>CM075693.1:52245747-52773250 GCA_037954015.1 Psophocarpus tetragonolobus | reverse complement strand
GAGAGAGAGAGAGAGAGAGAGAGAGAGAGAGAGAGAGAGAGAGAGAGAGAGAGAGAGAGAGAGAGAGAGAGAGAGAGATTCGAATCGTGAGGTGTGCAGATCATTGACAGACAAGAACAGATCTTCTCTACTCAGACCATATGGTTTTCAGGAACCTATGCTCATTAAGCTCTCATCTTAATTTGTTTGCCATACCCAATTTAAACCCAACTACTTCCCCTGTTCTCTTCAAACTCTGATACCCATCACTCAATGTACTACTACACTATTTCTACTCTCCTCATTCTCATCTTTTTTTACACCAACTACTCATAAATCACAGGAAACCTATCGTTAAACACCAAAGCAAAACCTTCCAAAAAAATCTTAAGTGTCCCTCTTCTTCTACTATCTCCGATTTCATAGTTTATATAGACATTGTGTCCCATCCTCATTTCCTTTTCGTATAAGATTATACTTGTCTCTGTCCTGTACCTACCAAAAAACAAAAATGTACAAAAATATAACAATATTGACACAAGATAATTCAAAGTTACAAATTAATTAACAAAGTACTCATTTAAACTCTAGAAAAAATAAAATAATCACCGAAGAAAAAGTGCTTTTAGTAATCAACAATTGCAAACAAAATGAATATTCTAACAAAAAGGAGTTTGCAATAGGTAGGTATATCCTTATTCTTGTTTCCGACTTAAAATTAATATTTTCCTTTAACTGATCATTAAACTAGAAAAATAATTTTTATAAAAAATAATTAATCTTTAGGAGATATTTTTTTATTAAATGATAACTGATACTTTTTGACTTCAACCTCATAAATAACAAGGATACAAGAGAATATGTTACAGTAGTCATTCTAGTTTTTGTAACATTTAATTAGAATACTGTTTGACCTTAAGACCTTAAATCCTTGTGTGTTATCTCAACTTCCCACCAGTTTCGTTTATAAATATTATTATACTAAATGGTTATAAAAGATTGCTGTTTTTTTTGTTTAAATAATATCTAATCTTAAGAAACCTCCGAAAATGTTAACGTAATTTCTCTCATGTTGATGGATTTGACAGAGGAGTGAACTACTACGATAGTTTATAACGAGAGCAAGAACTATATTAAGGTGACATTTCTTTTCTGCGCTTTCTATTTTTATTTTTAAAAATAACATAAAAAATAATAGTGCAAATATATTTAATTCGATGAAATTTTTTTCTAAAAACAATTGAAAACAGAAAATTTTTTTTCCAGTATTTTCAAAGTTAACATTATGTGAAAATTTAATAATAATATTTTAATTATATAAAAAAATAATATATAAATATATTTTAAATTATATATAAATAATTTATAATATTTTTATTAAAATTGATTAAATTTACAAATATTATTTTTTAAAAATAAAAAATATTAATTAAAAACAAATATATTTTCTGAAAATAAAAATAATTTTTTTTTTTAAAAAAACAGAAAATATTTTCTCAAATCAAACACCACTTTAAGTTAACAAAAAAATTTAAGATAAAAAATAATTAGTAATTATATTACGTTACACGTACTTTATTTCTAATTGCGATTTTTAAAGAAAATTGGAATGGAGACACATATTTTCCGCACGGGTTTGACTCCACAAGTTAAAGATATGCTTTTGTTGCCTTTATTTCAAAAAGTTAATTATGAGAGGTTTATTTAAAAGAATTATGATAATTTACTATCATTTTATAAAGTTGACTTCCAAAATAATTTTTAATATTTTTTGTCCATATAAAATGAGTCACATCACATGTAAGAGAGTTTACTATAACTCTCTTAAATGTATCGTGCTTAATCATTCGAAGAAGATTTGTTTACTTTCACATTTCTTTTGAAATAAAAATTTCCATTTTAAGAAAAATAAATTATATATTATTTAAAAATAAAAATGCACCTTGTATCATATGTATATAAACGGTTACCAACCACAGAAAAAAATATTTTACACTCTAAATAATAAATTGAGTAAAATGTGCTTTGCCTTTCATTTTAATCAAATTTTGGAGTTCACATTATGATATTTAAAAATACATTTTTTTACAACTATAAATTGCTACAAAATATATTGGTTTTTGACAGTTTAAAATGGTTAAAAATTATTTGTCTAAAAATTGTATATGTATGTTTAGTGGTGGTTTATATTCATTGAAAACTATATTTGATAGATTATATAATTAAAATATATTGTATATAAGTTTTGTGCAAGTTTATAGCGGTTAGAGAACATATTTTCACACTACCATTAAAGAGATAATTGAATTCATAAGCTTTCCAATCAATTTGAAATTATAAAAACTAAAATAAAATTTTAACTGAAAATATAGAGATAAAATATTTTGTCCTAATAAATTTTTCATTTTATATCTTGAAATATAAAAAAAATATACATTTAAATTTTAAAAATGACATTTTTAGCTTTTATCCAAATTCATAATTTGAGTTTTATCCTTTGTTTTATGTGAAAACATAGATTATATTAAAGATATTTAGGTCAATTGATTAACCATATGTTTGTAGAGATGTTGTATGGCGCAAAATGATGAGTATAGAGGATGGTTTAATTTGTGGGGAGTGGATGTACTGAAAATGTTGTGTTGAGGTTGAGGCGTGTGGGAATGGCATTTAGATATTGTGTTTTTGGTTTTCACACCAAAAGATGCCCTGCGTGACTCTTGGATTTAGATGAAGCTAAACCAAAGACAAAACATCTTTGTACAATGTGGTCCTATGCATACACCTAAATTAATATCACCAATGTCATTCTCACCTTTCAACCAATTTAATTATTTGCCCTCTCTTTCACTGCCTAACTTCTATACTTTCACATGTTTGGACTCGATAAGCTATTCTTAGGAAGAAGAAGCCTTCAGATTATATACCAAGTAACATCCATCACTTACCAGTTATAACAGCATAATAGTATTATTATTATTATTATAAACTAGCCACAACGCATTTGAAAACCTGTGTATATTCATATTTCTATTAAAAAACATTTATGATTCAAGCTAAACATAATAATTTTTAAGTAAAAGTTATTAATGTTGGAGAATATATATATAACATATAATATAATATAATATAATATGACAGCAAATAAATTATATTTGTAAGAGAAGTTACATATTTTGTAAGAGTAAAAATAATTATAAAATATGGATACTAAAAAGTTTTATTTTCATTATTTTAATATATAATATTATAGATTATAGATATAAATATTCTAATACTAAGATAATTATGTAAGTTGAATATAAACATAATATGTAATTTTTTTTATAAGATTATGAAATTGATCTAATAACAAAGTTCACATGTGAAAAAATTGAGAAAAGAGAGTTGGTCAGTTTAAATCCCTCAAATAGGCAAAAAATAGGCTTTTTTTTTTTTGTTTTTTAAAGATTTTTTCTATAAAGTTATAGATTGACCTAGTAATAAAATTTATCTGTGGTGAGATTGAGAAAAATGAGTTCGAATATTTCAAATAGTCAAAAAATAGTTTTTTTTATTTCTTAATTTTTAAATAAGTATAAAAATAAAATTGAACATGAAATGTAGATAAAAAAAAAAGGTGAATTCTCCTATGATTTGTATAAAGATAAATACATAATTGCAAGTATATATATAACTAGTTATATAACTACATAAGTGGTTATATAATTACAGAAAAATATAGTACGGCATCGTAGTTTTCATATTTGATTATAATATATATGTATATATTATTTTATTGATAAAAAGTTAGCATAATTTAGTTTTTATTTGTAATTGTATTTTTTATAAGAACCTTTAAAAGAATAAAATGAAATTACTTTGATAATTCTTAAATGCAACAAAAATTAAAAACTAATTCAAAATCTGAACTTTATGAAATCATTCAAAATATATTTATACTTATATCGTAAAATTAATCATATTTTATGCTATGAACGAAATTAACTTAACATCAAATTTTAAATTAGTTATTAATATTATTTTTAGAATTAATTTTATAAAGATGTATATTTATTTCTTTCTTAATAAATTAATTATTAAAATTACATATTTAAAAGAAAAATTGGTACTAATTTTTTTCGGAATGACTAATATTTACCAATCATTTTTTGTAAAACCAGAATTAATAGAATTTCACCTTAACTAAAACTAAATTTAACCATAACCATTAAAGTCAAGTTATAACCAGTTATTGTCGATTATTTTTTTAAAACTTGATTTTTTAAGCAACTCTAATAGTAAGAATATTATTTATATTTTGACTTAAATATAAATTTGGTCTTCTTATTTTTCTTTAAATCCATATATTTGGTATTTTTTAAAATATAAAATCGCCCCCAATTTTATAAATATGCATTTTTTGTCCTTTTATTTTAAAATTGGGAGATTTGATCCCTAAATTTTGTAAAATTTAGAATTTTGGTCCATCTCTCAAATTAAAACCATTTATTGTTGTCAAATTAACATTGACTTGGATTAAGCAAATAATTTTATGTTATGTCATTAAATTTGAGCTATATTAAGTTAATTGCTTAACACTTTTAATTTTAAAAAAAATCAAAATAATGAGTTTTATAAAATTAGAGATTAAATATCTCTATTTTAAAATAGAGAGACATAATTATAGATTTTAGACAAGAAACATATTAAATATCTTTCTTTTAAAATAGAGAGACACAAATGATGAATTTAAAAAAAATAAAAATAGAAGAACTAAAATTACATTTAAACCTTATATTTTTTATAACTAGATGTCATTAGAATACAAGTAAAGGACTAATTCTTCAATTTATTTAAAGATTTAAGGGATTATATATATATATATATATTATTTTTTTTAATCTTTCAATATAATTATTGAAAGTAAAGTTTGATTTTTTTTTATTTAAATATGATTGTTGCTTTCACTGGGTTAATTTTTCAAGAAAGAATAAAACAATGGAAACAGATTTCCTTAGTATTAAATCTTTTTTATTTATTTTGTTTTCAAATTTTTATATTTTTAAAAAAATATAAACAGACCATAAACTTATTTTATTGTATTATTTTTAAAATAAAATCGACACAATAGATATAGATTTTTTGTTGTGTTTGTTTTAACCAAACAGAAATATATTTTTATCGGTGATAATTTTAACTAAACACCAAATCGATTTTTTTATTTTTCCACTTTGATTTGGGGGTTTGAAATAGTTACTTTCATGTGCCAATATAGGCCCGGTTAGCTAATGCCTTTCCTGTCCAGTAATTATTTATTAGGAAATTTCTCTTAGCACCTTCTATTTTATATTTGCATCCTTTCAATGTTTACAAAATATTTAAATATCATCATCTTATTTTATTTTAAGTTTTTTGAAAAAACATAATTTAATTTCATAGTTGTACGAATACCTTTACCTACTTTTTTCAAAGAGTATCTTCACACTCTTAAAACATACATGATAAAAAAAGTTCTTATAAATAGAGGTGAAAAACATATATATTCAAAAAACATGAGGGTGCAAAATGGAGTAACCAATTCAAATTTTTAAAGAGATGGGAAGAGATGTGCGTGCAACTGTAAAAGTAGGTGATACTTTTTAAAAAAACTTTAGTAAAAATATGTGATGATATTTTGGAATTTTACAAAAAATTCTAAACAATGAGAAGTTGTGAGTTGTGAATAGAAAATAAGAGATGGTAAAATAAACTGTTTATTTATTATTATGCATATGAATTTCTGCCGGAGCCCATTTTGTGGACTCCCAAAACATATTTGGCATTTCTTTTTGGACACTGTTATTCATTTCGCACTCTCATATTTTTTAAATCCCTAAAATATCCTCTTAAATTGAATGAGTTATTTGATTTAAAAATTAGGTGTAATAAATTAAAGAGTAAGTGTGTATATTATCATTTTAATTTAATAAATCGATTATTTTTTATATCTATATCGTATTTAAATAGAAGATTTTTTCATTAACTTCAAGACACGTTGAGAGATCACTCACAAATATATTTTATTTGCTATTCCTACAAGTAACTGAAATCTAATTGGTTTCTATTTGATTATAAAAATTTATCATTTTTATGAATAGTTTTTTTTTCTATCAAAGTAAATTTATTTCTTCATATTAAGATATAATAAATATATGATTTTTTTAAAAACGGAAATAATAAAGAAACCGAAAAGTTATTTTAATTCTAAATTTTATGTTTTGATATTTGAAAAGGTGCTTCATAAAAGAAAAACTGATAAACGACTAGGATTTAAAATAAATAAATGAATAATTGAAATTTCTTGTATGTTATTTGTTTAACTCTATTTAATACTATAAAAGACTATTAAAATTTTAAGAATTAATTCAAATGAAATTGAAATTAAAATGTTTATTTATAAAAACTGTAAAGTTTAAGTATCAATTGAAAAGAAGTCAAAATTCATTATATCTATTTGTAAATGAGATAAAAAATAAATTACAATAATCAAAGTTTAAAGTATTTATTTGCGAGAGATAGAAGGCATCTTATGATTTCTCTTTATTACTGAAATATTTGACTTAAAAAAAAAGTAAAAATAAAAGAATTAAATACTTTTTTTCAAATAACTAAATCCTAGTTTTAAGAAAAGAAAATCTACGGTGTCTCTCTTAATTTTGTGGATAATAATACTTTTATTTTTTTTTAACTAATAGAATTATAACTTTTTTATATTTATTATTTCATAAATTTTCTTTATTTACGAGAAAACTTAAATAGCGGATAAGTTTAATAAGTCTACTTTTATCATAAATAATAATTTATTTATTTAAGTTTATAAAATGTACAAAATTTATAATTCTATTAATTAAAAAAATAAAAGTATCAATACCTACAAAATTAAAAGTGGCAAAATAAACTTTTCCCTTTTAAGAATGGCTATTATGTCGGCTGATTTCAAGCTTTTTCAACTTTACTTAGAGCATCTCCAAAGGTAGATCAAAGTTTTTTATCTTACCCAACTTTTTTGTGGATCCCACATCGCCATGTCGTTCCGAAGATTATCTCCATTTTTTACTCCAACAGAAGATTACATTTTGTGATCTTAGAACAATTTTTAGTGAACCACGTACTGCCATATCATTAAATTTAATATTTATTTTCTTTTATTATAAAATAACTTAAATTAAATAATTATATTAATTAAATTAAATAATTATGTTATTTAAGTTAAATAATTTATATTAAATAATTATATAGTTTAAATCATTTTAATTAAATTATATAGTTTAATTATGAAAAAAATTGCAAAGAATAAAAAATATTTAAAACTGAAATTTAAGAAGAAAAAAACAATAAAATATGTTTTTTTTTAAAAATGATTAATGTTGAGTGTTCTTCTACAAAAATAGATCTTTAGGTAGAGATCATCCTCATTTACTTCAATAAATGTTTTTTATAAGAACTAGTGTCCAAAATCAACCCTTACAGATATGGTTAGCATGTATTAATTGGAAATATTTTATAAATTATCATTCTGACCGATAGCAAGGTTAATTTTTATAGTTAATCTAAAACTTCCTCCAACAACATCACTTTTACTGTTATTTACCAATTGTCATATATTTTGTCCTTGTACTTATCTTCTGCTGGAAAGATAAACCCATTTTGTTGTCATAGGAGTTGCAAGAAGTCGGTTTCAATTAACTAACTATTTAAATGGGGTGTATTTTCCCATAGTTAGGGCCATGCAAAAAACAAAAACTAGAAGCATTTTGGGGAAGGTTTTGGTTCCAAAGAGCCCAGCCAGGAACCTCCTATCCTTTGAAATACCATAAAGCCCTATCTTGCAGCCATGTCAGCACACTATCCAGAAGAAAAGAAACGAGTGGTTCTGCTGCAACTCCACCCGTGGGAAGAGCTTCTCCACATTCATTTCCAAATTATCAATCATTAATCAAATTAACACATAAAAAATTTAGAAACATAAGAAACATATCAATAACCTAAGCCACATTCTGACATAAAAAACAGGAAACGAACTCGATCCACATTCTGTCCCTTGCGGACTCAAGAGTCTTTCATAGGACAGTATACACTGCAATGGCCTCAACCTCTTCTGCTCTCACTATATCCTCTTCTTCCACCCTTTTTGATGGCAAGGCTCCAAGACAGTCACCAGCTGCTTCCCCACAATGTGTGAGCCTTCCCCCTTCCCCTGTGCACTCTCAGCACCGTTCACCGAAGACCACTGTTCATTGTAAGTCACTCACAAAACATTGCACAGTGCATCACCTTTTCACCAAACACATGCCTCTTATGAATATGTTTGAGATCCCACATTGATAGGAGTATAGCAAAAAATAGTGTAATTTTGGATTAACTTTAGAGACAAGTCCAATTGCAAACTCTAAGAAAGTTCCAGAACTTATGTAAATCAGTTGTTTGTTCCTTTTCAGGTCGCAAGATTGCTCGTAATGTTATCGCAATGGCTACCTCCACAGGAGAGGCACCACCAACTGAGGAAGTAGCCTCAACTGAGGTGCCAGAGATTGTTAAGACTATTCAAGAAACTGTAAGTCTCCAATTCTTTTAATCTCAAATTTGAATGGGAGTTTTTTCTGCATTTCTGACTAGAATTAACTGATGTTGGTTGCATAGTGGGACAAAGTTGATGATAAGTATGCAGTGACTTCACTGGCCCTGGCTTTGGTGATTGCATTGTGGGGCTCAGTTGGTTTGATCTCAGTAGGTTATTTAAATGTTTATTTTGGAGGATTATCATTGTCTGCTAGTTACAGCTGGTATTATGATCATGTTTGAGGTTGTCCTAAGCAGTTAATATTATCACTTGTAACAGGCAATTGACAGGCTTCCTTTGATTCCTGGGATTCTTGAAATTATAGGCATTGGCTACACTGGGGTAAGTTGCATAGTTAACCCATTTATGCATGCTCATAAGAATTGGATAAAAACCTACAAGCAGTTTGGATTAATTTCTTAACAAGTACTTACAAGAGAAAAATGAATTTATGCACCTCAAGTTTTTCGTAAGAATTTTAATCTCATATTTTCATAAGTACCTATAAACTCCCAAGTATTTCTCATATTATCTTTTTCTAACTGGTTTAACAAATGAATTATGCACTTGAATTGACTTAACCTGGATCAAGCATTCTTCATCAAATACATGATAGCCAAATATAGAGGGGGTTTAACAATTGCAAATACTTAAGAATGGTTTTCAAAAAAGGCTTGTAGTATTGAATCCTATCGCCACGAAAACCTGTTATTTATCTTCTCTGTCTTTCCTTGCAGTGGTTTGCATATAAGTACGTAATTTTCAAGCCGGAAAGGTAAGCACAACCATTCTAGAACAATTTAGTACTACGTATCATTAACTTGATCAGTGTTTTGAACAATTTTCCCGTGAATAGAAGTTATGTCTCTAAACCTGTTTAATGGAATACCAGGGAAGCTTTGATACAGAAAATAAAAGAAGCATACAAAGAAATACTCGGGAGCAACTGAAAGATTTGAGAAATGCTGAGATGCTGTTGACGTGAAATAGTCATGCAGTTTCCTGTTGAAGATGACATCATGCTTCATTTTGTCGCCATAAGCTTCTGACCATACTCTATCCCAAGTAATGTAATATTTTCAGAAAAAAAAAATGTATCATTTTTATATATCTTAGTCCACTTTTAAGACAATCTTATTTCCTCAATTATCTGCAGTGGTTGGTTACAAGGATTAGAAAAGCGATTATTAAGCTGAATTCAATGGCTTTCAAAGAACATTTAATTACAATATTTCTTATCTATCTGTATGCAAGCATACATCTCCAAAATTATTAGATTCATAATAATTTGAAAGGTGTGTTCATAATTTGAATCCAATAGACTCTTAAATTTAATAATAAGTTATTATTAAATTCTTTCATTTTTATAATAAGTTTTTTCTCATCTTGTATGTCCTATAGATATATATCTTTAGATAAAGTTATTTTTATGTGAGAGTGAGAGAGTTTAATTTTAGCTACTAAATAAGAATATCATGTGTTACCTTCACCGCTGTAACTTATTATTTATTATCTGTGTGTATATATATAGAGAGAGAGGTAATCACACTCAAGAATTTACGTAGACTTGTGAGAGTTCGATAAAATTAACTCGTAAACTTGTAAGTGTTTACTTTATATAAAAATAATAAAAATATCTCTAAATAACATACAATTAAACATTTCAACAACATAATAAGTCAAAATAGTAAATCAAACATTCCACAATACTTAAAATAACTAAGTGTAACAATGTATCATTATCAAATAATAAATTTCAAAGGTGATAATAATAGTAGAACATTCTCATTGATGTTTGATATTGTTAAAAAATGAATGTTTGATATTTGTAGAGGTGTCTGTTTTTCGATTTAAAAATGGCACACTAAATAAAAATATATTGAACTTTAAATGCATACAAAATAAACTGATTTGTTGATTCGACGATTCAATAATAAACTGAGTTTACAAAGTTTGGATAAAGTCGACGAGTTTACTAAAAAAAAAGTCTACACACGAGTTAACTTGTGGAGAGTAAGTGAACTATAATTCGTAAAAGTTTAAGAGTTAACTCGAGAGATTAATAACTATGTATATAACCTATTAATAGTTATTTGTTCCATCTCTTAAGCTATTATTTATTTTTCCGTGACTTCTCTCCTACTATATAGCTATTACTTAGTCTATTTTCTCTGACTTTTTGTGGTCCAGTTTTTAATTTATTTCTTCTTCCACTATAATTTTATTAGTCTTATCTTCTACTATGACAATAAGACTATATATGTGTTAAGTGTTTGTACCATTACATCAGTGACTATTGTTATTTGGCAAACCATTGTGAATAACCAAATAATAAAAGAAAAAAAAGCAGTCCTTGAAAACAATTATCATATTCTTTTTATTATTCAAATACCCAATCAGATTTCAGTTTTAAAGGTGAATAACTTTCTTGTTGTTGATTATGAAATTTGATAATAATTTGCATCTCAAAAGGCTTGAAAAATAAAATTAAAAATATTGCTCAGTCATATAATAAGCCCCATTAATAATTAATACTTAAGGAATTAAGATTCCACAAACATATATATATATATAATACAACTCAAAAAATGTAATAATAAGAAACGAGAAAACATAATAATAATTAATAATTATATAATTTCAATAAACAATTTAGATTTGACTTGTTAATTAAACAAGTACATGTGGTTCTCCTACACAAAAACCTCCCCCACAATCCAAACACTTATTTAACTACACATTCTCTCTTGTCACCCTTGCAGATTTGCAAAATCACAAGCCCACTGTTGGTATTACTGTCGCTGCCAACAGTGGTGGAGGTATTAATGGTGGTGTTGGTAGCATCGATTGTGATGGTGGTGACAGTGACAATGTAGGGCAGCGTCACCATTGCAATCATCCCCCATCACCACCCCACCATACACCACCACTTCCTGATTGTTGGTACCACCACCACCATCGTCAGTATGATCAACAACTATGGCAGTACCTACAATGGTGATGATAGTGATATTAGTGACGATCTTGTAGAAGATTAGCAAGGGTGTGAGCGAGCACGTTAGACAAGAATTTGATTTGTGAGAGACGTTTCTGTGTGAGAGAACGATGTGAAATTCTTTAATTAACAACTTATCTAAACAATTTATTAAAATCATATGGTTATTGTTATATTTTCTCATTTTGTATTTAATATTTTTTCTCATATATATATATATATATTTATATTGTACCTCTTGAGTTATCTTTTGCTTGGTTAATGAATCATGGAACTGATTTTGATTAGAATTATTCAATTTCCGACAAATCAATAAGGTGAAATGTTTACTACTTGCAATGGTTTGGTTTGGATTGTGTAATTAGTTTCCCTTTGGATTAATTTAATTTTATTCTATTTTTTAAGACAGTGATAGACAGCCACATCTATAATTTCTTATTAGGTTTGATGAGATGGCATTAAATTTAATTAAAATTTTTTATGAAGCAAATCTTTAATTTTCAAATCCCCATCTTGCAAAGCAGAGGAAGTCATCAGAAGGTAGTTTTTCTTCCTTTGAACAATAATTTATTCTCCCATACGATTTCGTCAAGTAATAGGTCCCAATCACCTTATAAACAAAAACAGAGGCAATGTTCCTTACGTCTTTCAGAGTTCTGACATTAATGTGTAAGATGAGATTAAAAAAGAAAAAACGACAAGAAAAAACACCATTATTTTATACCAAAAAGATATTGATCCTAGTCATGAATATTAAAGTGAAGAATACCGAAAGATAAAGTATCTTAGAATTATTGCGTGGAGAATGGTAGGAAAGCAAGTTGGAACGAATAATTTTTGAAGGCAAGGTTGAGTGTCTACTTGAAAAACTCCATAACCCAGAAGCCAGAGACACAGCAAATGAATTTGATGGAAGTGAATCCGGAAGCAAGTGCCAATTCCATGAATTCATCTTTGGTTCGCTCTTTTCCTCCTGGGTTTTGAGTCATCATCAAGAGGTCAGATTGGAAAGCACTCTTTGAAGTAACTGTACTATCCGGCAAAACGGGAACCATCATGTCCACAACAATTACTTTTCCATCCTTAGGAATAGCTTTATGGCAATTCTTCAACAACTTCAAGCACTGCTCATCACTCCAATCGTGAAGTATCCACTGTTAAGAAAACATTCTACGTTACATAACCAAACTTTCAACACCGTTCAATTTAATTTACTCATTACACCATCCCTTGTATAACTATTATATTATATGAGGGATACTTTTCTGTGCACCTCTATTTTAAAATTACATTCAGCCTACTACAAACTTCCAAATTCTAAAAGACAACTTTTTTTTTTTTTTAAATATAAATTCTAAATTTCATCTTTGTTTCTAAATATCCAGATTATGTTGAAAATAACTCTAAAAAAAGATTATAATATTTAATTTCCCATATGTTGCTTTTGGTTATTTTACAAATACAACTTGTTTGGCAAGTGTGTTATTAATATATTTGTGTCATTTGCCGTTTCAAAAAATAATAATAATATTTTCCAAACAAACTCTTGTAATTATTTTTTATCTATTCCTTTAATTGACCTTCATAAAAATGGCGTCTCCGTTGGGAACACTCTCAAACATATCTCCTCCTACATGTTTGACGCCTGCAAGAAGAAGGTGAAATAAAATAAAAAAATTGAAGGCAATGCATGGTATTAAAAGGAAATAATTTAGAAGTGAGAAGTGGTACCAGGGTAGGTAGGGGCATGCTGTATGACATGTGGCAAATCAAAGTTAACAGCGCGGACATTTGGATATTTAGAAGTGATTAATTTGAGATTGATCCCAAGACCACCACCCACATCCACTAGCCTATTGATGTTCTTAAAACCATCGTAGAACTCAAGAACCCTCTTCATGATTATGGTGGTAAGGCTCATCATAGCTTTGTTGAAAACATCATTGAACCTGGGATCCATAGCTGAATACTCAAATGCATGCATCCCATGAACCCTGTTGAATGCTACTCCCCCTTCCAATATTGCTCCTTTCAGTTCGCTCCTGTATATTATTCAACGCAAACCCCAATTCATACTCACCACTCACAAACAACCACATCTCACGTCACCACTCACATTTTTTTCTCCAAAGACTATTCAAAACAAAAACTTATCACTTTTAACCTTTAATTATAAAAAATAAGCCATCATATTCTAACAAACCTAATTTATTTTCTGAAAAAATATGCTCAGGTTTTGTGAAAATTAATAAAAATACAAATACATAAACAGAATATACAAATTGGTTAAATAACCCTAAATGTTCTACCTAACTATGTTTGATTGAATGATTGAAGTAAAAATATATTACAACTAGAAGTCAATCTTCACCAATAGTCAAAACTGTCTAGATAAATAATTTAAATAACTATACAATAAACATAATAGAAATGCACACAGTCTCTTCTATCAAACATGTTAATCGATGTTCACAACGAACTCAATATTCACCGATAATCAGGATTGGTCTAGATAAATAATTTAAATAACTATACAATAAACATAATAAAAATGTACACGGTCCCTTCTATTAAACATGTTAACCGATGTCCACAGCTGACTTAAGCATAAGATGAGAATCTAACCTAACTTCACCTATTATTAGGATTTAAGTATGAGATGAAAACTCAATCTAATGGACCCGTCTAATGTTTGGAAGAGTTTCTATGCTAATTACCACAACAAGTAGTGTGAATTATCTAATGTGAAAATATTAACTCAGTTTACAAATGCAAGTATAACAATGTTATAAAAGTTAAAGAGTTTTGTGCAAGATCTAAAGAAAGAGAAATTACATATGTAATTACAACAAATCTAAAAAATTACAATATTAAAGAGTTTTGTGCAATATCTAAAGAAGGAGAAAGTGTATATTTGTAATTATAACAAATCTAAAAAAGTATTGTTATAATTTGGTTTAAATTAAAAATATATTAATGATGGTATTGAGATGCAAACAAAATTTCACATCGCTCAAATAAGAGGGGGGACCGGAAGGAGTAACTAAACATGGAAATTTGAGTTCAAATCTGCAGACTACTCACAAAACCTACAACCCGTATGATACAGTCTTAAAAGTTAGAACTCATTTAGATACATGGGTTTTTTAGGCTTGACCTGCAAAACTCATAGATTTAATGGATTAATCCGCAGGTCTTTGCATAATTATTTTTTTAATAAAAATTATATTATATTATTTATAAAAACAAGGTGTCATAAGTAAAAAAAAAAATACTTTCATGATGACATTTAAAAATTGAGTTTTGAGATTTTATATTTGAACGCATTTATCTTTTATTTGTTGTATTTTAAATTTAAATTATTTATTTTATATTTTAAAATTGACAATTGAGATTATATTTAATTATTTGTGATTACATTTAATAATTAACTTATTCCTCTAACTTTACTTAATTATTGTGTGTAGTCCATCATATATGGAGGGCCTTTAGATATATATTAAAATTTTATAATAATTAAAAATAAGTCAAATTAATTTTTTATATTTTTATGTGGGTTGGCTCGCAAGTCTATGCAGGTTGTGAATTCAAATATAATGAATATATTTAGAATACAAATTTCGCAAACCGTATTTTACACACTACAAGTTTTGTAGATCTCACATGACTATGTCTATGAGTAACACACTAGAGTACCACTTAATATCTTTTGAAAAGTAATAAAAAATAAAACCGTGATTGGTTAAACCTAAAGTTGTGGTATATTCACTTACCCCTTAAGGATGGTGTGAATAAGGCTCCGGTCATACGTGAAGAGGTGTAAGACTCACAATTGAAGGAGTAACAACCAAACTTTATTTTTTTTTTTAATTTCTTTAAAATTCTTACATGTTTCCTCAGGAGGTGATATTAACCAAAGGATGGTTTCTAGTGTGTTGAAATTTGATAGCAGCAATGCTTAGAGAGAAAAATGATTGGTATATTTGTAGGTGAGTAAATAGATATATGATATACTAACCAGCTTTGGAAGAAGACCTCATCGTGAAGCAAGTGAAAGACAGGTCCGAGAGAGATGCCATCAGCATCGGTGACAAAATACTTGGACGCAGAGGTGAGACTGTAGAGCCTCTT
Source organism: Psophocarpus tetragonolobus (assembly GCA_037954015.1). Taxonomy (NCBI): domain Eukaryota; kingdom Viridiplantae; phylum Streptophyta; class Magnoliopsida; order Fabales; family Fabaceae; genus Psophocarpus; species Psophocarpus tetragonolobus. The sequence goes on along the minus strand of CM075693.1, from coordinate 52,757,564 downwards.
AGGAGACTTATGGGCATCTTGAGCAAGAGATGAAGACAGCATGGAGTGACTGGCCAATAACCTGAGAAGCCTATCCAGCATTGTGGCTGCTTCTGGGTTCTTTGTGCCAATTTCATCTGTTATCTCCTCTGCTGACACCTTTGCACCTTCACCACATTTTGCTATTATGTCAAATATCCCCAGCTCAATCGCTGTCCTAATCGCAAAGGGATACACCATCGTAGACATTATGTTCATGGCTAAAAGGATCCCATCTTTCTCTCCTTCCATCCCTTAACAAACCACTAATTACGCAGAGTGGGGAATTGGAATTGCAAAATCTTCTGTCTTTTACTACATCCACTCTGCGTCTGCTTTTATATACACACACAGTTGATGGCTAATGGCTAGACAATTCAAATTTAATTATATGACTATATATATCAAACTTTATAATTCTATTCTAATTAATCACTTTTTTTAGAGTCAATCGTCTTCGAAAATGTAACAAATTATATATTGAATAATGTTATACAACAAATAGTATATAGTAGAACAACGATCTACTGTAAAAAGATAAAAATAGAACAAGTCTCAACTCATAAATTAGGTTTAGCCCGATTTAAAGAAAACTTAAATTCAAATTTAATGCATTATAGTTGGTGCATGCCTATATATTTTATACATGTTGAGGAGGGTGGGTAGTTGTACCATACAAATTTTAAAGAAAAAAAATATTTTTTTTTTTGTAAGATATATTTAAAAGTTATTTGATGCGTAAACTCTTATGGCAAATAGCTGTAATTTGGACGACTTTTCCTTATTAAAGAATTGCAGTCAATTTATATGTTTTTTATATTTGTCTCATTGTTTATTTTTTCTCATTTGATTTTGTTTAGGAAACGGTCAATAGTTTTTGTTTCCTTTTTTCTTTTTTAATAAGAAAAATATTATTAAAACTGTAAATGCTTAAATTGAGCAGAAGTTGTGCCCAACTTAAAATTGAACACAATTTGGCACATAGCTAGTGAGACGTGGTAGTTGTCTCTGGTATAAAAAGAATGAAAAGTAAACGGAACCAAGGAAACAATTTCCTCCAGTGTAAATTTTTGAGAGAGAGAAAGACTAGTATATAGGAGGTGGGTCCTAATATACCATAAGTCTTTATTTTTTTTCTTACTAGAAATTTTCGATATATGCAGGGGAGCTGCACCCAGCAGGAAGGTATAACAAAATCCCACCTTCCCAAACAAAAAGATTAGTCTCCTAAAAATAGTGACACGGGGTAAGACCACAACCATCGCTCAGTAGTTTAATCTAGCTGTATCTGTAAGCAAATCTTTGATTTTTTCAATTATATGAAAACAACACACAGGATCTTGAATTTTCATGATACTCACAATATCCACATACACAGTAAAAGAGAACTTACCTGGATCCATTGTATAATTCTTCTTGTTTGTTCCTGTCAATTGTTCTCTTTCCTCTTACTCCTCTTTAATGCTTTCTTGATGATATAGAAATTTCAAAGATGGTTTTGCTCTTGTCAAAGTTACTGTTTCTCTTCTTGTCTTTTCAGAGAACGATACTTTTCTCTTTTTTTTCGTTTCAGAAAACGTAACTATCCCACCGTAATCAAAACCTTTTTCTTTTTATGATATTTTAATTAACCTTAATAAAATACCAAAATACCATTTTGAAGTGAGAAGAGAGGGATTAATTTTAATAACTCTAAAATAATCCCAATAACTTTAATACCTTATATTCTAATAATCATCACATTAGAATCTTTACATCAAAGTTATACTTTAAATTACATGAACCAATGTTAATCATTAATATAATTTAACATTCTCCCACTTGGTTCATGTGATGACTTGAAGATCTAACAATAAACTTTAAGTGCGCACCATTCATTAGAATTATCAAGTCATCATCCTTATATGAATTGAAATGATCGGATCATGGCGGGCAAAAGTCATGATCCACAAGATTCCTTCCATGTACCACATAATCAAAACAATTCAACATAACTTTTAATCAATCTTACAACTTTCATGTCTCTTAAGGAGACTTATCATGTTACCACAATCAATAATACATGTATATAACTTAATGTGGATAACAATATAATAAAGAGAAACATAACTTCAATTGAATTCACAAGTGTCATGACAGTACAAGCATATAACTATACATATCCATATAGATAGATAACATCATCATGTTAATATTGACTTATCCATAATGCCCATACTTTCAACATGGCCAATAAAAGTTTTGGGCTGTAGTCTTTTAGTTAACGGATCTGCTATCATCAAATCCGTACCAATATGCTCAATCAACACTCTATGTTTCTGCACTTCTTCTTTGACCGACAAGTATTTTAAATCCATGTGTTTAGCACCCTTTGAGTACTTGTCATTTTTAGAGAAGAAGACGGCTGCGGAATTATCACAATAAATCCTTATCGGCCTAGCAATACTGTCAATAATACCAAGCCTCGATACAAAGTTCCGCAACCACAAAGCATGAACCGTGGCCTCAAAGCATGCCACGAATTCAGCCTCCATGGTGGAAGTAGCAATGACTGATTGTTTTGCACTTTTCCAAGAAATTGCTCCTCCAGCCAAAAGATAGACATACCCAAATGTGGATTTTCTTGAATCCACACATCCAGCATAGTCTGAATCCGAGTAGCCAATCACTTCAAGATGATCTGACTTTCTGTAAGTGAGCATGTATTCTTTGGTACCTTGTAAGTACCTAAGAACTTTCTTCGCAGCTTTCCAGTGATCCATTCCAGGATTACTTTGATATCGGCCTAACATTCCAACAGCAAAACTGATATCTGGCCGAGTACAAGTTTGAGCATACATCAAACTCCCAACCACTGATGCATAAGGAATTGACTCCATGGCCTTTCGTTCCAAATCATTCTTGGGACATTGCATTTGACTAAATTTGTCCCCTTTTTGAATTGGAACTATTCCAGGAGAACATTTTTCCATTCTGAATCTCTCTAACACTTTGTTAATATAACCTTTTTGAGACAAACTTAACAATCCTTGTGATCTATCACGAAATATTTCTATTCTTATCACATAAGATGCCTCATTTATATCTTTCATTTCAAAGTTGTTAGAGAGAAACTTCTTTACATCATGTAACATACCAATATCATTAGCAGCAAGAAGAATATCATCAACATATAGAACCAAAATAACAAACTTACTCCCACTGACCTTTATGTATATACACCGATCAACAGTGTTCTCCACAAAACCACACGAAGTTATGGTATCATTAAATTTTAGATACCATTGTCTGGAAGCTTGTTTTAGTCCATATATTGATTTCTTTAATTTACACACCAAATTTTCTTTTCCTGATATTGTGAAACCTTCTGGTTGGTCCATATAAACTTCCTCTTCTAAGTCACCATTCAGAAAAGCGGTCTTTACATCCATTTGGTGAAGCTCTAAATCATAATGAGCCACCAAAGCCAAAACAATTCTCAAAGAGTCCTTCTTAGAAACAGGAGAGAAGGTCTCTTTGTAGTCAATGCCATCCTTTTGAGTGAAACCTTTGGCGACTAATCTAGCTTTATACCTTTCAATATTGCCTTTTGAGTCATGTTTAGTCTTAAAGACCCATTTACAACCGACTCTTTTTGAACCGTTAGGCAATTCAACTAGATCCCATACTTTATTGTCGTCCATTGATTTCAATTCTTCTTTCATAGCATTCAACCAATTCACTGAATTGTTACTTTCCATGGCTTATCTGAAAGAGACTGGATCCTCATCAATGCTCAAGTCACATTCATGTTCAACAGAGTAAACCACATAATCATTCGAAATAGTAGGTCTTTTCTGCCTTACAGACCTTCTTAATGCTGCTTCTTGTGGTTCCTCTATCAATTGCTCATTTATGAGTTGCTCATTTGTGACTTGCTCATTGTCAATTGGGTCAACATTTATATGTTCATTTTGTGGGATTGGAACATTAACTTGTTGTCTCTGCTTGTTGTGTAACTGTGATACAACAAGAGGGATAACAACTTCAGAAGAGACATTAGATGTAGAGACACTATCAGTATGCTCTTGAATGTCCACCATTCGTGATTCCTCACTCCCACTAAATTGACCATTTTCAATGAACCGAGCATTTCCAGACTCAACTATTCTTGTACTATGGTTAGGGCAATAAAATCTATATCCCTTTGACTTTTCAGGATAACCGATGAAGTAACCACTAATGGTTCTTGCATCAAGTTTCTTTTCATGTGGATTATATAACCCTACCTCTGCCGAACATCCCCAAACATGAAGATGTCTTAAACTGGGCTTCCTTCTAGTCCATAGTTCATAAGGAGTTTTAGAAACTGCTTTGCTAGGAACCCTGTTAACCAGATATACAGCAGTCTTTAATGAATACATCCACAAAGATAAAGGAATATTACTATGACTTAACATACTCCTAACCATATCCATAAGAGTACGATTCCGCCTTTCTGCTACACCATTTTGTTGTGGTGTACCGGGCATTGTATATTGTGCACATATACCCCAACTTTCAAGATACTTTGCAAATGGACCTGGACATTGTCCACTCTCATCAGTTTTACCATAATATTCACCACCTCTATCAGATCTCACCACTTTTACTTTTCTATCTAATTGTCTTTCCACCTCATTTATGAACACCTCAAGGGCGTTCACTGATTGAGATTTTTCATGCAATAGATATATATAACAATAACGTGAGAAATCATCAATAAAGGAGATAAAATATTTTTCACCACTCCAAGATTTAATGTCAAAAGGACCACAAATATCAGTGTGTATTAACTCAAGAAGTTGACTACTTCTTGTGGCGGGATATTTTGATATGTGTTTTGTTTGTTTACCCTTAATACAATCAATACATACATCCCAGTCATCAAAATCCAATTGAGGTAAAATTTCATTTTTTACTAACCTCAACATCCTTTCTTTGGATATGTGACCCAATCTTTTATGCCATAAGAAAGCAGAACATTCCTTTCCTGCACTACAATTTCTATCAACAACATGTTCAACATTAAATAAGGATTCAGAAAAATTAACATCAAGATTTAAACGATATAAACCATCCAATAATGTACCAGAACCATAATAGTACGAAAGTTTATACAAATGGAAAATACCATTTTCAATCCTAAAGTTAAAACCTAAATAATCCAACTTTGCAACAGAAATTAAATTTCTAGCACAACCAGGAACATAGAGACACTTTTCAAGATTCAGACAATAACCAGTGTCTAGAATCAATCTGTAAGTCCCAATTCCTTCTATTCGTGCCTTCATTTTGTTCCCCATATATAAATACTTTTCAGTTCCTTTTATGGGTTGGATTGAAAAGAATCCCTGCATAATATTAGAAACATGAGTTGTAGCTCCAGAATCCAACCACCAGGTATTATTAGGCACTTCAATAATATTTGCTTCAAAATTAAAGAAACGTAAAAAGTACCTTTCTTTTCGAACCAAGATTTTCTTTTCGGACAATCTTTCTTGAAGTGACCTACTTTCTTGCAAAAGAAACATTTCTGGTCCTTCTGGATACCACCCTTATTCACTTTCATTGGGGCTTTGTCCTTCTTGTTCTTCTTTCCTGATTTAACTTTACTGAAGCTAGCACCTTCATGAGTTGTGAGATGGATAGAATGATCTCTCATTTTCTTTAATCTCCCTTCCTCTTGTACCAACATGACTTTGATTTCTTGAAAGTTCCACTTATCTTTAATAGTGTTATAGTTCACTTGGAACTGGCCAAATTCAGGAGGAAGAGAGTTCATGATGAACTGTACTAGAAAAGACTCATTCACCTCCATTCCCATTGACTTCAATCTTGCTGCTATATTAGCCATTCCTGTTACATGTTCATGTATGGGCTGTGACCAGTCAAACTTTTTGGTAGTCAGCTGACTCATAAGAGTTCCCACAATAGACTTGTCAGTTATGTCTGATTGTGAATACTCCTTGATCATTTTCATGAATTCCTTTGCGTTTTCTGTTTTGGGCATGGAAGGCTTTACGTTTTCTGCCATAGACATGCGCATCAAGTTTAAGGACAACCTGTTAGACCTATGCCAAGCCTCATAAAGAGACTTTTCATCACTTGTACTGGTCTCTGTAATGGCTGCGGGCATTTCATCCATCATAATAGCCATATCCAAGTCTAGAACACCCAGTTGGAACTGGATTTGTTCTGACCAATCGGCATAATTTAGCCCATTAAACTTGATGACATTGTTGCTCAAACCTGCTAAATTCATGTAAGCTGGAAATAATACACAAAGTCATACATTAATGCTTTGATTAAAATTCATGGATTCAAACAAAATTACTACACTAGTCATACATTTAAGTTTACCTTTGGACGATACTTAAACTGATAGGTAGTCAATTAAGTCATTCATTTAAGTTCACCTTTAGGTGATCCTTAAACTGACAAATTTCATATATACTTTAATAACAATCAATCATACTTAAGTCTATATGTATGCTATCTTTGGATATACAAACATATACTAAGTACATGAAATGTCTCACTTTAATGCCATCAATTATAAACAATGGTTCACCTTTGGGTAATCCATAACATCCTTATATCAATGACTAATCACTCTCCGAAATTCAACTTAATTGAATTTCCTTCTTTCAAATGCATATAATATCCATTTAATGCACAACAATGTTAAAAATTAACACAGAACAGTAAAATTGCTTTACTGTGACAACAATACTGCAACAATAAAAATAAAAGGTTTGTAACTTCCGAGATTCACATTACAGTGAATCGAATTTTCTTTCATCAATAAACCAATTGAAATCATGAAACCCTACGGCCTTTAATTTTCTTTCATGCCAATAAAATTAATTAAACATCTGAAAAATTAAAATCCCTAAATTTTATAATTCAAAAATTAGGGTTTTAAAAATTGGGGAAATTACCATTCATGGAGAATCATAAAATTCAGAACCTGGCTTTGATACCACTTGTAAGCAAATCTTTGATTTTTTCAATTATATGAAAACAACACACAGGATCTTGAATTTTCATGATACTCACAATACCCACATACACAGTAAAAGAGAACTTACCTAGATCCAGGCTGATTGACCCAAGTGGGTTTGTTTTTTAAAAAAATTACCGGTATGGGTCTCTTTTGAAACATATTATCAGCGTGGGTCTGTTTTGGTGGTTGACTCGGTCAAACCGCAACTACGAATTGCGATTTCATTGCCCCGTCAGCAACGTCATTACGTGGAAGCCAGCGTGGAAAAATGCCCCAGTAAAACCGCAAGTCGGAATTGCGGTTTGACTGGTCTTTGACCAGCACCGTCTTGTTATCCAATGGGTAAAAAGCAACAGAAAACGATGCACGTAAAACCGCAAGTCAGACTTGCAGTTTGACTGGGGTTTAACCGGCCCCCCCCTTTACCCAGCGGTTGCAACGAACGGGTGCGGATATTGAGGAACAGGCGCGGTTTTTAACGCACATAAAACCGCAGATGCGATTTGCAGTTTGAATTAAATAATATTTTTCGTCGTAAAACCGCAAGTCAGAGTTGCGGTTTTACGGGGGTTTAACCGGCCCGCCCTTTACCCAGCGGTTGCAAAAACGACCCGTGTTTGTACCGACATTAAACCGCAGATGCGACTTGCGGTTTGATTTAAATAATATTTTTCCGTTAAACCGCAAGTGCGAACTGCGGTTTGAATTAAATAATATTTTTCCGTTAAACCGTAAGTGCAAAATGCGGTTTACGTGCAGTTACTATTTAATCCCTCGTCGCCCCACAGAACCGCACAGCCGTTCGACACAGAGAACCGCCGACGTAGTTGCACCCGACATAAAACAAAGGTTTACGTTACAGTCCAATTGTTCAGGTGAAAAACGCAATGTGTAAATTTTGTGTGTTTTTAAATATTTTTAAAAACAAATTGCTTTTATAACTCTATTTTTTATGTTTAAATTTACTTTATTATTTATTTGTAGGTACATTTATGAATATTATGTCTGCTCCAATTGTGACCTTCATTTATAGTGATGGAAGAATGTACGAAGGAGACGAAGGTGTTATTTTTGAAGGGAGTAGAAGAGCAATTAGAATTACGCGTCATATCAGTTTTACTTTGTTGAAAAACAAAATTAAGGAAAAGTTAAAAATGCCATTAAATGAATTTATATCATCTCTAACTTGTAGATTTTTATTTTCTGGAAAATATGTGCCACTACAAATTGTTGATGATGAAGATATTGAAATTATGTTTAATGCATTTGAACAACAAAATAATGTTGATATAATAGAATTGTATGTTCATAAATCATCAGCTGGTAGTAGTTTAGGCACTGCAGTAGACACTGGTATAATGAGTTCTGACATAGTTGAAGTAGATGATGATGATGTTGTTGGTGAATCATGTGGTGAGCAAACATCTGATGAAGAAAATGACGTTTCAATTGATGATAATTCATCTGATACTGATGACAATGAAACTCGTAACATGGAGTTATTGTCGGTAACAAATGTGGAACAAGGTATGTTTAAAAAAAATAATTATTTTCTTTACGGTTTACTACTTTAATTTGTTGAATAACAGACACATGAATAACAATACTGTTAAAGTTGCAGGGCAACGTCACCTTGGACTGATGCAGCTCATTATACACACATTAATTGGTTGCATCCTGATGAAGAAGATATTTTAGGCGAAGAGTTGCATGAGTCATGGAATATTGGAGATGCATTGTACAAAGGTCTACAGTTTGACACAAAAGAAGATCTAAAAAATGCGCTGATACAATATTCAATGCGAACACATCAAACGTATCATGTTGTGGAGTCAAAAAGTTCGAAATACATTATCAAATGTCCCAACCATAAAGATGGGTGTCCATTTTATATGAGGGCAATTTTGTCTCGGAAAACAGTCAATTGGACGGTTACTCAATGGGGTGGAGATCATCAATGTCTCAATCCGGCAGTGACACAAGACCACAAAAAATTAAACTCAACTTTCATTAGTAACTTGATATCAGGTTTGGTTAGTTGTCCATATGTAACGTAATATTTAAATTAATTTATTATCATTTGTTGTTAACTTTTTTATTTTTTTAGGAATGGTTGGTTCAGATCCATCTTTAAGAATTAATTTGATTCAGGAGAGAATTTGTAGTCAATATGGATACAGGATATCATACAGGAAAGCATGGAAAGCAAAACAAAAAGCAATTGTGCGTGTTTATGGGGACTGGGATGAATCATTCGCGACTCTTCCAACATTTTTGAAATTCATTGAAAGTAAATCGCCAGGTTTTTTCTACCAATTATGTCATGATGATCTTGTTGTTGGCAACCGAGGTTACCGTCAATACCAACAGTTTGAAAGAGTGTTTTGGACATTTAAGCAGTGTGCTGATGCCTTTAACTACTGTAAGTCGTTGATACAGGTTGATGGAACACATTTGTATGGAAAGTATCGTGGAACGTTGTTAATCGCAACCACACAAGATGAAAATAGCAATGTATTACCTTTAGTTTTTGCTGTGGTTGAAAGTGAAAACTCGTCGTCGTGGTCTTGGTTCCTATCCCACATACGACTGCATGTGACACAAAAACAAGGAATCTGTCTAATTTCTGATCGTCATGCTGGGATTAAGTCTGCTGTGCAAAATGAGGCATTAGGATGGCAACCACCATATGCTTATCATAAGTATTGCATACGCCATATTGCAAGTAATTTCAACACCCGATTTAAAAATATGGCACAGAAAAAATTGTTGATAAAATTAGGTACGACTTCTTTTTATCCACATGACATTTTTTTTGAACTGTATTTTTATTATTATAAACGAGCCATTGTATTGTGTTGTTTTGCAGCTTACACTCCATGCATGCATATATTTGACAGAAACTTTGAAAAATTTTGTCAGCAAAGCACTGAAGTAGGTAGTTGGATAAATGACATATCGAAGCAAAAATGGAGTATGGCATACGATACAAAAGGTTACAGGTATGGACACATGACAACTAATTTGTCTGAGTGCGTTAACAAAGTGTTCAAGGATTGTAGGAATATTCCCATCAGTGCTTTGGTAAGGTCAACATATAGTAAATGTGTTGCATATTTTGTCGAAAGAGGATCCCATGGTAGGTCCCAATTGGAAGCTGGAAAGGTCTATTGCGATAAATTGATGCAAGCATTGCGTAAAAACCAACAAGACGCTTGTTCCCATATAGTCCGTCAGTACAATATCGAAACGACTAGATTCGAAGTCGAAGACGCCTTTAATCCACTGACTCAACGTGGAGGACAAAAATGGGTTGTTAACTTGAACGACAAATACTGCCAATGTGGGCGATTCCAAGCTTTCCATTACCCTTGTTCACATGTAATTGCTGTGTGTGGTGCAATTAGTTTAGACTATTATCAATTTGTTGATGAAGTATACACGAATGACTTCATCATGCGTGCATACTCTGGTCAATGGTTTCCTCTTGGGAATGACGACTTGATCCCTCAAAATGAAGAAAGTTGGACTCTTATCCCAAACCATTCTGTTGTTCGAGGAAAAGGACGTCCAAAGTCAACGAGGATAAGAAATGAAATGGATTTTACTGAGTCACAAACACAGAAAAAAAATAAATGTCGCCGATGTGGACAAGAGGGTCATAATCGAAGAAGTTGCCCTTTGCATGCTGATGTAGGATGCTCTCAACCAACCGATGGTGATATGTAATTACCTTAAATGTTATTTTGTTTTTCAACGTTGTTATATGTTATAATTTATTATTATCTATTTCGGACATTTGCAACGTTGTCATATTTTATAATTTGTTACCATTTATTTTCGTAAACATTACAACAATAACTTTAAAAAAGAATATAAAAAACTGAAGTCAAAATAAAAAAATAATTCATTGAGCATCATCATCATCGTTTACATTTTGGCATGAGTTTGGATCAAATTGTCCACCTAATCCTAGACTTGCGGCAGCATAGGGAAAATCCCAAGGTATATCGAATTGCGGTTCAGCGATAGCTGCTGTCGTTGCGGGTTGTTGGTGTCCTGGCATCTCCGGTGTGCGAAGTGATCCAAATATTTGTTGAAAAATATGGCTTTGGGGCATGCCACCACCGTACGGTATACGACCTTGGTAAGATGATCCTACGTCTGTCTGAGACGGATAATAGTAAGTAGAAGGCATATTTCCAGTTAGTTGTGTCGGTGTATAATATATGCCTTCTTGACGTTCAGGCAAATTAGGAACAGGATAAACTTCTGCCTGAATGACGTCCCTCCGTCTAGTTAGACCACGACTTTCACGATATGACTCTTTAACGTGAAAATCTGGAACATCCACCTCAGGCATACTTTCGGGTGCTGGCACTGCCGCTCGTGTGATTCGATCTTCATCTTCCAACAAGACCATTATTTTATCAACATATGGGACTAAATCGTCCACTGACCACTTGTTTCTTCCCTCTGGCGACACCATATACGATAATGTCTCTCCAACTTCACCCTACAATAAAAACAGAATGGAAAACATTAAAACCATAAAAATTTTATTGAAAAAAATATAAAACAAATTGGATAACTATGACAAATTTTACCAACAACGATGCTCTTGCATTTCTTGGGTCGATAAACATTTTCGTTTTGGCACGATACCAAACCATGTACTCAGAGTTGAATGTCAGTTGTCCAACCTGACTTCCAGTTTCTTCGACCCTAAATTGGTCTATGTTGTTCCATATTGCAATGGCTGGTTGCAACAACATAAGCCAATTTTCAGAACCTTTTCCTCGCATAGTCAACCCATGTAATTTTTTTGGCTGCAAAGGAGGACGGGGTATGGGTTGGCGCATGCCAAACTGCCGCATTACTCTATCTGGTTGATGCCATTCACAAATATTAAAACAAAGCAATGGCACAACAGATTTCCACGCATTAACCCCTTCTAAGCATATCGGGGGTAACTGTGCCACAACTTCGTTTGGATATGGCATCCAGATGACCTATATAAAATAACAACTAGTTAGTACATACACAAAATTAACAAACGATAACATACATTTTCTTACATCATTTTGCTTCATTGTATCCAGCAAACGACGATGATGTTTTAAATCATCGGTGGCTCCAATGTGTCGGTTTCCCCGTCGTAGCCACCTACAAAAATTATATGAATAATATTAAATATTATATAACTAACTGCCAAATAATATTTTCAAATCTAACTAACATTATACTCAATAAAAAAATTACCTTGATCCAACGGGTTTGTTTGGTTTGTATGGGGGTAATACAGTGGGTGCAACTTTTGGGAATCTTTCCCATGCCCATATCTGTATCAATAGGCATAAACCACCCATGGATTTTATTTTGTAGTTTGTTGCGACACATAGTTCTCTATACAAAAAACCAAGTACAGCAGCACCCCATGCATATGCACTGCACTCAGCAAAATCTCGCAACAATAACAAATACCTTAAAGATACTTTACTACTAGATTTATCTACAAACAGGGCACCACCAATGAGGCGTAAAATATATGCCCTAGTAAACCTCTGTAAATTTTCTTCATTATTTTCAAAATTTGCGATATCACCAAAATGATGAGTTAGCCAACTAACTCGAATAGAGCTACCATCAATTTTATCGTTATTTGGTGAAACGCCAAGCAGTTCTTGACATAGTTCAACCCAATTAACATTGGTTGAAACTATGACAGGAATGACAGTTACTCGTAAACCCAACAAAATTGCAACATCTTGAAGGGTGATAGTGCATTCTCCACATCTCATGTGGAAAGTATGAGTTTCCGGCCTCCACCGCTCAACAAATGCATTAATTAAACCTGCATTAATACGAAGAAAACTCATCTGTGCGACCGTGTAAAATCCCGTTTTTCGCAAATATCGTACAATTTGAGGAGGAATTGACTCTTCTCCATTATACGTGGGAACTGCACGTCTGATTAAGAGTTTTCTGTCGTCGTCTCCATTCCATATATGTTGAGAAACGTGTTGATTTTGCATGTACAACACGTCATTCTCCACAGGTCCAGAATGAACACAATCAACAGAAGGGCGAGAAGAAGATGACGCCATGACAATTGCTACAATTTAATACAAAACATTATGTTAATATAATACCGAAAATAATATATATTAAAATACAAAATTAATAAATAACAAACAAATATTATATACGAAAACTAACCTCAATATTTCTAAATAATTTTCACAAAACAAAAGCTTTCTTCGATTATCCCTATGTAGTTTCCAACTACGTCTGCGATTATATGCGGCGGAAAGGTGTGCGGTTTTGTGGGGTTGGGGGGGAGATATATAGGAGGCGAACTCCACATAAACCGCAACTCGCATCTGCGGTTTATGATTTTTTTACTAAAACCGCAAGTGCGAACTGCGGTTTGTGTGCGTCAAAAATCGCGCCCGTTCGTCTGCAACCGTTGGATAAAGGGGGGGCCGGTTAAACCCCCGTAAAACCGCAAGTCTGACTTGCGGTTTTACGACAAAAAATATTATTTAATTCAAACCGCAAATCGCATCTGCGGTTTTATGTGCGTAAAAAACCGCACCTGTTCCTCAATATCCGCACCCGTTCGTTGCAACCGCTGGGTAAAGGGGGGGCCGGTTAAACCCCAGTCAAACCGCAAGTCTGACTTGCGGTTTTACGTGCGACCAGTCAAACCGCAATTTCGACTTGCGGTTTTACTGGGGCGTTTTTCCACGCTGGCTTTCACGTAATGACGTTGCTGACGGGGCAATGAAATCGCAATTCGTAGTTGCAGTTTGACCGAGTCAACCACCAAAACAGACCCACGCCGGTAATATGTTTCAAAAGAGACCCATACCGGTAATTTTTTTAAAAAACAAACCCACTTGGGTCAATCAGCCCCTGGATCCATTGTATAATTCTTCTTGTTTGTTCCTGTCAATTGTTCTCTCTCCTCTTACTCCTCTTTAATGCTTTCTTGATGATATAGAAATTTCAAAGATGGTTTTGCTCTTGTCAAAGTTACTGTTTCTCTTTTTGCCTTTCCAGAGAACGATGTTTTTCTCTTTTTTTTCGTTTCAGAAAACGTAACTATCCCACCGTAATCAAAACCTTTTTCTTTTTATGATATTTTAATTAACTTTAATAAAATACCAAAATACCCTTTTGAAGTGAGAAGAGAGGGATTAATTTTAATAACTCTAAAATAATCTCAATAACTTTAATACCTTATATTCTAATAATCTTCACATTTGAATCTTTACATCAAAGTTATACTTTAAATTACATGAACCAATGTTAATCATTAATATAATTTAACAGTATCATCTTTTTGAAACTTCAGCTTATATACGCTCAATTAAGGGTATGAAAGTGTATGGACGAGCCGTATCTTTGGACTTGGATAATCTTTTATTTGTGATTTTACGTACTCATTTTTAATTTAACGTAAGCTTCAAACAAATAAATCTTTAAAATAATCGAAATCAAAGGTGCACTTATTACTTCTACAAATATACTTTAATCAATATTGTTTCCATCGTGTCATTATTTGGCTAATTTGGTAAGTGTGCTGTTTTCAATATGTTCTCCTTTTTCTATTAAATGATCACCAGGTGTTCCTTTATATTAGTAGGACTAAATTTTTAATGTTATATACTGGAAAATTGATCACCCCCAACCCAAGAAATGGGAGAAATCACATAGCAATAATGATTTGATCCAATTCAATTGGCTGGACCACCTGAATTTAGTGGACTCATTTTGTGAAGAGTGGATATTAAAGATTGTAATTTTATTTAATTTTCTTCCAGGTCAGCAAGTGGACGAGGTAACAACTACTTGAAGAATTCCATAACCCAAACTTGAGAAACAAAGCATGTGAATCTAATGCCACTGAATCCATCTCCTTTTGCCAATGCCATGAATTCCTCTTTACTTCTCTCCTTCCCTCCTGGGTTTGTCGTCATCATCAGTACATCAAATTGGGAAATGCTCTTCACTGCCTCTGTTGTCTTGGGTTCAAATGGAATAATTCCCTCCACAACTATCACCTTTCCATCATTAGGAATAGCATCATAGCACTTCTTCAACACCTTTAAACACCATTCGTCACTCCAATCATGAAGCACACACTACAAATTACCATAAGCATATTTAATTAATTCGGCAAACTATATTAATCGAAATAAATTACTGACACTCCTGCATGACATATTAAATTAAACAACAGCATAGACTGGCAAAACACACCTTCATCAAAATGGCATCTCCTTGGGGCACACTTTCAAACATATCTCCTCCCACATGCTTCACACCTGCAATCAATTAAAAATTCATTTTTTGCAAAATGGTTAAGGAATTCATAAACAGAAAAAAAAAAGGATTATGGGGCCATTGATCTCTTTTTCTTACTCTTATTGGTTTGCTTTGGCAGAATGAAACAATATTTAGAAGACTATAAACTAGAAATTATACCAGGATAGGGAGAGGCATGTTGTATGACATGAGGCAAATCCAATTGATACCCTGAATATGAGGGTATTTAGAAGTGATTATGTTAAGAGTGACCCCAAGGCCACCACCAACGTCCACCAGCTTATTGATGTTCTCAAATCCCTTGTAGGATTCAATAATCTTCTTCATAATTAAAGTTGCACAGTTGGTCGTTGCTGCCATGAAAAGCTGATTGAAGCTTGAGTTCATGTCGGAATATTCAAACACGTGTTGGCCATGGACCCTGTTGAAAGGAATACCTCCTTCTAGAATTGCATCTTTCAGTTGGTACCTTGGAATTATGGACACAAACTTTCGTTTTAACAAATTTGATAGGATCTTATCAGATATCACACAACTCTTTACCTCGTTGAATTAAAAATAACTTCATGGAGAAAAGTTTTTTCTTTTTTAGGAAAACAAATTAAGAGATAGGTAAATGACTTTGATCCCAATATCCTAGAAATAGAGCATTTCTATACTGACACATTTTTAAGAAGAACTTAACTATAATAATAATAATAATATAAAATGTGACTAAAGAATGTAAGCAGCGACTCCTTTACTAATAGAGTATTGTTTATGAAAATAATTATCCGGCGTCAATACAATATTTTTTAAAATGATTTAGTTTGAATTTTCAAATCATCAAAATACTAATTGAAAGGACGTTTCATCAGAATCACAGGAAACAGACCAAATTACCAATTGAAATGGTATTTTTGAGCCATTGCATTTCCCAATGAAGAATTTGAAAATGTCATTTCAATTAGTATTTTTCATGCAGTCAGCAAACTAGAAGAAGATGTATTGTCTGTGATAAGTGTCTGATCAAAACACCCAAACAAATAGTGTTTTGGGTAGTTTATACCTACACTCTTATTACCAAAAAGTCAAAGTAATAGACATTTTGCATATCTATGTAATTTTGGTGCATTTTCATCTTTTTTCTAATGTCACGGGAAACTTTAGAAGAAGAAACACAGTAATAATGACTTGACTTCACCAAATTCATTAACAACTTTTATAGATCATAGAGAAACTAAAAAATCCTAATTATTAATTATTATGGCACCAACATTTGAAGCCAAACTCAATTGCCCAAGTACTCTATTAAACGAGGTACATGTTAATTTTAGTTAAGTTTTATAAATTTTCAAGTTCATTAAAATATATCCATCTCTAGCTAGGGTTTTCAAAGGGTGACTATGATAAATTTATATATACTCAAGTGCAGTTCAACAGTGAAGAAACTCTAGACTCAGCATATATGGGGAAGAAAAATGTTTGTGAACCAGTATTAAAGAGGCCAAGAATTGAAACTTCGTATCCATTAACAACTTTTAAGGTATTGTACGGTTATATATACATGTGTACATTTTTTTATCTCAAACTTTTTTCACTATGCAACATTGTTCAATGTTTACAATAATTACACTTTAGATTTTAACCAACTTGACATGTATGGACAGGTTCGGAAAGAGAAGCTAGGGGACCGGGTCACTGCTCTTCAGCAATTGGTTTCACCTTTCGAAAAGGTTAAATTTTTCCGATGTGTCTCTTTCACTTTTGTTTTTTAATTTCCGCAACAGCTACGACTAAGATGAAAATGGACTAAAATTACATGATATGCAAAACCCTCATTACTTTGGCGATTTGGTATAGGGGTGGGCATAGACCACCAAAACCCCATTTGTTTTGGTGTTTTAGGGTATTGGCTAAACATCTGTCACCTGTCAAGACTCTCTTATGGTTCAAAAACACCATTTCAATTGACTATTTGGTATGTCCTCGACAAGAACGTTATTTTAATTGGTGTTTACCATTTGAATTTTCAAACTATAACATTTTAAAAAATAGTATTGAATATCTCATTTTGATTATTATTTTCACAAACAACCTCTGTTAGTGAATGAGCCTATAAGTAGCAGATCCTTTCTGCAGCACGACTCAACAATAGATGAAATGTAGGCTCGCATGAGAGAAATTGAGTTAAGAAAAATTATTATATGATTTGAGATGATTTCATGTCTAGTATAGTGGATGATTAATTTTGACATGATACAGAGTCGAGTTATGAATTTACGAAAAAATAAATACAACTGGATCGGTAATATTGTGTCATGTGTTGAGACCAAGGACATGTAAAATAATAGTGTATAACTTAACCTGACTAAAGAGTGAAGACAATAGATTGACAAGAAGAAGAGAAAAATTGACCAACTTTGAATGATTGCCCTGTCCCGAGTCAGCAACATCAAAGGGCCTAGTGAGCCAGCACCATGATTGTAGGCAAAGTACTTGGCCACAGGGTTCATGCATTGAGACGCTGGAAATGTGGAGGACCCTGATGATGAGTAGCCACTGTGCCGTCAATGATGTAGTGACTTGCATTGTAGCTGCCTATGAATTCTTGCATTCAAGTTGTGCTGCAATGTCCTTAGCAGATAGTTTGGCCCCTTCACCTGCTCTGGCCATCATGTAAAAAATGCCAAGCTCTATGGCTGAGTGCATGGCCATGGATAGCACACTAGAGTTCACCAGCTACATTGCATAGGTGAAACTTTTTTCTTCTTCCTCACCTTTTCTATCACTCATACGTGTATGCTTGCTTTAGAGCTACCCTACACAGAACTGGCACAAGTGTGAGTGTGTGTATCTATATATAATTCATAACATGATCCTATATATCGTTTTATACCATATTGAATCATGGATACATATATCGTTTTCTAGGAAAAGTGGGTCTTTAAACCTTCACTAGCCAACAAAAACAAGGGAGATTGGCATGCTTCTTGAACGTCCTTTGGGAAAAGAAATATACAGGATCATGTATGGACAAGAGTCATTCGGTATCATCGTTTTCATAATTTAATTATAAAATATATTAAAAATATATATGTAATTATCATCACTTTAACTATAGTTAATTATAACTTAATTAATAATTTGTAAGTTAATGTTTTCATTAATCATAATTGATCTGGTTTAAAAATATTAGACATAACGATCATGTTTAGTGACACAATAAAAAAATCTAAAGTATTTCTTGTAAGTTATTGATAAGTGCTGACATGTTAGCATGGTACTATTTCATTTTGAAAAACAAGAAAATAGAAAGAAATAGAGTTTATCTCTAATTAGTGAAAATTCAAAAACTTCAACCACTTAATAGTTTGGAGTTTTTGGTTTTTTATTTTGAGAACAATGTTTTAGTTTTAAAAATCAAGACAATGCTGTTTCTATAAGTTTAAAAACTTGAAATTAAACTAATTTTTATTTTTATAAATTTAAAAATTATAAACCAAAAACTATTGTAAGTCACTTAAAATCAAACTTGTGTATTTTCAAATAAATTTTAAAACTATTGTAAGCACTTTTTTGACCAATGTCTCATCCAATTTTAAAAATTTTAGAAGTTTTATTATCTTTTTTATATTCCATGTTTTATTTTCTTCACATCTCATCCAATTTAGTTAGAGTTAACAAGATGGATTACACTAAAAACTCATTAAGCTTAAAAAACTCATGCAAACCAATCTTTATTAGGCTTATAGATATTTGAGAAGCTCATTTTGAATGAGTTTATTTTTTCTTCAACTGATTATAACTCATGATACGCATCAAGTTTACGACTGACTTGACTCAAGATTACTTGATGAAATATAGGTATTGGACTTTGTACAACAAAATCCCTATATCACCTAAATTCACACGATTTGATGTATACTAGATTTTCTATGAACAATACAGCTTAAAGATTAATTTTACATAGCATTTTTCTTTAGCATAATCAAATTCTTAAAAATGCAAAAAGTATGCATTACTAATTGTTTCTCTTTTTAACTGGTCGTCTTTTACAAGCGGATTGTCTATCTCAATAGAATTTATTTTAATTCTTAATCATATGTTTGATTGTTCATCACATTCAAACATAAAATTAACATGGAGTTATAAAATTTTATTGATAAAAGTCACATGAAAGGAAAAGAAGAAAACAAGAAGTGACATATTTAACTGGTGTTTTATTTGATTTTTTTTTATTTTCTAAAAATTGTTTTCATTTTCAATATTTTAATATTTAGAAAATATATCTATTTTTATTTGATATTTTCTATTTTAAAAATATAATATTGTTAAATTTAATCAATTTTAGTAAAAATATTATAAAATATTTATATATATAATTTTTGTTATAATTATAATATTGTTATTAGGTTTTTACATAATTTTATTTTTTAAAAACACTGACAATAACTTTTTTTTTCTATTTTTTTTTCTGTTTTCAGTTTTTTTTTAAATATTTCCAGAAAAAATATTTTTTAAATTATAACCAAACATTTTAGTTGAAAATAAAAACAAAAAACATCGAAAACAAGTGTAACCCTAATTTCTCTAAAAAAACAAACTAACAGTATCGCCTTACATTTTTTTAAAAAACATGGAACTAACTTTATTGCATCTTGAAAGAGTTAAAAAGAAGTATAACATATTGCTAAATGACATGTTTAGTCAAACCGAATTTAATGTTTAAAATTGTTATTTAACGGCCATTACCGCTTATTAAAGCGTTAAACTGCGTAACTTATTTTCAAAATTGGCTATATAACTAGTTTTGATTATAATTAGTTTTTTTAAAAAATAAAAACATTTTCCCAAATCAAATTGGTTACGAAAATAAGATATTTTTTTCCTTAAAACTCAATAGTCATATATGATCTACTGTCACCTTTCGTGTTTTCAATAGCAGTAAAAGGGTTAGTGGGTATATAATTGAAAATTCGAAGGGAAAGTTACAAAGAAATTAAGATAGGGGATGATGTTAAACTTTCATTGTTACAATATGCTAATGCATTATTGATGGAAGAAGCTGATTTTCAAACTCTATAGATGATGGAGGTAATTTTAAGAGGTTTTGAGTTAGTGACGAGTTTAAAAGTGAATTTTCATAAGAGTAAATTCTATGGACTAATTGTTGATCCTCTGTTTTACATGTAGTGGGATGTTTTTTGAATTGTAATATTGCTACACCACGTTTTAAATTTTTGGGGTTTTGGTTGGGATGAACCCTAGAAGGTTAGATATCTAGGAACGTGTAATTCAAAGTTTAAAAACATATTGGCAGTGTGGAAGGAAAAGAACATCTCATTTGGTAGCTGGTTGGTATAATTGAATTCAGTGTTAACAAGTCTACTATTGTATTTCTTCTCTTTTTACAAGGCCCTAAAGAAAGTTTTGAAAACGTTAACTAGTTTAAAGAAATTTCTTGTGGGAAAGAGATGAAGAAGTCATGAAAATAACTTAGGTGAGTTAGGAAAAGGTTTGTTCTCCAAATGTTGAATGGGGTTTTGGAGTGAAGTGTTTGTCCAAATTTAATGTAAGTTTATTGGCCAAATGAAGATGGAGATTTTTAATTGACGAAAAAGCAATATGGTGTCATTGTTAAAAGGTAGGTATGACTCCTTTCAAAGTATTTCAGTCAAAGCCTCAAGGTGGTCTAATTGCTCCATTTAGTGGAGGGATGTTTGGGCTTTAGATAATGGACAGGCTGAGGTGCCAAGTTGGTTCTAATATAATATCAGAAGAAAGATTGGGGACGGGAGGGATACTTTGTTCTGGCTACATAATTGGGTAGGAAAAGACCCACTTAGTCTTAAATTCCCTAGATTGTTTATGCTGGCCCAGATGAAAAATGTAATAGTTCAAGAGATGGGGGTAGGTTCATAAGAGGTACCTACATGTTATTTGCATGGGCAGAGGAAGTTTTAGTGTCTCTAGAAGAATTATTGCTAAATTACAATGTGATCAGTACAAGAGTGATAAGTGGAGGTGGACCTAAGGTGTAAATGGTCTCTTTTCTGTTGTGGATGCTTATTCTATCTACCGCTTCACATCAAGGTAATAGGCAATTTGAGGATCATGATGTATACATGAAGCTTTGAAAGGACAAATTGCCTTCTAAAGTTATTGCTTTCTCATGGAAACTGCTTCTTAATAGGATTTCGACAGTAGATAATCTGATGAAGAGAGGTATGTCCATTCCACCTAATATGCAAATGTGTGTTTTGTGCAGAGAACATAATGAAGACTATCAGCATATCTTTCTCTCTTGTAAATTTTCTTAGTCATTATGGCAATAGGGTATTGAATTGGATTTGTATATTCTCACCTTTACCCGATGGTTTAACTCAATTGTTCAGTATGGCTGGTTCTTAGGTGGTGGGTAGGTTCAAAGTAAATTAGGTATCTATTTTGGCATGTTATGTGCTGGAGTATTTGGATATCCAGAAATTCTATTGGTTTAAAAGATAAAGCATTAGAATCTTTGGATATCTTTGGATATCCAAAAATGGATTTTGTTTAGGTTTGGATTTAAGAAAGGTACTTCATTCTCACATTGGTGTTCCAACCTTCTTTTGTGCTTAAAGAATATGTAACTTCTATTAAGGATGAGAGTTGTCTCTTTTGGCATTATAAGGAGTGGTTGGTAGATATTATAGTCAGATGTAGGAATCAGGTATTGATTTTATGTATTTTTTAGATTCGTTTACAGTTCATGAAACAATTTGGTTCATGGTTATATATATATATATATATATATAGGACAACTCATGTGAGAAAAAAAGTTACGGTGAGGAATGAGAAAACATAATAATAACCACAAAATTTTAATAAATGATTCAGATTTAGTTTTTAACTAAACAAGTTCACGTGTTATCTTACCCAGAAACTTCTCTCACAAACCAAATTTTTGTCTGTTACGTCACTCTCTCTCGTCAATCTCGTGGATCCTCTACAAGATCGTCACCACCTCCACCAGTATTGCAGCCACTATCAATGATAGAGGTAAACGTACTTATGGTGGTGGTAGCGACATCAGCGGTGAGAGTGATGGTATTGATTCTAGTGGCAACGACGATAGGGACGGTGACAATGATGATGGTGGTGGCAATTTGGGGCGACGCCACCATCCCTGTCAGCCCCACCATCGCCATTGCCACTACCATCGCTACCACCACCCCTACCGTATATCGTCAACACTACCGCCACATCATTAATACTACCACCACCCAAGGGCGGAAACAGGAGACTGCCAGGGGCCTTGGTCCCTTCCCCAAATTTAAAATGAAATAAATTATATATAAAAATAGTAAAATAAAAATATGATAAGTAAATCTAAACCGTTTATTAAAATTTTATAATTATTATTACGTTTTTTTATTTTTCATCGTAATTTTTCTCTTATCTGAATTGTCTTATTTATATATATATATATATATATATATATATATATATATATATGTATAATTTTGAGCTGATTTACATGTGTCTTTTTCTTCGAGTTGGTCTGCAGATTGATTTTACCAATACCTAATTTGATGCATTGATTTCGGGTCATGTTATCTATTGAAAATGCTTCGGTTATCTTTGCTCAATACTTATTTTAATTCTAAATGTCGTGCGTGACGCATTATTGTGGAGGAATTAATTGGTTTTACCCATGACTTTTATGCCTTGACGTTGGACCTTATTATTTCGAATCTAGATGCTTCGGTCATCTTCAGTCAATAGTCACTCTAAATGTATTGTTGACGTCGTATTGTAATTTGGTCAATATGTTTTACTCTTCCTCCCGTCTTCTGTTTAACTTTCTTCATATAAATTAAGAAGAATAATTATCTTAAAAAAATGACTTGTTTTTTTTTATTTTAATAATTTTTTAAATAATATTATTAAAAAATGAAATAAATATTTAATATTTCATTGAAAAATAAAAATATCAAAAAATTTAAATAAAACTTAAAAATTAAAACCTCAAAAATTAAAACTTAAAATATTTAAATATTAAAAATATTTTAGAGACAATAAATTAATATAAAAAAATTTTGAGTGACAAAATTAATATTTTGTATATTTTATAGGGACTCAAAACATAATTTACCCAATAAATAATAGTTAGTATTAACAAAACTAACTTCGAAAAAATAATTTATCTAAAAAATAAAATAAATATATTCATTTATTTCTTGAGAGTGTGTTTATTTTATTTTATTTATTTTACTTGTTGACATATATTAATTTAGTTGTGATCTTAATTCCTAATATCCATCTTTACAAAATAATTACCAATCTTAATTCTTCTTTTTAGCTACTTGTTAATTTCTTTGTTTTTGGTATAAAATTAATTGTTTAAATGTGTAATTAAATTGGATAATTTCAAAAAGCTTATTCTACACAACAATTTATAACATT
The DNA here is from genome assembly GCA_037954015.1 of Psophocarpus tetragonolobus. NCBI lineage: Eukaryota > Viridiplantae > Streptophyta > Magnoliopsida > Fabales > Fabaceae > Psophocarpus > Psophocarpus tetragonolobus. The sequence continues at coordinate 52,733,755 of CM075693.1, read as the reverse complement.
TATGTATAATCTATTCTACACATTTAATCATGATGCACAAATATTACAACACTATGGCAAAGTTCATAAAGTTGGGAAAAATACATTATGATAAGTGATATTGTTGGTGCAATCTTACAACTTTGTGAAAGTTCATTATTTATATTATTTTTTAGTTTAGACAACTAATTTGAGTATGAGAGGTGGAGAATCCTTGTTCAGAAACAGAATAGAAATTTAAAATGATAAAAGTGGAGTTAGAGAGACTAAACTCTCCTTCCACCTCGCCACGTTACTTGGTCTATTCAACCTTCAACATTATAAGAATTGTAGAGATGTATTTTTTAAACGCAAAATCAATGTATCAAGTTGTAAGTCTCAAATTGGATCAGTACGTAAAAAAAAAAAAAGTCTCAATTTGGCAAGACAAAAGTCACATAGATGAGCAAAGACAGAAGTTTCATCGTGATTTTGGTACATGTGATTGCAAAGGGGTATAAGACAATCGAACCCATATTCCAACAATTATTCGTACATTATATTATTTTTATTTTATTTTTCACATTTTCTTTCAACCCAACTTTTTCTTTACTTCCACTTTATTTCTCCTTTCTCACATTACTTATCTTTAATTTTGGTTGATTTTATTTTCATCATCACAGCCAAACAGGACGTGCTAGACAATACTGCAACACTACTAGTGCATGTGATCGTCCCTCACCTCAAGCCAGAGTAAGACCTTAATTATAGTCATATACATGTTAACATTTACAACCAAAACAAGTAAATAACTGCCCAGGAAACATAATTGTAACTGTGTGCTTCGATTTACCAATGTTATTATACTCGATTTCACCGTCTCCAATTAAGAAGTTATAGAGTTAGAGATAAATATGGAAGTCAAAAAATGACACGTATGATTCGACTCATTTTAAAAAATATAAAATAATTTATAAATTATATAATTTTATATTTAAAAATCATAATAAATAATCAAAATTATAAAAATAATCTAAAAATCAATAAAGTAAATTATTTTAATTTCTAATATTATTGTTAAAAGTAAAATATTATATATATATATATATATTTATTTGTCTAGTTATATTAAAAAGATAAACTAATTTAGTTATAAAATATATTTATCTTAATCTAAAGGTATGGGTTCAAGTATCATGTAAGTCATTTTTCTAACCACAAGCAAGGTGTGCATTTTGCACATCAATGCCATTCCGCAAGTGTCTAGTAAAATTAGAACAATTGATTGAAATCCTGACCACCTTTTCGATTATTCATTCCATGTTTGTGGTACTTCGTATGCCTAGAATTGCATTGATTTTTCTACAATGAGTCTTGATGTATATGTTTATGTCTATCATCGAAAGGGAATTTTACTTAACACTAACACTTAATTGAATTAACACTTAATCTTGGTGTTAATTCAAATTCCCCCGAATCTTATCTTGGGTTCAGTTAAAGTAATTAGTCCAATTCGATATTTGTTTTCAAGGTTTTTCTTTTTACACCTCCAAATTTAAAATTACAAAAATTACCCCTACCCTTCTAAGCTTCTTAGTTTGCCTTTCCAAACTTAATCTTTCCCCCCTTTGCTTTGCTCACACGGTGGAGCTCATCCTTTCCATCCATCTTTTTCGCTCAACAATTTAGGGAAACGTACTGTGTTTAATGTTGTGAATTTGCAATATTTATACGGACCGTGACATCCATAATATAAATATAACATATGATATATTGTGATCAACGGATAAAACATTTTTTTTCTTCTAAACCATAAATATCTTTTATTAAAAAAAAAATCTTATTCAAATCAAACATTATTAGCATAAACACTAAAACTTTCTCTCTAAATATTTAATATAATTGTATATCCATGAATCATATTAAAAATCTTTTGTTAAATTAGAGTAATCTATATGACTTACGTTCTAACGTTGTAGCCAACTCCCACAATATGTTCTTTCAACTTCCTCTAATAATATCATCTGCGTTACCAATTCTAATTTATTTAAAAAAAAATTCCTTTTTCCTATATTTTTTTTAATATACCAGACCTAAATTAATGAAAAATCTTAAGGTACAAAACCAATGAAATTATATTTGTGAGATTAATAATTAATATATTTAAATTTACATTTGTATGTACGCATGCTGGAGAGATATTAATTCAATTAATATAAATAATGAAGCATGATTATCTTCTTCATTTTTTAAGTTTGTTTTTCAATATATATATATATATATATATATATATATATATTAAATTTAATTAGTATGAGTATAAAAAATTTTTCTGCTTACGTTTAATTATAACTCTTGATTTATATGAATTTTAAAATATTAATCATTAAAATCAATAAGCTTACTATAAATGAAAAACTGGAAATTGAGTAGGTAGTGTTTGTTTGACAACAGTTTTATAAAATAGTTTTCAATATTTTAATATTAAAAAACTAAAAAACTTGTTTGAACAATGTTTTCTGAAAACAGTTTTTTAAAATAGTTCTACTTTTTAAGTTTTTAAAAACTAAAAAATACAATCAGAATATGTTATTTTTTGTTTTTTATTAATGAAATTTTAATAAATATGAATAATTTTTTTCATATTTAAAATAGTTTTCAAATAACACTTACCAAATAAGTTGTTTTTTTTTTCTTTACTTCTCAAAAATAATCTTTAAAAACTATTTTTTAAAATTCTTTTAAAAAATTAAAAAACAAAATCCAACTAATCATATCCTAAAAATTTTTACTGTGCATGATGTTTTCCTCTCTCATGATGATATATATATATATATATATATATATATATATATATATATATATATATATATATATATATATATATATATATATATATATTCGAAACAACACCTGATCACACATGTATAGTAAAATTGGCTCCGTTTTATAAACACCAGCAAAACTGAGTCAAATCAATTGATTATGCGTACCATACATATATTTTTATTAGAATTCTCTCATATATTTTCTCTAGATCTCCTTGTTTTCTTTGGATTCTTTCGGTTGGTTTTAATAAGAAAAACTTGTTTTTTTAATGGCAAATAAGAAAAACTTCTTAGTTCTGTTATTCCAATAATTATTGGGATCAAAGATTCTGTTAAATCTCAAGGAATTAGTACAGGATAAAATCTTAGTGCCTGTTCCGTTTCTATTTCCAGTTTTAAAAATTTTAAAAACTAAAATAAGTTTTTGTTTTGAGTTGTCAGTTTTGAATTGGATATTTGTTTTCATTGGTGATTTGTAGTGGTGGTTCTGAAATAATGGTGACTCACGGTGGTTTTGAAATAGTGGTGACTCACGGTGGTTGGCGCTGAACAAAGGTGAACAAGGAAGAAGCGGAGTAGTCAAGCCTTATCGAGAGTTGAGAGTGAAAGACGGAAAAAAGAAACAAGGGAAAAGCAGTGGTCGACACTGAACGAGGAAGAGGCGATGGTCGGCACTGAACGATGGAAAGGCGGTCGTCATCGCTAAACGACGGAGAGGCGCTTGTCAGCACTGAACGAAGAAGAGGCGATTGTCGGCGCTAAACGAGGGAGAGGTGATCGTCGGCGCTGAACAAGGGAGAGGCGATTGTCGGCGTTGAATAAGGGAGAGGCGATCGTCGGCGCTGAACGAGGGAGAGGTGATCGTCGGCGCTGAACAAGGGAGAGGCGATTGTCGGCGTTGAATAAGGGAGAGGCGATCGTCGGCGCTGAACGAGGGAGAGGCGATCGTCGGCGCTGAACGAGGGAGAGGCGATCGTCGGCGCTGAACGAGGGAGAGGCGATCGTTGGCGCTGAACAAAGGAGAGGCAGTCATCGGCGCTGAACGAGGAAGAAGCGTGAAGCCCTATCGAGAGTGAAAGAAGGAAAAAAAAAACATAAAACCAAAACATAAAAACTAGGTTTTCATGTTTTCATAAACTATAGGATTTGTTTTCAAAACATATATAAAAACCAAGATAAATCATAGTTGCTTCCGTGATTCATGATGATTTTGGACGATAGAAAATCAATTTTAAAGACTTATCCTTATTTGAGTGTTAATTATTGTCGAAGTCTCGATTGATAGCGAAAAAATTAATTTTAAATATTAGAAGATTCGTCACTAATATTTATCTAAAAAAATATTAAAAAAATAAATTTACGAAGCCAAATTTTGAATTCGAAGTCTATTTAAGGAAGACCCTATAATATCTGTCTTGAGAATAATTACCTCTAATTAAATATGTAAAACTAAATAACTTTAAAAATATTTATTTCACCCTTAAAATACTTGAAATATAACAAATACATTTATTTTATTTTTGTTTTTAACATTTTAATGAGAAAATTACTATTAGAGAATTTCTTTTTATAAAAAATATTATTAACACTTAAATTTTTTTTTTCAGGGCTCAACAGGAATGAGTTCCTACTCTTACGTATCTTCGTGCATAATGGAGAATCAGAATATATATAGTTCTTGAAATGATTAATGTATTTTAAAGGGAAAAAGAAATTGTTGTCCTTGTTGTTGTAAGTTTTGATCCATTATACTGATTGAAAAAATTTAGAAAAATAATACATACACATCTCATGTGTTATTATACATCTAATGAGAAAAAAAATAAAGAGAAAAATATATAGATATGATAAGATTTATGATGTGATAGGACAAAAAAGATAGAAAGAAATAAAAAATATTAAAAAATGTTGATAAAGTGTATCAATTAAAAAGAGATATGTTTATCATTACTCAAAAATTTATTCCAAGAATCTTTTGACAGAGGCAGAAATTAAATTAGTAGGCTAAGGGAAGGAAGAGAGCATCCATTGGTAATGTCTACTTAAAGAACTCCATCACCCAAACATCACAAACAAAGCATGCGTATCTAATGCCACTGAATCCAGCTCCTTTGGCCAATGCCATGAATTCCTCTTCACTTCTCTCCTTCCCTCCTGGGTTTGTTGTCATCATCAGTACATCAAATTGGGAAATGCTCTTTGCTGAACCTGTTGTGTTTGGTTCAAATGGAAGAATTGCATCCACTACTATCACCTTTCCATCATTAGGAATAGCATCATAGCACTTCTTCAACACCTTCAAGCACCACTCATCACTCCAATCATGAAGCACCCACTACAAATTAACCATACCCATGTTTAATTAATTCATTCATCCAACTTTATCAATGCAAATATATTAGTGACATTTATCCATGATATGTTGTTCGTGTTGCATGCAAAACGCTTAATACCAAATTAATACATACACACCTTCATCAAAATTGCATCTCCTTTTGGCACACTTTCAAACATATCTCCTCCCACATGCTCCACACCTGTAATATAATCAATTCACAATATATACATAATGAATTAATGGGGCCATTGACCTTTTGCATCATCAAACAACATCTAGAAATAGATCTAAATAAAACTAGAGATGGATCATATATATATATACCGGGATAGGGAGAGGCATGTTGTATGACATGAGGCAAGTCAAAATTGATACCCTTAATGTGAGGGTATTTAGAAGTAATTATTTTAAGAGTGGCTCCAAGGCCACCGCCAACGTCTACTAGACTATTCATGTGCTCAAACCCTTTGTAGCATTCGACAATCTTCTTCATAATTAAAGTCGCAAAGTTGTTCATTCCTTCTATGAAAAGCTTATTGAAGCTCGAATTCATGTTGGAATATTCAAATAGCTGTTTGCCATGGACCTTGTTGAATGGAATGCCTCCTTCCATAATTGCATCTTTCAGTTGGAACCTTGGAATTATACATGATCATAAGCTTTCGTTTTAGTAAGTCTTGACAACATCTTATACGGTCTAAATTCATGGAGAAAATCTTTTATATAAGCAAATTAAGTTATAGTTCAATGATTTTTTATTCGATATCCAATATGCTAAGCATTTTTATATTAATTACAGTATCACGTAGTGAACAACAACAACAATAATAATAATCTAAAATGTGACTAGACAATAAGAAACCTCATATCCTCTCCCCAATATGACTCAGTGACAGACAAAAGCACAGCGCAAAGAGGATCCGAGTTAGGAGGAATTAATAATTGTATATATTTCTATTGTCCATATTAATTTTTTTCATGTGATATGCTAAGTTTTTTAACTTACAATGAAGAGTAAATAAAATTCTTCTAGCGTGTGTCTGGTGTAATGTAATGGTATGCTCTGCGCATGTATTTATATCTCTTATTATAAGAGGTTGTGGGTTCGAGACACGATACAGGCACACTTATTCTCTCGCCCCCCCAAAAAAAAAACTCTTCTAGTTGCAGCAGCAGAGCTTGGAAAAAGCATGGAGGAGCCAATATAATTAAAATTAATATATAAAGAAATTGTAATAGATCAATAGTATAAACTCTTACAGGAAAAATGTTTACAAAAAAAAAACTTACAGGAAAATTTTAAATATTTAATGATATTATTTTATATTTTTAATCATTTTTTATAATATTACAATTTTTTGTTACTTTATTAATAACTTCTTTCGGGTTTTCTTTTTTCAGAAATCTTATGACCTCCCATCTACTGTTAAATAAAAAAAAACATCTATAATTTTTTGAGTGGAAAATTTATAAGAAAGGTTAAATTTTTTATACAAAACAATTAAAATTTGTATTCCGATAGCCAAAAGTAAATTAATTTTTCTATATTTGTTCATCAAATTTAAGGAATTAATCATAATTTTGTCAAAATCATAGCTAAATTTGGAGAAAAATAGTAGAAAAAGCTCACAAGAAAATTAAAAAAAGTAGTAGATAAAATCTTGTTAAAAAACCATAAGAAATATTTGTAGATTTTAATCGTGTTGTACAAAGTTTCCTATATACCATAAGTCCATAAGGAGGAGATGAAAATCACATGAGAATGAATTTGAAAAATACAAAAAAAAAAAGAAAAAAAGAGAATAAGTTTATATCATATAAAAGGAAATTAATGAATGAAATAGGAATTTATATAGGAAGAACAATTTAATGTGAAATGTTAACATAAAAAATTGCATATAAAAATAATAAAAGATGGTATTCTCCATGCTGTTTTAATGAGTAGTTAAACATTATAAATAATTTGGAAAAAGAAATATTGGGAGGCATGGAGATATATAGAAGGTGTTATTATGTAAAGTAAAGAAAATGACAGGCATATGTGAAAGAAAGGAAGAGAAAAAACTGACAAGTTGTGAAAGGAAGGCTTGTTGAGAGTCAACAGGGTCAAAGGGCCTAGTGAGCCTGATGCATCTGCATGAATGGAAGCAAAGTATTTGGAGACGTTGTTGATGGCATATAGTCGCTTCAAATGCTGAGGATCATCTTCATCCACTGTGCATGTGCAGTTAATGATGGAGTGACATGCTAACATTCTCAGCATTCGATCCAGCATTGTGCTTCCCTCTTCATTCTTCCCTTCAACTCCAATCTCTCTTGCAATGTCCCTCGCTGATACCTGCTTCCCACCCTCACCTGCTTTCGCTATTATGTCAAATATCCCAAGCTCCGTCGTCACGTACATCACCACCGATAACACGTTCGAGTTCACCACCTGCATTGCGTAGTTTAAGCTTTTTTCTTCTTCCATTTCCTCCTCTCCCTATCCACTATCTTTAATTCCCTCCACACTTACAATTCCCACAACATTCATTCATATATATATATATATAATATGTTTCTCCTAATAACACATTGTCGTGTTGGAAAAGGAAGTTACATGCTTCTAGACCATCCATCACATATTTAATATTTCATTATTAATTACTTTAGTCAAAGTTGTTCGCATTTATAAATATTGTTCCCATCAAGTCACTTTGGTCTTGTTTTTTTTCTTCAAGTTATTGGATCGGACAACGTGTAGGGAAAAATTTCAATGAATTGGTGTTACGGTATGCAGTAGTATAGGAGCTTTGAGGATGATGATATCAGTTGAAGATGCTTTTTGGTTATCTTGGTCATTATTACGGATTTATTAATTGATTTGACTTATACTTTTCGTGCATCAACAGTAATCTTGCTGATGATTCCGTTCAACATGTGACATGCATTTTGGGTTATGCTTTGTTAATTGGTGGCCAGGTATTTCAGTTTCCACGTCAATAACTAAGAAAATATTTTAGGCTCAAATGGTGAACTAAAAAACAAAAAAGTAAAACATGCGTTAGAACAAACATTTCATTCGAAGAAAAAACTAATCCTAAAAATTTGGTAAGTTACTGTTAAAAAATTATTTAGATGTATAAATGCATAAATTATAATCCAAGAAAGAAAAAAGTCAGAGATCATATATGTCACCTTATTTATTATTTAAGCTCAAACTTCATAAATTCTAGCATAATATTTCCGCTGTTCTAATTAATTAATTTATAATGAAAAATGCTAAAGTCATATCCATGGAAAAGTCATTATAAGTTACTTAAGTTTAATATATTGTATTATTAAAAAGTGTTATTTTTAATTTAAAATTTAACCAATCAAACTGTAACAAATAGGTTTCGTAATGTTTTGGGCTAGATTCATTAGTAGGAAATAACATAACTCATTTATAATATTTTTTTGTATATCAGTTATCTGTTAGTGATTAGAATATTAAAACTTCCTTACAAAAAAATAAAAAGAATATTAAAACTTGAATTCTGAATTTGTGTATGCAAAAGTTTAGTAACAAAAGGAACCTCTAAAGTCACCTACACAGGAGAGAATTTATTGAACTTGAACAACTTTTCTTGAAGTTCAAAGAGAACATGAGGGAAAGAAAGACGAAACTCGCAGAGAAAAAGAATAAGGTTGTATATTGACTCTCTGTTAAAGAAGGGCTACAAAAGGAGTCTTATATAATACACAAGATAAAAACAAATCCCTAACAAACTGTGTGTCAAAGCTCAATCAGTGTGGAGTAATATAATGAGTTGGCTGGGAATCTAGGGACCTATTCTGGGGGATCTGCATCAACTTTCTTTCAACGTCAGCATAGGTGGTTGGAAAGAGAAAAAAGAAGTGCAGGTATGTTTTCTGGCTGGCTGCTTGTTAGGGAATCTGGATGACTAGGAACCAGATTGTCTTTGATAGAATTCAGGTGGAGTCAGTAGACATTATGATGACTATTAAGATAATCTCGTGGAAATGGTTGTCATATTGTTTTGGGTTTAATAGGGGGTGTGTATTCTCGGATTGGTATGCTAACCCAAGAGAGTGCTTATTAAATATGTCTTAGGTGGAGAAGGGTTAATTACCATGCTCCAATTGGAAATGGAGTAGTATGATATTTGTCTCCTTGTACTTTAAGAAACTCTTGGTTTCTCTATTGAATAAAATATTTGCTTTTCAAAAAAAAAAAATCCCTAACAAACTAACTCAACAATAAAGAATACTAAGAGTAATCTAGAACCTTTTCAACTTGGAAAATATATATTAGACATTTCTAGATTGGAAATGTAAGAGCTCAAATGCCTCCAGTGGAAGAGTCTTTGATAAAAATGTTTACTAACGGATTTGTAGAAGTAATTAGAGTAAAGCAGGTTGATTGAAGTGAATGTCAAAATCATGCAAGAGGAAAATAAGTCATTTGAGCTCACAAATAAAATTAGTTATTATTCTTGATATTCAATTTCAGAATAACTTTTTGAAACAATGACTTGTTTCTTGGACTTCCAAGAAACCAAAATAGATAAAGAACCCAATGACCTTTTAGTTATTTGTTTCCAAGTATAATAAAATAGAAATTTTGAGGGGGTGAATGGATTTTTGAAAATTTTATGAATATTTAAACATCAAATTTGATTTTAATTTCCATGCACACCACTTATTAATAAAACCTTGCAAGATAATTATTAATAACACTTGTAAAGAAAGGTAGAGAGAAAATGAGCAAGAGTTCTTATACTAGTTTGGCATAAACATGCGTATATCCAATTAGATTTATTCACACTAGACAAATATTTTCACTAATCTTTTGTGTATTACAAACATTATGCATAAACTCAAAAAATTAAATTCAACTTTCACTCTTCCTTGAACCTTACAAGGAAAGAAAGGCTAATCGATCTTGATTAAACCCTATGACTAATTAGATACAAACTCTATGTATCACAAACAATAAAAATCGAGAATACAAGATTTGAATTAGAATACACCTGATTTGTGCGGTAAATCCACTTTGAAATTTGACAAGAATTTATCAAATCAAGATTGAAAAATGTTGAAACCATGTGAAGATTGGTTTGATATTGTCTTAGACTTTCACAGAGAAATTGTAAGGTTTTAAAAGAATTTTTTGCAAAGACCTCGGTAAAGAATTAGCAACTGAATATTTAAAGAAAATTAATTTTTAACGAGTTTAATTGATTAAAAAGACCACATAATAGATTATTTGTTCTAAATATCAATTAATTAAGACAAGAACTATGTAATCAGTTGTAGAAAGATGTAATCAATTATTTTGTTCCTTCCTCCAGTTCTTGTTTAGTTTTAGAACTATTGTAACCTATTACGAAAACTCATAATTTGTTAAAACAAAAAGACTTGATTTTTCATAAAATGCATTTTTAACTGAGTACTCAATTACTGAAAAGCTGTAATCAATTATCTAGATTAGAGTTTCAAAAATCAGCATTTTGATTAATCTCAAATGATGTTTTATATCAAATAACATATTACTCAAATATGTAATTGAGTAATTCAATATAGAAGTCATTCTTAACTCTCAAATTGACTTTGAATAGATTAACATACACTCAAAATGTTGATTAATACTAAGATTCAATCATACATGTCTAAACTAAACAAACAATATAAAGTCACACTTTTAAAACATGTTTAACCTGCAAAATAGCAAAATCAAAACAACACAAAAAGAAGATTATTCGTGCTTCCAACAATTATATCCATACAATCAACCAAATATGAATCACTAAATGCTTTTAATTGAGGAATACGGAAAGAATAAACCTATGCGAGGAACCTTTTTAAATATCTGAGAATGCAGTAGGTATCTTGTTCATGAGCAGTAGTATGTATGGAAACATACTGACTTAGATTTTAAACAGAAAAAATTATGTTTGGTCAAGAATTGGTCAAATAGATGAGGCGTCGTAACAATCTTCTAAAAGCATATATTTCTGAGAGGCCTGAGTCTTTCATCCATACCTCTCAATGGTGGAAAGATATATGGGTCGTTGATGGACCTAATGCGGAATTTCCTGGGTGGTTCAAAACTAGAGTTAATAGGATTGTCAGGGCTGGAACGGGGACTTTATTTTGGGAGCAGAGGTGGTTGGGAGATACAGCTTTGTGCGCATTGTATCCCAGGTTGTATGCTTTGACACAGGATAAGCTCATCACTATAAAGGATAAATGGGATTCGGGAGGACACTTATCATCATGGAAATGGGCTTGGCTAAGGGACTTGTTCGAATGGGAGGAGCAGCTGCTCCTCACCTTACAGGAGTCTTTAAGCCAAGTGGTGTTGGTAGAGGGGGGATCAGATGAATGGGGTGGAATTCAGCTGCTGGGGGGGGATATTCGGTGGCGGAAGGGTATAAAGTGATAAATGAAGGAATATCTGACTTGGGTATGAATTTTGTGCAAACACAATGAGTTATGTAGGATGTGGAAAGAAAAGCTGTCATCTAAGGTACTGATGTTCTCGTGGAAATTGTTAAGGGACAAATTACCCACTGTGGAAAATTTGCTAAGAAGAGGGATTCAGGGCCCTGGCGCCAATCCTTGTTGTAGGTTCTGTAATAGTGGGATAGAGTCAAAGGAGCACTTATTTCTACGATGCCCAGTCATACAAACGCTGTGGTATAAAGTGATTAGCTGGGTAGGGGTGGAGACACCACTTCTGAGAGATCTTAATCAACTGTTTCTGTTATCCTCTGCCTGGGTGGTGGGAAAGCGGAAGAAGACATGCAGGTATGTGTTTTGGATCGTTGTATGTTGGTGCATTTGGTTGTCAAGGAATGTTGTTATTTTCCAAAGGGTCCAGGTGGAATCACTTGACATGTTAATGTCCATAAAAATGTTATCGTGGAAGTGGCTGTTGTTTTTTGTTGGCTTTAATGCAGGGTATGTATTATCTGACTGATGCTCTCATCCTAGATTGTGTCCGAAGAATATGACATAGTTGTATAAGATTGGGAGAGCAGAGTTAGAGTGTTGCTATTATACTGTATGGCAGGGTGAAACATTGTGTTTCAACTGCTTTGGAATTTCTTATAATACAATAAAATACATTTTGCTGTTAAAAAAAAAAAAAATTTATGAGAGGGGATCATCAGAATTTTTATGAAGTCTATTGCTGTAATCAACAAGAGTAGAAACAAGTTTGCAATTAACCATTTCAGCATCCGTTAAGATATCCATAACATATTTTCTTTGGAAAATATTAATACCCCTTTTTTATCTATCCACTTCGAAGTCTATTGTTGTGTCCCTTGTGTGCTGAAAAGAACAATTCAACTTTTCTTGGGAAAGTTCTTATCTGATGAGACGTGACAATGGATATGTTTCATGGTCTTATGTTGTGTTGAATAGAAGAAATATGTTTTGATTTCTCAGATTCATGCATTAACACTTATGGGCACTTCATTGTGGGTGGTGATTGCAGCACGTTGAGCTTTATACCAAACGTGGACTTCATGGCGAATTAAAGAATAACCTGTATGATACACTGTACACATGGTATGTTGGTTATGTTAGAAGTTTACCATCGATTTTAGTGTTAACATTAACAACTAGTTATTTTAGGAAGAAAACAGATTATTTGTTGCTTGGTACAGGATGTACATGTGCATTCCATTATTCTCATAGTGACCATTATTATGAGACGTTTTCTTCAATTCTCGGCTGGAAAATTCTTATTCCATCACAAAATTTTGATATGCCACGAACTTGAATTCATCCCCCTACCCCACTATCTTATTGTGCATAATATTGATTGTTATCTTATCTTTGAAAGAGGATCTACTAACAATCTAACACAGCTACTGTAAACTCAATTTTTTACATGTCTTCATGTAGAAAGATTTGTAATGTTGAACACGGTTTATACTTTATTGGAGATGTGTCTCTTGTTGAGTTCTGCTCGAAGTATGTCGATCTAGTTTTCAGTTACACGCCTCGGGTGGGTGTGTTAAGAATTGATAAATGATATTTAAATTTGAATATAATAAACTAATGATAATAAATGAATATTATTATTTTGTATTATAAATAGTTGAAGAACCTCGCAAAATTGACTTGTAAGGGGAGGTTTGCATCTCATTATATACTTTTGTTTATCTCTATCACTAGCCAATGTAGGATCTCCTACAGACCCCCCCCCTCACATTGAGGAGGATTAGACATCTCAAGAGTGGAGTTTATATTTGTGAGTGGTTTGATAGCTACTCGGTAGCGAGTGGCACGATAGATCCAACAAAAATTAATTGTAAATTTAACTTTTTTTTTTGGGTCCGATAACGGCCCAATAAGTCTAACAACAACAACAAATAGGTTTTGATACCATATTAAAAATTGTGGAATTGTGCATAACTCAACCTCACAAATCAACTTGTAAGATGAGGTTTGTACTCATTATATACTTTTGTTTATTCATGTAACTAGCTAATGTGGAATTTCAAACATATTAAAGATAGAAAGTAATAGAGGTATTAAATTTTTTATATAAATCATATTACATTATGTAAAATTTGAGTTACTAATTTGAGTACTATCTATTTTTCAGTTTTATTCATTTTCTTTTTTTCTTTTTTCTAACCACTTTTTATTACATCTTTTTCTCTTGATCCATGGATTTTAACATGGTATCAAACCAATATCATTCGCCTTACCCTGCTTCATCAAATGTTCAACCGTTGAATCGATTCCTCTATCTGAAACCTAATTGCTCCATTTTTACTATGATTTGATTTTTGTATGCAAAACGTTGATCTTCATTGTTGTTTTTTTTTTTTAGCTTTTCGCTATTCGAAACCCTCATTCTTCATTTCTTTGATCATCCAACTCATTTTCCTCTATTCAATCTGAATATAAAAACCTTGTATGTGGAAGTGTGGAATTGGTAGACTGTGTGAAGACGACGATTTGCACAACCTTTTTTTTTTAGAAATTGAAGCCAAGATGCGAGGATCATATTGTTATACAAAAGTTTGGGGTCAATCTACGCCTTCATTCTTCTTGACTTTTCCTCTTCACAATTCAGAATCGTCGATCCAAGCAATCTAGCCCAATCCATGCCTCGCCTTCGAGCACCAACGAGAAGTAAATCTATGAATACAAGGACAGGATTCGCCACCTTAAGACTCAGAACAAAGCCTATCAAATAGAGATCGCTAACCTGAGGCAACAACAAAAGGGAACCTCTCCCATCTCAAGAAGCTTTCACTTACCAAAACCTTATTGGTAACAACGTCTTGTCGTTTCATTGTGCCGCTCAACCTCTGCTCTGCCACCCTTCCCGCACAAGGCTGATTTCTTGATGAATATTATATCTTCGTTTCATGTTTGTGCTTGTTTTGCCCATCAGTATACAAATATATATATATATATATATAGATGATATTTGATCATATTCTATCAATTGTTTCTCAGGAACAATGAAGTGTCTTCTCAACGAGGTTCTTGAATAGTAAGATACTTTATGCATGATTATTTCTCATATTTTATTCAATTTTAGTTTAAAACTTTTCAAATTCATTATGCATATCTAATTTTTAAAATTTTCTTATAATAGGTGGATTGAAACTTAATAATATTACTCAACATCTCTTACTTGAAAGATAAATTGTACTTGCTAAGACAATCCAATTATGTTAAATATTTTTAAATTTATTTGAGATTTTATAGTGAAACTTAAAATATGCAATACTACTCTTTTATAATTTATGTTACCTTATTTTAGAATTTATATTTAGTAATTTTGGTTGAACTAAAGTGATTTTGTAATTTTAATTTTTTTTTAATTTTTCTAGCAGTACAAATAAACTTATACTCATCAGAATAGGAATGAGACACAAATTTCATATTCAGGTGTCGAAGACAAAAATGGATGTGTTTTAAAAACAAAGTCATAATTAGCACAAATTTAATGTTCACTCAATTTACTCATGATAAACACATGTTGGTTTTCTTAATTAGAAATTTCATTATACTAGCAAATAAGTCTGAATGGGTAAAAGAGAAAGATAAAAGGGATAAAGGAAAAGATTTTTATGAAAATAATTTAATAAAGGATTACACTTTATGTTAATTTAATAATTATTAGACATATAAAAAAAATTAATAATTATTAGCTATTGTTGATGGTGGACACATAATGGTCCACTTATATTATGTCTCTTTATATACCATCAAAACATTTTAGCAAAATAATAGTACCAATCTAACTAATTAGGAGGTGAGAACTTGGATCTATTGAAGTACATGAAAGTCCCACTTATTAAAAACTAGTCTAAAACCAATTGTCCACTTCAAACACATTGATATGGTTGATTGATTTTGGAAAAATCTAATCTTATACGTTGTTGAACTCTATTATAAGTATTAATATAATTTTTCAAATATAGATCATTCAACTTCAAAATTTTTTAATTAAAATTAATTTTATAAATAAAGATGATTTTTAAAAAGAAAATACCAACATTTATCCTAATATACACTTAAGTCCAAATTTTGGTCTTGTGTGTTTAGAGTTAGAATTTCTTATGAAGTAGCATCTCTTGGCTGATGCTAAGGTGAAGTTTTTGAGATTATAATTTCCTTTTTATTTTTATTTGTCTTATTCTAAAAAAAAATCTACAGTTTTGTAATTGTTTTTGTTGTATGTGACTCAAATCCTAGACGTTGGGTTGAGTTCAGTTGTGTGTATACGAGGTCTAAGTCAAACCCCTACTATGGCTAATCAAGTTTGTTCCGTGCTATTTTTTTAGTTGATTTTCAAATTTTTTTTTTTTTATTCTTTTAAGTTGTTGTATCAGTCCTAAGACTTGATCCCTTTATGTGTGTTATTGACATTAGTTACCTAATTGTCCAAGTGTTGTAGGAGGAGTATGCCATGTGTGACTATTGAGGGTAAGATAGAATCAATGGAACGTGAGAGTAGATCGATCAAGGATATTTTCGTTCTATTGTAATAGCTTTATCTATTTCTTCATAATGGAAGTTGCTCTCTCTCTCTCTCATGGATGTAGGGGGCTATATCAATCGAATCATATAGAGGTGTTGTTCTTTCTCTCTTTCTCATCTCTTATATTTCTTATGCGTTTTAATTCTAATGATTTAATTTATGTTTAGTAGATTTCTTTATTTTGCATTTGTTTTCTTATTTGTTCGTTTAGATTCTTTGGAAATCTCTTTCTTGCCCGTTAGTTTTCTTTTTATCCATCGATTATTCTTGATTTCGAGACTTTCTTTTATGCTTTTGATTCTAAACAAACGGGAAACCGTATGCTTGGGTTGTTTGGTGATCATCATTGAAATGTTTAAATTTAATTTGAGTCTCAATAATATTTATATACTAATTTTCAATTCCCTAGCTTTTATCTTGTTTACCTCTGAAATGACTTTTCCTTTCTAATAATTTGTACAAGGTATTTGACAAAAGAAGCACGTAACTATCTATGGGGTAGAAAAGTCCAAATCTATCTATGGGGTTAAAAACTCCAAATCGACACATTTTAATAAGTAGCTTGGATCTACACATCTCGAACCTTTAAATCCTACCGAAAGGACTTTAAACTTTTCCCAACATACAAATATCTTTCTATTTGTCCATATTATCTTTTAAAATTAAAACTTATTCTATTTATTAAATAAAAATATAGAATAATTAAAAAACACAGGTGACAGAAGACGGGATCTTTATTTTAAAAATTAATTTTCACAAGAACAGTTTAGAGATATAAGGATAAATCGTAAGTGGTTGCAGTCATTTTTAAGATCCTTAATTGTGGGGTAATGATATTCAGTGCAGGTCAGTGTGAGAAGTGAGAGTGTGAAGACCTATAATTAAAAAAATGAGAGTAACATCTTGAAAGCAAAAAAAAAAAAAAGTTATCATTAGGAGGACGAATTTGCTTGATCAAGTCTACCCGATATCTATTTCTCTGTTTTTTCTTTTTTTTTTTACAAGGTTGTAAACAAGGTATCTCATATCATTTAGAGCTTCCAAAGATGTTTGTTGTGACAAGAATTAGTATTTGTTTGGCAACAGTTTTATAAAACTGTTTTCAGTATTTTAATATTTAAAAACTAAAAAACTCGTTTATGTAGTATTTTCTGAAAACAGTTTTTGAGAACAATTGTAGTTTTTTAGTTCTTAAAAACTAAAAAATAGGGACAGTTAAAACTAGTTTTATTTTTCAGTTTTCTATTTTTGTTTTGAAAACTCAAAATACAATCAGAATATATTATATTCTATTTTTCGTTAATGAAATTTTAATAAATATGAACAAGTTTTTTCCATTTTTACATCTTCAAAACAATTTTCAAATAACACTTACCAAACAAGTTTTTTTTCCTTTTCTTCCTGAAAACAGTTTTTGAAAACTATTCTTGAAAACTCTTTTCGAAAACTAAAAAACAAAATCAAATCAATCAAGCTCTTAGAAGATTGCAAGAAATTATCTTGGATCAAATGAGAACTAGTCTGTAAAAAGAAAGGTCAAGGAGGACTGGGTATAAAAAATATGGATTCATTTAACAAAGCACTACTTGGCAAATGATGTTGAAGGATTCTTCAGGGGGAGATGCTCTCTGCGTCAAAATTTTGAAGCCTAGATATGAGGAAGACATAAGAAATAATATGTCCTTCAAGCAGGGGAGGGGGTCTAAATGGTGGGAGGATATTCTGAAGGTGACATCGAATGAAGGAGTAGGAAAATGGTTTGTTGGAAATGTCAAGCCTATGGTAAGTGATGAATCTTTGTTCAAATTTTGGAAACGGGGTAGAAGGAGTTAGAAGGGTTGAAATCCGTGTTTCCTATACTATATGTACTCTCTATTAAAAATATGCTCTAGTATCTGAGGTTGGGGGTGGTGTGACAAAAAATCAAAATGGCAATTTAAGTGAAGGAAAAATTTATTTAGTTGGAAACAAGGGTGGGTGATGGAGTTGGACAGGTTTTGGAGGGAGTGTAGCTAAAGCATGACTTGATGCAATCCCCCTAAAATGGAATTAAACTAGGAAGAATAAAGAGTGTGATGGAGATGGGAGACACTCCAACAAATGAAATGGATTACTCTGTAAAATATGTATATAGATTAATCTATGAGGAGTTTAATGAATCTTATTTTGCTTCTAAATTGTTTTATATGATATGGAAGTCAAAGGTGTCACCTAAGATATCATCATTTTCTTATAAGGTAGCACATAATTGAATCTAGAGATATGGGGCGGGATAGAGGCAGGTATGAAATTCTAATTTTTGTCATCATCCCTGTTGGGTATTTTCATATTCAGATATACTCGCAGGAACCTCGTTACATTATTTTTTATAATTTAAATTTACTTATAATTTATTAAATAAATTATATGCTAAGTTATAGATTATATTTAATTTATTAAATAAATAAATTATATACTAAGCTATTAACTATATTTTAGTTTTAATGATCTATAGGAATGTGGATTTGTACATAGAAATGCAAGATTATATATATATATATATATATATATATATATATATATATATATATATATATATATATATATATATATAAAATTTTGTTTAACGTAGAAGTGGGGTAGGGATTAACAACGCGAGTTTTTTCCCTGGCAAAATTGGGGTAGAGACAAAGCGGTACCTGCTGGGTCATATATGATTGTCATCCTTAACCGGATCCCTAAAATAGGCGAACTCGCAAAACATAATATTGATCTCCTAGATGGTACTTATGCTCAATTTGTTAATGTGAACCAGAAGTAGTGTCACATTTGCTCTTCTTATATAAACCAATGTACCTAGTTTGGATGAGTTGTTGTAGATGGTTGGATTTGGTTGGCTACATTGTTTTCTTCTATGAATGGTCTATTTAATCAAAATATTTTAAAATGTTTTCATAAGCTTAGGTGGTAGGAAATATTTGGTATTAAATCTAGCGTGGTGTCTATGTTAGAGTCAAGAGGTGAAAAATTACATACACTCTAATCATTTCTTGTGACTAAGTGATATTTCATTCTGATAAATAAAAATTTGTATTTTTTAAAAAATATAAAAAGACATGAATAAATAAAAAATTATCATGTGGATAATCAATACTTTCTCCATTCTTTTTAACTATCTAATTTTTGGAATATTTTTTTATTTAACTGTTTTTTAAAACTGAAGATAATATTAATTTCTTTTAAGATAGATTTATTATTATTGATCAATGATAAATAATTTTTTAAAAAATATTTTAATACTGATTTTAATCATAATTTTTTTAAAAATAAAAAATTCGAATGACTTTTTCGTTAATTTAACGAAAATTAATTAGAAACAGAGGGAGTAGTATAAGAATAAATTTAGAAAATTAAAAATGTTCAACTAAATTAAAAGTTCATGGGTGATTAATTCAAAAGGTGAAGTAGGGTGTGTGCAATAATTTTTAATTATGAGCCTTGAACATGTCGATGCAGGTTTCTTTAGAAAGTCCTGTGTCCCAGAACTTGTGGTAGTATTCTCTGTATGTGAAGTTTGTGTACTGCGCAGGATGTTCATTGTCCACGAGTTGGGGTGCTGGTTTTATCATTGCATCAGGTGAAGGGCAGTAGAATGTTGGAATCGACATCCTCTCCTTCTCACTATTCACCAATGCTCGATGCAACACACTCTTGTACCTATCGTTGCTTATCACCTTTTTCAAATTCACAACAAGAGTCTAAGTATTTCCAATTACATCAATTTTTTATAATTAAGATAATTATAACAAAAATCACTAAATCTATCTTCAATGATAGTATAAAATTAACAAAATCTGTAAAGAATTAACACATTCTTAAATTTAGTTTTGTATTCGTAAAGAATCAACATAAAACGTTTTGGATTTAGGTACCATTATAAACTCCACGCATAAATAATATTTTACTGATCACTTATATAATTGATAATAAACACTCGTCATGTTACACAAGACTCAATTTACAATAAAGAGTATCATACTCGTGTTCATTATTCATTAATAATTAATAAGATATGATGCCATTTTTTGTCATCGAAGAAGATAAAATGCGATTTTTTTGGGAAAGATTGCCTATGCATGTCAATCATATATGTTTCTGTTTGAAAGAATTAGCTGTCACTCTAGCTAACCAATATTAATATACAAAAATTTTTGTGTTTTTTATTGCATAAAAAAATATTAGGTGAGTTTAAATTTGAGAAAATATTTTTTATTTTTATTTTTTGTTTTTGAAAATTATTTTTATTTTTAGGTTTCTAACATTCAAAAAATAGGTTTATTTTTACTTTGATATTTTTTATTTTTAAAAATAATATTATTAAATTTAATTAATTTTAATAAATATATTATAAATTATTTATATATAGTTTAAATTATATTTATATATTATTTTTTATATAATTACAATATAATTATTAAAGTTTCATGTACTATTAACTCTCGAAAATATTGAAAATAATTTTTTTTCTGTTAATATGAAAAAAAAATTTGAAATACATTTTATTATAATATTCTAAAAAATGGTTATAGTGATGTAGTAGTTTTTTATTGGTATAAAATAATTAAACACATGGTATCGAGATAGATTTATAATAATTTACAGAAATGCTAGTTTTCCTTTACTTTTAATGAAAAATGGGTATTAGAATTAAAAAACAATCTGCATAATTAATTAGTAGTATTAATGATTTTATTCTAAATTCAAATAATTAAAAATAAAATAAGATATTATAGAATAAAATCTGTGAATTTAAAAAGAGAAGGAAAGAAGCAGAAAATGAATATGAGTAAACAGTAAATGTTTGTATGATTGTGAATTTCATTACAGGTATTTGTGCTTTGGTCTTAGTGAATGGGTAATTTGAAAGTTAAAAAGAAAGGTGAGAAAGTGTAAAAGGTGCAGAAAGGATTAAAGAGGTGGTAATTAAGACCTGAATGTGGTGGCCGAGATTGACGAGGAAGGTGTTAGGAACAGGGTTGACGGTAATCCAGTTGGAATGGTTGAGGACTTGCAAACCAGGGACCTGATTTTGAAGCAGAATAGTGATGGCATTTGGGTCAGAATGAGGTGGCAAGCCATATGGAGGGTACTAGTTTATGGCCATGTGCTGGCCATGTTCCCCCAAAGCTTTCTCTATGTAATCCCTTTCCAACCCCAAACTCTCTGATATTGCCTCTAGCAATTTCAAACACAACCCTCTCATCTTTCTACTGTACTCAGCCACATCTTCCCTGAAACCTGAAGGCTTTGTTGGCCATTCCGCTATGTAATCCTCTATGGGATGGCACTGCAGTCTCAAGAAGTCCCTCCAATTTGCTACCTTCTCTGTCTTCACATTGAAACTCGTCGAAAGCCTTGTTGTCTTCCACGGGTCATCCGAGTAATTCTTCACCCTCTCACTCTCTTCCATACCAAAGAACTCTTTCGACACTTTCACCATCTTACTCACCACCTCCTCCGCAATTCCATGCTTCACAATCTTCAAAAATCAAACTTTGTCAAATCAAACTATCCAAATTTTATAACAATAATTATATACATACGTACTTGAAAGAAACCATAATTTTGGCAAGCATGCCCAATTTCATGGATGATTTTCGAACGGTCCGAACCATGGAGGCCTTCAAGGTCGACGACTGGAATGGAACCGGTGAAGGAATCAAGTTGATGAAGCTTTGGACGCTCACCAATGGGTCTGATGAAATTGGAGGGTACACGATCAATGGTGGAGGCTAGCTCTGTTAACAATGGCTTTGAGGGTATGCTGCTGCCCATTGCTATTTGATGGGTATGGAGTATCAATCATGCACTAGATTCCTTGGGAGATCATATCTTATGGGGTTGCCACCTGAATTTATATTTCTGCTAATCGATGCTGCCTCAGCCTTACGTACTATGCTTGACTTCAGCAATGGCCCCCGTTATGACGTAATAATTATTAATTAATATTACCATCATCTATACACATGCTCATCTTTTTAAAAACTTGTTTTATATATGCAATTTTTTTATACGAATTAATTCCAACTTACTATCTCACATGTACACCACCCACTCGCAACTACCACAATGATGTTCACCTTCATCGCTACAGTCTCATTTTCATTTCAATTTTGAGGAAAAAAATTAGTATGGTTGCTGTTTGTTTGGAAACAATTTTTTAAAACTTTTTTAGTATTTTAATATTTAAAAACTAAAAACCTAGTTTGGGTAATATTCTTTTAAAATAGTTTTATTTTTTTAATTTTTAAGAACTAATAAATAGAAGTTTTACTTTCAGTTTTCTATTTTTGTTTTGAAAACTCAAAATATAATAAGAATATGTTGTTTTTTGTTTTTTATTAATGAAATTTTAATAAATATGAACAAATTCTTTCATTTTTCCATCTTCAAAACAATTTTCAAATAAGACTTTTCAAATAAGTTTTTTTTTTTTCTTTCCAAAAACAGTTTTTGAAAACTCTTTTTAAAAACTAAAAAAACAAAATCAAACCAATCAAGCTCTTAGTCTCCGTCCCATTTTCATTCTAGCCTAAAAATATTATAGATAGAGATAGGGATAAGTTTTTTGGTCGTCGTCCTCACACCTACCCCACTCCACTTTTATATTAAACAAAATTTCATAATATATTTTTAATTTCGCATTTGTACAAACTAACATTTATGTGGACCATTAAAATAAAATATAATTGATAATTTAGCATATAATTTATTAAATTAATTAATAAATTAATATAACTAATAACTTAACGTATAATTTATTTGTGTTTAAATCTCTCCACTAACAAAACTATTTACTATAAAAAAGAAAAAAACACACATTTAATTTATTTAATAAATTAAATAAATTTAAATAATAAAAATAATATAATAGGGTACTTGTGTGTGTACCCGAACCCCAAAATACTCGATGGGATTAAAATTTCATATTCATTTCCTTTAAACTTGTCCTAACTCCCACCTTGCACTTTCCAAACACGGAGACAAGAAGGAAAAACCCACCTCCACTACACTTCGTTGTCATTCTTAATCGCAACTAACAAGTACTTATCCTATATTAAATTGATGAAGTTTCTCTTTATGCCAAACTTAAACGCCAATTACCCTTATATTCATCACCCTTATCACTAGAAGTGAGCAGAAAACCGTAATTCGACCCAACTCAATAAATCCATAAAAAAAATTTGATATTTGATTAGTTTTGGACGGATTGACAAGTTAAAACAGGTTGACATATGGTTTCAAAAATGTTGCAACGGGTAGATGCGAGTTTAGTTTTTACAATCCACTGATACCCGAACTGCCTATTATATTATTTTTTATTTTTATAATTAATAATAGTTTTCTTAATTTTTATCTTCTTAAATAATTAATGAATTCATAATAGTTATACTCATATAAAAACATGTATCTAATATATTACTTTTTTTAGCAATGGTAGAAACATTAATTGTTTAACATTCATTTTCTTTGATTCAAATATATATATACTTTTTCAGTCTAAAATATTTTTTAAGATTATAACATATTTTTTTATTTTTATAAATCAATTTTGGTTTAAAAGTTTATAATTTTTAAAAAAAATTAAAAATTATGATAAATCAAAGCTTAAACTGCACGAACCCACCCAACCCGATTTGCACTCTGCCTAATCCGTAAATTTTCAACCTGCAAAAGTAATTTGCTGTTTATCATATGTTGTTATTGTAATCTTCAAACATCTCTGGCATATCTTATGACGTAGTGATGTCTTAACCTTGCTGAATAAAATCTATTTTTTTAAATAAACTACAACTTTTTTTTGGTATATAGGTGAAATAAACGAAGAGCTAAAGAAAAAAATTAAGAAGCTAATGAATATGATAAATGGTGATGAAAAATAATAAAATTAGCTCATAACAGTTCCAACTATAATAAGTTTTAAAAATAATAAAAACATGTTCGAATGAAGATCATAACATGTAACATATATTAGCTCTAAAGCGTAAATTTTAAATTCAAATGAAAAAGCATCAAATTATATTAATATAACTTATGGTTCATTTATATCATTAATTTTTTAATTAAATAATTTGATTTTAAAATTTAGCATTAATTGTATTAAAATCTATGTTTATATAAATCATATTTGCAAAATTTTAGTTTATATATTTTAAATCGTTAGACATTTTATTCATATACATGAAAATTAACTTTTTTTTGGGTGCTTGACAGGGTAAGTGGATTGTAGACCCACGTGTGTTTATCACATGTTTGTACATTGACATCAAATATAAATAAATTTTAATTAATTTTATTTAATTGGATAAGATCATTTTTTAAATATTCTTTGTTTAGTTTGATTGTGATTTTATTTTTAAATACTTGCTTTCTTGATGGCAAATTTCAAGAAACACAATTTAGGAAAAAATTTAAATGACATTAGTACAATTTAATTCATATAATCAAGTACGTGTCTTTGGATTTACTAATGTATAATTACTATATTTTAGCATGAATTAATATATATATATATATATATATATATGCGCATGTATGTATATAAAAGAAGTAGAGACAAATATTTAGTGAGCCAGCTAAGTGAGTGATTTAAATAATAAAAGGAATTGGGTTGGATAAAATTCAGTCAAAAAACTGAAAAAAGATAAAATGGTGAGTTGTTTTTTTTATCCTCCGAAAAAAGTTGAAGATAAGAGAATTTACAACAACTTATACATTTTGTTTAACCAACTAAATTTAATAAAACACTATTTTCAATTTTTTCTTAAATTAATAAAAATTAACCTAAAATTATGTCATTTTCTCTTTATTGGTAAATATGAACTTGTTGTTATTGTTATGCAATGTGATCGAATTGACCAACTAATCCAGTAGAATCAGATGGTGATTCAATGTAATTGAATCAGTAACCGATCATAGACTAAGGTCATGCAACTTTTTTCCCTTCAAATTACTAAAAAATACATTTTTATTTTTTAATAATTAAAAATAAATATTTAAATTTGTTTCGAATCTCTTATATATTAGTAAATTTTACTAGAGTTTTCAATAATTTTGTTTTCAGTTGAACCTTAATAATTTTTTATTTTATTTTGAGTCTTTAAAGCATTATTTAAAATATATACTTTAGAAGTATTTACATTTTTAAGCATTATCTAAATTTTTTAAGGACTAAAAAAAATAAAAAATTTATTAAAGACTCAAAATAAAATAAAATTATTGGAAAATCCAAAACAAAATGTGTTAATATATTAAGGTATCAAAACATATTTAAACAAAAAATAAATAAGAAAAGATTCGTACTTATGTTTGGTTGTAAAGGTCCTTAGTCTAGAATTTATCATTGTTGCTAACGATATTCCCTCCACCCATAGTTGATGTTCAAGTCCACCGTAGTCAAACCTATGTTATTTCCATTTTCTTTTATTTATGAGCTTCTAAATTATCATGTTTTCCATGAACATATTATTAACCATGTTTTCTTTTTTATTTCACATTTTGCTTAGTTGTTACAATGTAGATTTGTTTTAATATTATTTGTTCAATTTTGTTATATTTGGGAAGTGTCTTTGGACATCCATGCTCGATGAAGATATTTTTATCAATCCCGGTTAATAACAATTCTGTAATGTATGTATATAAGAGAAGTCAATTATACAAATATGTTGGGGTGATAACATTTTGGTATTGCTGTAATCTTTCGATCCAATTGTTCAAAGATCATCAAGTCCATCAGTCCATATTCTAATTCAATAAATTACTTGTACTTGCAAAAGAGTTATTTCAATAATAAATTCAATCTTTGGTGTATTGTATTACTTGTCTTTCTTTGTTGCTGCCTCTTCACTGTCTTTAAATAAAATATCATAAGTCAAATACAACGCGACAATTTATTTGCTTGCTGAAATTATAAGACTAGATTAGTAATAAACTACATGTGAAAAAAAAATTATTAACAAAAATTAATACATTAATAAATGTAAAAGAAGATTAGTAGTTGTAGTGAAATTCGCTTCTAATGAAATAAATATTTAAAATCAATAAATTTTCACTCAAATTTTAAAACTAAAAAAATTATATTTATTTAAAGAATTTTAAAATACAAAAAGTGTACACGTGTGAGTTCTTTTTATTCAAATTAGTTTTAATTTAGATTTAAACTCATAATCAAGTGACTTGGTTGAGATTTGGTAAAATATGATTTTTCTCCATGTAAACTTAAATTAAAAGAAAAGGAATTGTAAGTGGGATGTACTTGACTTTTCACATTTCACGTAATAATTGATTTTAAAGAAAATAAATATACAGTAAAAGTAGATAAAATGCTACGTAAATCTTCAAAAAAAAACTTTAAATTTCTAATGCTAATGAAAATGCAGAAACATAAAATCTCAAAAATTAATGACAATTAAAAGCATGAAATTAAACATAACAGACATAAATGAAATTGCAGAAAAAGATCCTCAAAGTTGGTAAAGACCTTAACGGATGGTAACTCTCAAGACTTTTAATTCTTATTTTTTGGTTTGTTGACCCTCGATTTTTTTTTTTAAATTTGAATCTCTAGAAATGTTTATTCTTCTAAGTGTCTCAAGCTTGTTTCTCGATCTCTCTCTCCTTTTTTTGTTGCTTGAGTATCTTTGCTCCTATATCTTCATCTTAAGTAGAAGTTGATTTTAGGAGTTTACGTTGGTTGGTAACTCAAGCATATAGCCCCCTTTGTTCACATCCAAGGTTGAGCTTTTGTGAAAATGATTAAATTTCTTAAAACTTGATGCCTTAAGTGGAATGGGTTCCCATGTCCCATCCCCTGGTGTCTCCCCCTTTTAACTTCTTTGAAATAAACCATTATGTTTTTGTTGTTTCCCCTAATCCAACCATTTTTAATTACTTTAGTTAATATATATATATATATATATATATATATATATATATATATATATATAATCTGATAAGGTTAAGAAAATATTACTATAATTTGCTAAAAAATATTTTTTAAAAATTACATGTATCTTATTAATTATTATGAACTAATAAAATAGTTATTATTATATTTTATTTTTAAAATAAAAATATATCCAATAAAATAATTTTTAATCGAAGGCTATTTAACATGAAAAGTATCATTTTTATTCAAATTTGTTAAATGAAAATTTTTAAACAAAATAAATAAATCAAAAAGTGGCTGAAAATTTTGTTATGTACTGTACCTAATGGGTATCAAATTGTGTTGGATATCGATGTTATTTTGATCGATAGCACGGGTATAAATTCTTTGCACCTACTTGTTTGTGAAATGATTTATTGTTTATTAAAGAATATACGTGGTATTTCATTGTTTTAAATATATAATATATTTACGTTTTTCGCCAATTAAAAAAAATCATTTACCTCTTTACTTTTAATATGCAATTTCTCATTTCCTTTTTCTTTCCGACTAATTTGTAATTAATTTTTTATTTATGTAATTATAGAACTAGTTATTTGATGTGTTGCATTTTTATTTATTTTACATTTTATTTTAATTAGAATTTTATTTATTTTTATGTCATTTAGGTTGAATATTTTCATTTTATGTGTCTTTTAATTTTATTTTGGAATTTATTACGCTTTTAGTGTCTTCTTTTGTGTTTTAGGATATAATTTGCTGCGTTCTTAGATTGATTTGAAACATCAGAGTGAAAATTGAAACTTTAAAAGAAATTTGAGAAGAAAAAATGAATTATGAGTTAATTAATGAAAGATGGTACTCTTATGCAAAAATATGCATCTACTTGTGTAATCAATTAAAGTGTTTTATTTTTGTGACCTTTTTAGGTTTAGACATAAAAAAAAATTCATTAGTTTACATAGAAGTTTTCCATTCTAGACTAGGGTTCTAAACTTTTGATCAAGACGGCATAGAGAGTAAGGATGAGAGCTCTCCTTTCCCTTTTCATTATTTATTTCCGGGTTTGATGATCTTTAATTTCTTTTTTTTTTCTATACTCATGGATATGTGTGAGTAGACAATTTTATTCTATATAAACTAACGAAAGATTGTACTCCTATATAAAAATATGCATATGTAATTAGTTGAAGTGTTTTATTTTTATGATTTTTTGGGTTTAAACATAAAAAAAGTCCATTAATTTACATAGAAGTTTTCCATTCTAGACTAGTGCTCTAAACTTTTGATCAAAGACGACATAGAGAGAGCTGAAAGTTTCTCATTTTCCTTTTTACTATTTATTTCCGGATTTGATGATTTTTAATTTCTTTTTTTTTATATACTTATAGATATTCATGTGAGTAGATAGTTTTATTCTAGGATTTATGTTTAACCCTTAATTCTATTTATGTTTAATTAAGCATTTATTGTTCTTGATTGGATTATCATTTATTGTAGTCATACATGATCAGGGAAGAACAAACTTAATATTTGGAACAAGAACTTAAAAATTAAATCACGTGAGAGTAAGTTTAATCCTTTACTCAATCAATTAACAAATAACTTAATTCAATTATATATAACTTCCTAGTTTAAAAGAGGATGAAAGTGACTTTAGGTTAATTCATTTTCATTCACAACCATTAAAATCATAAAAGTAATTAGGAATGAACCAATGAGCAATCATTATGGGTTAAAATTGATTTTCAGAAAATATTATTTTGAGTATTAAATAATTTATTTTACGTGTGTCATTACTAAAATAAATTTTAGTTTATATACATTTTATTTAATGGATTTTATAGACAACTCTTTTAAATCTAATAGATACCGTGGTATCTAATCTTAACTTCTATATACATGGACTCTTGAAATAGAAACATAAATTTATATTATTTTTAAAAGTATTTTTTATTTTTTTATTTTATTCAATTAACTGAAAATATAAATCTTTTTCATCTAAGCATAGCATAAAAGAAGAATTAGTCTGCCTTTTTTTTATATCTATGAATTTTTTTAGAGTTAATTATGATTTTTTCTAAATCTTTTACATTTTTTTGTATTAGTCTTTAAATACAATTTTTAATGTTTTTAGTCTCTATATTTTTTGTAATAATTTTACTCTCTATAAATAAGATTTTTTTTTTATGACACAGCAATCACGTAAGCATTCTATTGACATACCATGTCATCAAATAATCTAACAAAAGCAAACACATGTAATTTTTTAATAATTATGTTTTTAATCTCTCATTTCTTTAAAACATTTTATTATACTAGTCTAGCTGATGAAGGATTAAAAGAATAGTTTAAAAAATTATACGTGAATATCTTTATCAAATGGTGTGGTAAATCATTAAAATTGTTATGTCATAAAAAAATTACTTCTTGATAATCGATACTAATAAAATCATTAATAAAAGAGTATTAAAAATGTTAAATTTTTATTTAGAGAGTAAAATTAAAATTTTAAAGATAAAAAACATAATTAATCCATCTTCTTAAAACTCGAAAATAAATATTAAATAATAGTTAATATTAATGTATTATATGTAAAAATACATTTAAATTTTAAATAAGAGATATAAAAATGTTATATTTTTTTAATCTAGATTTTATATATTTTATTACTTAATACCAATATTAAGAAGTTGTTAGTTGGATTAGCACCGGACAACATTTCATGTTTATGTCTTATGAATGAAAAAAAATGGTTGAGAAAGAAAATTCTACTAAAAATAACTAATTAGATTTTTTGACACGGATTAATCATTTTTAAAACTAGTGAATATTTTACATTAACGAATAAAAAAATATTTTATCACTTATTGAGTAAAATAAGATATGCTAATATTTTTTAATAAAAACACAAGATTTGAGATTATGTGAACGTTAGTTGCAAAACTTAGAACCAATATGATGTAATCTCTTTCCTTTTCTTTTCTTTTCTTTTTTTTTTTTATAGATGTAATCTCTCCTTAAATCTATACTATTTTATAATAGAGGGTTTTTTTTTCGCGTTCATTGTCCCTACCATAAAATTATATTGGTATCCATGGAAACAATCATCTACCAACATTAATGTTTCACTTCTTTTTTTTTTTCATTTTATCAATAATCTATAAAACAAAGTAGTAAAAGAATAATAACTTTTACAGCATAACAATAATAAGTTTTTTTTAATAAAGAATAATAAGTTCTAAAAAACTAAAAAGTATGGTGGCTTACCAAAAGTCACGTGACATGACTGAAAGGAGAATCTGGGCTTGAATTGAAATTGACGTTTGAAATTGAAGATAACATTCTTGTCGTCACGGAGTTTGAATTGTAGACTTTGGCGCAGACATAATTACGTGATCTCGGATCAATTCCATAATTTGTGTAAATGAAGCAGATTCTTTGGAGAGAGCATAGTATAATACGTAGAAATTTGGGAACATCATATCTTTTAAACTTAAATAATGTATTTTTCTTAATTTTAGGCATTTATCCCCTATAAATTAAAAATTATATATACTTTTTAAAGATAAAATTATATATTGTCGTCTCTCATTTGTTAATGGCCATTACCTAGCAATATATATGTGTAAATTTGTGATTGATTCAATCATGTAATTTTTTTTAAACCTTAAGTATCTAATTCTAGATAAAATAGAACAAAACTAACACAATGAAAACGAACACATTTGATTGAATATTGACTTCTATGGAAAGGGGTTCTATTGATGAGCAAGAATATGAAGGATGATTTTGGATGTGGAGGTAGACTTGGAAGCTCTAGGGAGTATTCTGTGAAGAAAACGTACTGCTTAGTGAGTAAGGTTTCTCGTGAGGCCAATTCACCATTCTTTTGAAGATTATGGAAATTGAAGACACCTTCAAAAGTGGTAACGTTTTCTTGGAAGTCAGCTTTGAAAAGAATCCTACCAAGGTCGAATTGGCAAAGAGAAGGATTATTCTGCCTAATGAGGCAATATCTCTTTGCGACTTGAAATCAAAATCAGTAAGTCATTTGTTATTCTCTTGTAATTGTAATTCAAGTTATCCTATCTAGATACATTGTTATAGATAATTTGGATATGTGTCTTTGTCTTTGTTACTTGATGAGCGCACCAAAGTTACAGTGGGCTCTTGCTATTATGAAAAGATTCTTTTTTCTTTTGATTTTTGTTAGTTATAGTTTTACTAAATCTAGTTATTGACATCTCTTGAGTATATCTAAATTAGCAGGTAAATCAATTGCTAATATATTTAGTGTTATTTGGTTGACATTCCTGTAGGGAATTTGGCTTGCAAGAAAAAAATGTAATTTTTAAGGGAGAACCTTTTAAAAGTTTGGCAATTGACTCGACTTCACAAAGGTCTTAGCTATGAATTATAAGGATGTTTAGAGTATCGACACGTTCTTGTATCCTTCTTTGAGTGGTCCACCCCATTCGGTATCATGCATTGCTAGGAAGTGAAACACTTAGCTTTTTAGAGGGAGCTCAAGTTTATTGCTCTTTTGGGTCATTGATATGTGTGGGGTTTTTGTTTTGGTTGCTATTAATGTGTGTTATATTGTAACTTATCCCTGTTTTTGTTATGTGCTTGTAACTTACAAACTCTTGTCTTTCATTCCGAGTAGCAAATAGTTGTTTTGCTTTAATGAATAACATTTGTCTTTTCTAAAATAAAATATCTAATTCATCCTTTATGAGCATCTTATTTTATTCTGAAAATTGACTTTTTTTAAATAAAAAATTGATTAAATTGGGTGACATTATCGTTTTGACAGTTTTAAAAGCATTTTATGATTAATTTGCACATTAAAAATGTAAATATTTTATTTTCAATATATAAACTTATCATGAAATATCAATTTTTAATATTGAACTTTTTTTTTTAAAATAACATTGCTGTTCTGAAAAATAGTGTTTTTTATTTAATCTTCTAAAGATTCTTTTTAATTTGATCTTTTTAATATTTTTATTTGATTTTAGTTTTTATTGTTAAACAATAAATTTTTTTAGTTCCTAATTTAAAACAATAATATTAATTAAACATTTTCTTTTGCAATCAAGTAATATTACGAAAGAATCTGAAAGAAATTGTCCTATATAATTTTCGAGGAAAAATTGTGGTCTTAATCTATTATCTATTAAAAAATTTATTTATGACTTTAAACAAGTTTATAAGTAATTTAAAATACAATTTATCCAAATCAATATGATAAAATGTTGGCTCCTAATATTACTATTACATTTTAGTTAACGACATTATTTCTTAAAAATAAAGACTAAATTCAAAAAATTATTTGTAAAAGACTAAATTACAAGAATCTTCACTAACCAAAAAGGTATTATTTTCATATACCAAAAAAAAATGAAGTATTTTTTAAAAATAAAAAATTATCTAAATATCAAACACCAAACAAAAATAATAACAAATAAATTTATGGACTTAGTAATTATAATTGTTTTATTTGTTTGATTATCACAAAATCCAATCTATAGTATGTTTTTCCGTAAGTACTCTATAGTATTTGTTTCACTTATTATTGATGTGGTATTTTGTAGGAGATTTTAACTTTTGATATCAAAGAATGCCTAACATCAACTCTATAGCGTAATGAACATATGTACTAGTACCACACTCTTCGTAATATACATTTTTTTTCTGTATGTTTGCCTAACTTGGAACTTTTTATTGTATATTGTGGAGTTATTGGAATTTAGCATGAAGTGATGACAATTTACAAAAGAGTGCTTACCGTCATCAATAATCTCCATATTGGTTAACAACACTCCAAGCTTGAACTCTAGGTTGAAAAGGGACTCTGATAGAGAGATCCGCAAGCATCGTTCTTGTTCTTGATTGCTACAGAAGGATTGCTTAGAATGACATAATACAATTATATGGTATCTAACATTATTTTTGGCGAGAGAAGTGTACAAATCACAATACAACAATTTGTTGATGACACAATTGTCTTTCTTAAACCAAACACACATAAGTTCATGGTGCTCAAAAGTAGACTTAGATGCTATGAGGTAGCCTCAAGGTTAAAGGTATTTTTTTCTAAAAGTAAGCTTGTTGGTATTTTGGTTGATGGTCATGTTATTGAATCATTCGTTGAGCTATTAAATTGTATTATTATGAGTATTCCTTAAGTTTCTGGGTTTCCAAATTGGAATAAACCTAACCCAAAAGGGTGCATGGAAAAAGGTTATTAATAAAATGACAAAGAAATTGGAGCATTGAAAGAGGAGGTGCCTTTTAATAAGGGGATGTGTGTTTATGATAAATTTTACTTTTGTTGGATGGAGCACTTACCACTAAACCAAAAGTTGTAGTTGATAGTCAAAGTGCAACTCTTTCTACTTAATCATTGCAGCCTAGCACCATGATTTAATTGTGACTTGACCCATCTGAGCCTCCATCATGGGACAATTGATACATGACTTAACCAATAATCCCCTTAACAATTGCCCTGTTGGGAGTTGAACTAGTCACCTTGACTCTATACCAATTATTAGATCAAACACTTACCATTAGGCCAAAAGCTATAGCTAATAGTCAAAGCATGACTTTTTCTACTTAATTATATATAGTAACCCCAAAAATCATGATTTGACTATGACTTGATCCATATGGGCCTCCACCATGGGACAACTAATGTCATAACTTAGCCAGCATAATGCATCATATTCAGATGGATACATGACTATAGGCACATGAAGGGGATGAGATGTCATACTCATTTATAGAGATAAACCTTGTGCAGTGTGCCTTGAGTACCACTGTTGTGAGAGGACAAAGCAACATGAGGTGCACACAAGATAAAATACCCCAATAGTAAATGCAAGAGAGACAATTGTAGGGTGACAGACATACACAGATAGTTACTTATTCACATGGACGATGTAAACATTTAAATAATATTTGTTGTGATGTTTATGAATGATTCATAATATTATCAAAATTTTCATCTTTGAACGATTGGTGATGAGATTGCTTTGATGATTTGCAGAAGTCTTTGTTTTACTACTAACTAATATTTTAGATACATCGTGTCATGAAATTATTTGGACCAAAGACCTCATAAGATTATCAAGCAAGATTTGACAAGTAATAGTCAACAAATTGAAATTCATTTATCAATAATTTTTTTCTTTCATTTGAAGTAATTTCAATAATTCTTTTAGTTGATTTAGAGCAAATGTAAAGGAGACATAAACAATACATAAAGTGTGAAGGTAAGGAAGTGAGATGTGGAGGAGTCATATACAAGACTAGAGTCAATGCAAGGATACGTATGCAAAAAATCAAACATCAAACGAAGGAAAGAGGACAGACACAAATTATTAGTGGGTGTATTCCTAATGATTGATGATCTCTTATCTAAAAATATAATACTAAAAAGATATATTTTATGTTTTCTATTTATATTATCTTAACTAGCAAAAATACAGGCGCAGGGCGCTGCCGCGCCTGTGTATTCACATTTCTATTTTAATATCTTTTGTAATATTTTATATTTTGAAATATAAATTGTTATGTAACATGTTTTAAAATATATTTTGTTAATTTTATATTTTTTGTTTATGATAACATGATAAAAACATGTTAGATCATCAATGGATATATCAAATGTGCAATGAATATGAAAATATGGAAAGAGGAGAGTTGGAATAAAACTAAAAATATTGTTGCACTTTTGTATTTGTATGTTTATTAAATATATTTATCATGAAATGTAAGCATATATTAATACGAAGAAGTTAATAATAGGTATTTTGAAAAGTGGACATCAAAAGGGGGTATTGTCTTTATTAATAGTATATATATAGAAGTATAAATATAGTATATAATATAATATCATATATTATACATTATAGATATAATTGGAGAATTATGTATGTTGAACATGAATATTTTAAAGTAATTTTTTGTTTAAAGTTATAAGATTGGTCTAATAGTAAAGTATATATTTGAGAAATAAGAGGTTATGGGCTCAAGTCCCTCTTATGACAATTAGTTTATTTTTTTTTTAATTTTAAAATAGGTATAGAAAAAAAATAGATATATGGAAAAATAGATATGTATTCCCTTTATTAGTATAGATATTGATAATAAAAAACAATTTGCAAATTATATGTAATGTGATTATAAACCACTTAAAACATGCGTGCTTGTTGTGCAATTTAGTTTAATTTTAACCTAAAAACTATTCGAATCAAATAAAAATTTTAAATGTGATTGAATTTAAAGCATTATTATCGAATTAGTGCCAAACATTACAGATCAGGTTTTAAACAATTCAGTTCTATTTTTTAAAAAAAACTTACTTTTATCCACCCTATTTAAATCACCTTTTTACCAACACGCGCACCTCTTTTGCAGAGGCTGCCGTCAAAATTCACTGTTCCATTCATTACCTCATCACACCTTCGTCACCCCTGGATATACAGGTCATGGCTGTCCCACCTATATCAAAGAGTTTATTAATATCGTTAAAAAAAATCAACTATATTTCATATCAAACTTTATTGGCAAGTTATGATCCTAATTTATGTGTTTTGGGTACACCACACCTACCCGATATGTTTGAAATAGACTGTTAACTAAAATTGAACTTCAACAAATGTTGAATAAGTATAAGGCTTTTGAGTGGATCACAGTGTAAGTCCTTGTGAATTAAAGGTGTTTGTTTCTCGTATTATATTTCAGGGATTTTATTTTTAAGAATAATAAAATTAAAATCGTATGTTTGAGTAAATTTAAAAATATATTTATATTTTGATATTTTTTTAAATGTTTTAAATAATTAAAATAAAAATAAAAAATTTTTATTTATAATAATTTTCAATATCTCATAGAAATTGAACTTTTTTACTCTTTTATCATAGAAATAAACAGTAAAAAAATAAAAAAATAAAAAATTATTAAAAATAAAAATATAATAAATAAAATTTCAAAACTTTAACAAATATAAAAATATTATACCACATTTTCGTATTTTCATTCATGAATCAATCATCCAAAGTGAAATTTTTGGTAAACCAAGACATAAAGATTATGAAAGTTATGAAGAAAGAGAAGTCTGGAGACATTCTGAGTATAGTTAGCTATTGTATATGATATTTGGTTAACAAGAAATTTTTTTATGTTTCTGGGAGTGCCTTTTATTGTTAAACAAATCTAACAGGAATCCTTACAAAGATCATGGTTGTGGATTCATAAATTTTATAAAAATATGTTTCTTTTCTTCTTTAAATGGTTTGTACAACTAAAATATTGTTTTTCTATAATTAGATAATGAATTTTTTTTTATTAATTATGACATTAATCTTTGTTTATGTGATGAGAATCTTGTGATATTTGTTTGTATGATGAGAATCTTGTGATACTCTAAACTTGCATCTGCGTTATGTAACTAAAATTTACCTTGTTAAAAAAATAGGTGTGTTACTCTATCGGAGTAAAATTTACCTTAAAAGAAAGAAAAAAAAATGGATGAGCAATTGAGCACTGAAAAAAAGAACAAAGATTTCTCCGCAATTATAATATATAATACTGGAGTAAGTAATTACGTTTACAATAACATTATCATATTTATAAGAGTTTGGTATGAATTGGGTTTTCCAGCACCATATTCAAAGTCTTTCAAGAATAATAATAATAATAAGTTGGGTTGTTTAAATTTTTAAAAAAATAAAAAATGGTTTTTTAAAAATAGACAATTTTCTTCCTAATTAAAAACTTTTGAAAAAAAAAATCAGACAAAAATATTAAAAAAGGTAAAAAAACACTTATTTAAATGAAAAGTAACTTTTATTAAAAAATTGAGCTAACAACCCAATATACTATTAGCATGTTTGAAATATGCATCAATTATACTCCTACCACATTTATTTATTTCATCTAATTAAAACATGTTTAAAAGAAAATGTTTCCAAAGTTACTTAAAAATTTAATGAGTTGTTTGAAACAACTTTTTTATTGGAGCAATCTTACGTGATAATTTAAGATGTTGTAAGTTGTTTCGCTAGGCAACTGTTGCTTATGATAAAAAAAAGTAATTTTTCACTAAATTTTACAAATTAATAACAATATACAATTAAAAAAAATTAAAAAACCATGATTTTCTTTCATTAGACTAAAATTGAGTATGAATTACTTAACAATGATATGACATTATAAAACATTAAACAATTCTTTTAATACAATAAATCATTCATGATATTTGCTAATATTAGAGATGCCTTTGAAAGCTATTCATTGTAGCTTCACATTTTCAACCTTTTTCAACACGTGTTTGGGCTTGTGATGCTGAACCAAAAATGCTCTATATCTTGGTATAGTGATGGGATGAATTTGCTCCTAACCAATTTGCAATCTATTTTGTTTTTACCAGTAAAAATTAAGAAAGACATCGAAGACTTCACAACGGTATAATAAAATTGTTTGCTCCTAAA
Organism: Psophocarpus tetragonolobus; assembly: GCA_037954015.1. Taxonomy (NCBI): domain Eukaryota; kingdom Viridiplantae; phylum Streptophyta; class Magnoliopsida; order Fabales; family Fabaceae; genus Psophocarpus; species Psophocarpus tetragonolobus. Next base: position 52,696,194 of record CM075693.1, on the reverse strand, counting down.
CATGAAGTACTAGTAAAAATTAAAATTGTTTTCAATATTTATAAAAATTAAAAACCTTTATAAAAACATAAATTTATAAAAACAGTAACATTATTTTTTGTTTCCAAATTTAAAATTATTATTTTCAAATCTTAACCAAAACATCGGTTGGAGGTGGAGGTCAAGACGATGGTTGGTGATCGACAACTGAAGATGGCGGTTGATGATTGTCACTGGTCGGAGGTAGAGATCAGTTACCATCGGTTGGAGAAGGTGGCTGGTGACCGTCGATAAAAATTGGTGACCAATGATCGTTAGTTAGTGGTGGTCAGTGGTTGCCGGTCAGAGGTAGAGGTCGGTGACCATCAGTTAGAGGTGACCATCAGTTAGAGGTGATCGTCAGTCGAAGGTGGTAGTCAGTCGGTGACTGTTGTCGGTCGGAGATGGTTGGTCGATGACCGCTAGTCGGAGGTGGAGGCTGGTGACCGCCGATTAGAGATGGTGGTAAGTGGTCATTGATCGGAGGTGGCAGTTGGTGATTGCCGGTCAAGAGGTGTGGCGGTCAGTGACTTCTAGTCAGAGATGACAGTCGGTGACCGCCAATCAGAGGTGATAGTCAATGATAGCAAGTGACAAGCTTAAATAAAGATAAAAATAAAAATATGAAAATCAAATTTTATTGTTTTTGAAATTAAACGAAAACTGTTTCAAAAATTAGCAAAAAATAAAAAAAAAACATTTTTGTCAAACGCATTTCAGTTTTCAAAACACGTTTCAAAATAAAAAACCAGAAATTAAGAACCACCCCAAACATATTTGGGTTTGATTGGTTTGGTTTTAATTTTTAGTTTTTGAAAAATTATTTCTAAGAACTATTCTTTGGAAGAAGATAAAAAAACTTGTTTGATAATTATTATTTGAAAATTGTTTTAGTGATGTAAAAATGAAAAAAAGATTCATATTTACAGAAATATCATTAATGAAAAGGAAAAAACAACCTATTTTCCTTATATTTTGAGTTTTTTAAAAAAATACAAAATTAAAAAGAAAAACAACTTACAATTTTTTTCATTTTTTAGTTTTTAGAAACTAAAAAACCAAAATTGTTTTTAAAAAATACTATTTTAAGAAAACATTAACTAAACAAATTTTTTAATTTTTAAATACTAAAATAGTAAAATAGTTTTATGAAACTGTTGTAAAAAAAACATAGCTCTGATTTACAAATGAAAATGGTTTTATAATACTAAACTACTATTAGTATTTTCTAAAATAGTTTTCAATTTTTTTTTATTTTTTTAACTTTTAAAAACTAAAAAATTGAGGTAGTCAACACTTATAACTTAAGTCAATCTAGCGGGCAAAGGTCGTCCACCGCAAGGATTACTTCTCAAAGTCCAAAAACACCAATATTCCTGTGGACAGTGGTTGTAGGCCTCTGGCATTACTGGTCTATATCACTTTGTTCTTTCTTCTTTTTTTTTTGAAAAGCATAGACTTTATTAGATAAGTAAAGAAACAAAATGTTTCCGCATAATACAAACAAACTTGAGCATAACTTCTAATTCCATTGTTGCTCATCAACGAATTGAAAATCCTATCTAATATTTAACATACACATTTTAGGATTTTCATACCAATCCGAAAACACGCACCCTCTATTAAAATCAAAGGAGTACATTAACCATTTCCACGAGATTACTTTTATATTCATCATGATATCAACAAAGTCTGCCCCTACCCTATAAAAAACTATCTGGTTTCTAGCTAACCAAATCCCCCAACATCCAGCAAGCCAGAAAACATACCTACAATTCTTCTTTCGCTTCCCTACCACCCATGTAGAAGATGAGAGGAAAAGCTGTGTCAGGTTCCCTGGAAGTCGTCCTTGGATCCCAAGCCATCTGATCATTCTATTCCACATTGACTGGGCATGTGAACACGTTAAAAAAAGATGATTTCTACTTTCAGTTCCATTGTTACAAAACACACACTGAGCATCCGAGATCGAAATCTCTACTCCTCTCTTCAATAGATTATCCATGGTTGGTAATCTATCTATCAGTATCCTCCAAGACAAGGCAATTGCCTTAGATGGTAATTTATCCTTCCACATTCGTCTCAGGTCTTTTGGTTCAACCTTCATTATTCTTGATTGAGTATGTTGAGCACCTAGGACCCTATAAGCATCCGCCACAGAAAACCCCCCATCCTTGCTTGACCTCCACCCTCATACATCCAACACCTGTTCCATAATCACCACCAACTGCACCAAGCTTTGTAAATCACATAGCTGTTATTCCTCCCATACAAATAACTCCCTCCGCCACACCCAATTCCACCCCAATGATGCTGGTGAAGACTCTCATTTTCCCTTGATGGTAATGAACTTATCCATTGTTATCCCATACAACCTAGGAAACATTAAACTGATAGCTCCGTTCCCTAACCAATTATGCTCCCAAAAGAAAGTGTTATTACCATTTCCAACAATTTTGCTGACGTTTCCTTGAAACCACTCTGGTGTTGCTACTTTCGGTCCGTCAATAGCCCATAAATCCCTCCACCATTGAGACGATTGAGTGAAATGGGCAGGTCTATTATTGTATTTATAGGACTTACCATACCTACTTTTCAACAACGACCCTCATATTGCATTATCCTCTGTTAACAATCGCCACCTCCACTTTGCTAGCAAGCTTAAATTAAATTTTTATAAGCACTTTACCCCAAAATCCCCTTCTTCCTTAAGATGACACACCTTATCTCAACCAACCTAAACAATTTTTGTCATGTGCTCTTCCCCCCCCCCTCCCCCTTCCCCATAGAAAGGAACGTTGTAGACCCATAACAACTTTCAGAACTTTGTTGGGTACCTTGTAAAAGGAGAAAAAATACAGTGGAAGGCTTGACAAGATTGAATTAACCAGGACTAACCTTCCTGCAAACGACAACTGATTTGCCTTCCATCCTGACAGTTTTCTCTGAAATTGCTCGATAATTGGCTTCCACACCTCTACCTTCCTAGGATTAACCCCCACTGGTATCCCCAAAAATTTAAATGGCGGTACAACCACCGCACAATTCAAAATATTATTCACTGCCGACGTGAATATTCCATCCACATTTAATCCAAAAAAAATTGTTTTTGCTATAATTCACCTTCAACCCCGATGTCATCTCAAAACCTCGAAGAATTACCTTCAAGTACCATACTGTTTGCAAGTCTGCTTCCCCCATCATAATCACATCATCTGCATATTGCAACATTTAAAACTCTGCCTCTTCACCAATAATAAGCTCTTTGTACACCCCTTTATGAACTGCTGACGTAAATAACCTTGATAATGCTTCTGCTACCACCAAAAACAAAAATGGAGAAAGCGGGTCTCCTTGTTTCAATCCCCTTCCTAGTTTAAATTCATCCGTTGGACTCCCATTTACTAGAATAGACACATGACTATCCCTGACAATGCTGGACATCCACCTTCTCCATCTACTCTCAAACCCCATTCTGGCCAACATGTAATCCAAAAAATTTCAATTGACAGAATCGTATGCCTTTTGAAAATCCACCTTAAACAAAAAACATGACTTTTTTTTTTCGTTTTGCCCAATCGACTATTTCATTCGCTACCACCACCCCATCCAAAATCGATCTCCCTGGCAAGAAGGCTGATTGGCACTTAGAGATTAATTCCCCATTACTCTCTTCATCCTTAAAGACAGCAGTTTAGATATAATCTTATGTATGCTCGAAATTAAAGAGATTGGTCTATACTGTTCTAACCTCTCTTGTCGTGCCACCTTGGGGATCAAGGTAAGAAAAGATGAAGTCACCCATCTTGGTAATATGCCTGATTCATGGAATTCTTGCACTGCCTTCACCACATCCTCCCCTATGATTCCGCAACATGACTTATAAAAATTGAAACCAAATCCATCCGGACCCGGACTTTCCCCCCTCTCCCCCTCACATGCCCAAACTGCCTCTTTTATCTCTTCCGCTGTAAAAGGCTCCTCCAGCATTAGCTTCTGCTGTTCACTTAGTTGATTAAAATATACCCCGTGCATGCTTGGTCGTCTCGCCTCTTCCTTAGTAAGGAACTCCGAAAAATGATTTAGTACATGCTGCCGAATGTTTTCAACTTCTTTCAACCATCCCGCCTCTGATTTAATTGCCAGTATGGAATTTGCATAACATTTGTGGAAACACTTGGTATTATTGTCCCCATTTAAAGCCCATTTGACCCTAGATTTCTGTAGAGTAGACTGTTCAATCCTCCTTACCTTCCCTCAATACTATGCCAATATGTCCTGTCTATCATTACTACTTCCATGTATCCCTTCACCCATCTATTGATCCACCCCTTCCAACTCTAATACCTTGTCTGCCAGGAATTTCTCATCCTTGCCCCACTTCTCTTCTTTCCACTTCTTAATCCTCGTCTTCAATCATTTCAATTTACTTGCCAACTGATACATCTTCCACCGTTGAGGCTGTTCCGATGTCCAAAACTCTTTCACCAATTTCCCAAAATCTGGTTCTTGCAACCAATGATAAAAAAACTTGAATGGTTTAGGGTCCCATTCCTGTTTATTATCTTTTGTTAAAATTCAACAATGATCCAAAAACTCTCTTATGCCCACCCATTGGGTTATGACTCCCCACTCCTCCATAAGCTCCAGAGAAAAGAGAAATTGATCCAACCTACTGGATGATTCACCATTCAGAGCTATCCACGTAACTCGTTTTCCAATCACTAGGATGTCCAGAAGTCTCATTTGCTGAATAAAGAATTTAAATTCTGACATCTCCATTCTAGAATGATAATCCGACCTCCCCCTAACTTCATGACCATCCACCACTGCATTAAAATCTCGCGCAATTACCCACTTGACCTGCGATAAACCACAGCTTGTCATCATCAGATCATCCCATACCTTCCTTCTACCCTCTAATGAGCATGGAGCATACACATTTACCACACAATTTACCTCAGTTGGGTTCTTTCCTCTGAATCCAACTCCAATAAAACCCTGCCCTTGTATATACCATGCCACCTCCAACATATCTTTCTTCCAAATAGTCATGCACCCTCCACTTAGCCCTACTGATAGAAGTATTTTCCACTCACAACCTGTCGACCCCCACACCTCTTTTATCTCCCAATCGTTCACCTTTCTACACTTTGTTTCCTGTAATAAACATATATCAATGTCGTGCTCCTTCAAAATTCTCCTGAGTCTTCTTCTCTTGGCCCGATCCCGAAACCCCCTCACATTCAATGAAAAAATCTTCATATAACAATTTCGAGCACTCCTCCTATCCTTTCTTTCCTTCTCCACCTTATCCCACTTTTCCATACCTCTTAGTTCCTCTATATATTCCTCATCTGATTGTCTACCAGAAATTCCAATTTCCTTCATAGCCTTCCATATTTTCCCCATTTCATCCACCTCATTTTCCTTCCCCGTACCCTTCCCATTGACACCTTCAGTTTGCCTTCCCTTTGTCAATTCACTTCCATCAATGCTATTTCTTGTTGCTTGCTTCCATATATCCACCTTCCTCCTTTGCCTGTCTCTCCCTCCATACACATCTTCTCCCCCAACCAATACCCATTTCCTATAATCGTATGGTTTTGTAACGTTGGAATCCTCCGTTTCTTTCTCTTTACACTCTCATGTATCCTCTTTTTGCATTGGGCCTTCTTCAATGCCCTTCGTATACATATTTAACGCCGTTTTTAAACCATATGGGTCCGCATGAGTAGCCCACTCCACAGCAGCAATGTCTTCCTAAGTTTGGGCTGCACACGTTTATTGATTCTGGGCTTCATTTAAATTTACCTGGCCCACATTTAATTGTTGCCCTTTATTTCCACTAGACTGTTGGCTTTCCTTCTCTCTCCACGTGACTGTTGCATCTGCTTCCCTCATTAATGCGTTATCTCTTGAGCCCCATGTATCACAGCTACCTCCACGATTTTCGCTGACCCAATTGTCGTTTCCTACCTGATTCGTTTCCTTTTCCCTCTCATACTCCTTCAGACCCAGCTCCATTTCCAACCTCCTATCACCTTGGCGTGCCTGCTCCCCTTTCTGCACATCCTGATACTGCTGCCCACTTGCCTTCCTGCTCTGACCTACCCCTACACCTGTTTCCTGGCTTCCTACCTCTGACTTTTTCACCGTTGAGTTTTATTCGTCGATTTTGTGACCCACCGGTTCTTCGCCGCACCTGAAGAACATACCACCGGAGCTCGCCCTTCTTCCGTCGCCGACTCCATTCTCCTGCCATTTTCCTTTCCCGAACAGCTCCTTCTACAAATCAGCCAGTCTTTTCTTTGCCTCAAACGACTCATCAAAGTCTTCGTCCCCCTGGCAGGAACTCATTTCTGATCCATAACTGGTAGTATTTTCCCACCTTGGCCTAGTTCCGTTCACTTCTTCCACCTCCACCACTTTTATATGAAACATCCTGTCATCAATCTTCACTCTAATAACGACTTTTATCTGGTGCATAACCTTCCGAGAAATCACAAGTCGTGCGACATCATACCTCTGTTTTCTCACTGTGACTTCCTCCACATACAGCAGCTCCCCAAATGGTGCCACTATAGTTTTGAAGAAATTTTCGCCCCACACATGTAGAGGAATATCGTAGCAATTCACCCTTACCCTCCTCTCTGTATCAATAGAACCAGGCTCCCGTTTATGAATCCCGACGAACCATTTGTCTAGCCACACTTGTTTTCCTTTTATTTTCTCCTGAAATGTCTCACCGTGTTTAACTTCCAACAGTACCTTATTAACCCCCCATTGGGGTTGCCTGAACCCCATATATACCATGATCCATTAGGAACTCTTGGGTCCTGAATGCATTCCCTTTGCTTAAAACTTCGCCCACGTACGCATGTTGAAGTCGCATGACCTCCTCCTCTGTTGTTTTATACATCATCTGTATTTCTGCTTCTTCAGTCTGTCCTACCTCCTTTCGGGCATGCATAAGCTGACCTCCCCCAGATACTACTGTTGCAAACGATTTCCTTTGGCTTTCATTATTTCCTGTTGGTTTCGCCTTCTTCCTCTGACCCATGTGAGTTTCATTCCTAGCTTGTTGCCTACTCCTTTCTTGTTTCATCCTATTCTGCTTCTCAACCCACTGTTCATATCGTGGAAGATTGACCCATAGCTTTTCGTTTCCAATAAATATATTGTCCAGCTTTACAACAACACTTTTCATGTCCTCTACCTCCGCAAATCTTGCAAAGCCAAACCGCTGCCCCCTCCTATTCCTTTTATTTGGTATTACCACATCTTGTATATTTGCTTACCTCTCAAAGATCTCTCACATTTCCTTTGCCCTATATTCCTCAGGAAAACGTGTAAAAAATACAGTTATTATTTGCTCCATACCTTTCCCTGCCTCTCTAGTTCTTTGTTTTTCTTCTTTTGCACTCCACTCTCTGACATCCTTTCTTCTCCTTACCACCCTCCATCCTCCGTCCTCACCACCCTCCATTCATGCACAACGTAACCCTCAAATTGTATATTTGTAATTAGAACAGCTTCCTCCTAATTCGTTTGGTTTGGTTTTCCTCTTTCCCTGGAATGCGGGTGCATGCTTCACTTTGTTCTTTCTGGCTGCGTCACTGAGAAGAATCAAGGCTGCGGATGTTTCAATTTTATGTTAAAATAATCAATCCTTATCTTGTTTTTAATTAAATACACATTTTCATAAAAAATTATGATCAAGATTAGTTTTGACACATATGTTAATTATATTTAACAAGGGGAATATTAAATATTACCAAATTTATTTGACAACAACTATATTGGTTGCCATAATGTTCGTCGAACCTTTATTTTCAATTTATCATTTAACTAATTATACGTGATCAGAGATTTTTGAGTAAGCAGTAGATCGCTTCTAGAAACACATTTTCATTTACTTTCGTCAGCTGCTCAGTAGTTATAAGATTTTAGTTCCACAGTAAAATATAAGGAAAGGAGAGATTTTATGTTCAAATTTTTTTATGATATACTCACCACTAACATTTATTTATAAAAAAATAATACAAATATTCTTAAAAAGATACAAATATGATGAAGACGAAATTTTTTTAAAAAAATACACATTTAATGAAAGGAAAAAAGTAAGTAGAATAATTATCACCGAGAAGAATCGTATACACAAGTAGAAAGAGTACACAAAATGGGTATGCTAGCAGACTTGTTAGGCCAAATATAAAAAATGGATAGGGTCAATTAATTCAACCGAAATTTTATATGGATTTTATTTTTAGGCCTAGCTAGCCTGTGACTTATCAAGCTGAATTTAATTGACCTTTTTTGTTTATCTTCATACAATTAAAAGAGTTAAATGAGAGGAGTTTAAATAGAGGTTATGTTAGATTTATGTGAAAAATGGAGAGGGTCAACCTAACCTAAATTTTATACGGAGTTCATTTTTTGGCTACCTAGTACCTAGGCCAGTAACCCATGCAGCATTAACTTACTCTTTTTTTTCTTAATTACACTTTTTTGTGTCTTTTATTTTTTTTTTAATTTTTGATATTGTGTCAATTTTTAAATTATGATACTATGTCCCTTAATTTTTAAAATTATTTAATTTGTGCTGAACCATTTTTAAATTAATGTTAATTTTTAACTAACATGCAATAGTAATTTAATGACGTGTAAGATTTTAGTTTTGTGATTCAAAGACAATTTACATAATAAAAAATTATTTATAATTAATTAAATCACTTTTAAATAACAAAATTAAGACATAACACACAATTAAGTTGTTGTCATGTCTCAATTAACATTTGCAGTAAAATGTTATGATTTAAAATTTAGAAAAATATAATGACTAAATAAAAATTCAACAATTTTAAAAATTAAAAAATAAAATGTTATATTTAAAACTTGGTAGACATAATTTAAAAAATTGATGACACAATGTAATTAAGTGTTTTTTTTTTTTGTCTTGTTTTTTAGTCTCGTGTTTAAAAGACCTAACTTAAAAATAGTGTTTCATCTTTTTCATAAAACTCAATAACGTTATTTATTGCTTTTATTATTTTTAACAAAAATATCATCTTAGTTAAAGTCATTCACTTAACTCAATAAGTAGTTAATGAAATTCATTAATTATAGAGTCTATTGAGATTAGAGATAGTTTTTTTTTTTTTTAAATATAAGATAAATTTAATGTTATCAATTAATGGATGCGGAATACATGTTGTAAGGATGTCTTCCCATGGCTATATATGCTCTCTCATCGCTTTTGGTGCATTTACTAGAGAATGAGTTAAAGGAAGTTGGAGATCAAACTTCAAATGGTGACGCAACCTACTAGTTTGGGAACATGGCTGGTTAAGTTATTTGCAAAACAAATTACTAATACTAGGTGTGACATTGAGAGCTGCAGGTGTGAAAGATAGCTGGCGGTGATTTGAGGATCATGAAAACAAATATTCTATCAAGAGACCTATAATGTGATTCATGAGGTATTCAATCTTTACACTCAAAATTCTACGATATGCCATGGAAAGTGACTTTAAACCGAATTCCAACAAAGCTATGACTTATTAAAAAAAAAGATACACTTGTCCAGTGCTAATATATATATCGGAATCTATTTTACATTTTTTTTTCCTGTGTATCAATTATGACAAAGTTGTTATAAATAGATTAATAACATTACAATATTGTCTGACAATAGCTTTTACCACTTTTGATAGCTAGTTGTAATATCTTCCATCACTCAATTAGGAATGATGTTATTTTTAAAGGAACCAAAATTATGTTTCAAAAGTATGGTTTCATCTCATTCAAGTATTCAACTAAATATTCTATTAACGTTTTCTTTCTCCTATATTGAGTAGTAAACACAACCGAAATATTCTATTAAGGGATTATTGTAAGTATTCGCGGAATGCCTGTTACAAATTGGAGTTTCATGTTTAATGAATGTGAATCTCTTTTACTAACAATGTAATGATATAAACTTAGTATTGTATTGATTATTCTTCTATATAGGACATGTTTTATTATTTGGTTTGTGCTGTTAATAAAATTTTTGTTTTTTTTCTGAAAAACTAACTGAATTTATTTATTTATTAATATTAGTGTATTAAGTAATTTAGATAATTTTTAAAATTATAAAATTTGTTTAAAAGAAAAACATCACCCGATAAATGAGGATTTGATTAGTTTGATTTTGATTTTTAGTTTTTAAAAAGAGTTTTCAAGAATAACTTTCAAAAATTATTTTCTGTAAGAAAAAAAAAACTTGTTTGATAAGTGTTATTTGAAAATTGTTTTAAAAATGTAAAAATGGAAAAACTTGTTCATATTTATTAAAATTTCATTAATGAAAGCAAAACTACTTTCGGTTGTTCTTGTTTTTTATTTTTTAAAAAATAAAAAAGCATAACTCTTTTCGAAAAATGTTTTCAGAAAACACTACTCAAACGAGTTTTTTAAGCCCCGTTCAGGGCGGTTTTTGGTTTCTAGTTTTGAAATTTATAAAAACAAAAACTAGTTTTGGTTTTAAGTTTTCAAAATTTTAAAAACAACATTGTTTTTGTTTCCAAATTTAAAACATTGTTTTCAAATCTTAATCAAAAGACTAGTTGGAGGTAGCGATCGAGCCCATTGTTCAAGGTGACAGTCAGTCATTAGCGATTGAAGGTGATGGTCGGTGACTGATGGTCGGACGTAGCGGTTGGGTGATCAGTGATCAGGGGTGACAGTCGGTGATTATTGGTCGAATGTGACAACTAGTGATCGCTGGTTAGAAGTGGCACCAGTGATCACCGGTCGAAGGTGGTGGTTAGTATTACTGGTCGGAGGTGGTGGTTGGTGACTGTCGGTCGGAGGTGGCGGTTGGTGACCACTGGTTAGAGGAGGCAACTAGTGATCGTCGGTTGGAGGTGACGGTTGGTGATCGCTAGTTGGAGGTGGCGACCGGTGACCGTCGATCGGAGGTGACGACCAGTGACTGTTGGTCGGAGGTGGGGGCTGGTGACCGCTGGTCGAAAGTGGCTGTCGATGAATGTCAGATGTTGGTGGCGGTCGATGACTACAAGTTAGAGGTGGAGGCTGGTGACCGCTGGTCAGAGATGATGGTCAATGATGACAAGTGACATCAAATAATAAGCTTAAATAAAAACAGAAACAGAAATCTGAAAACCAGATTTTATTGTTTTTAAAATTGAGTGAAAACTGTTTTGTAAATTAGTAAAAAACCAAAATAGAACCATTTTGCCGAGCATGTTTCTATTTTTAAAACACATTTTAAAACAAAAAGCCAGACACTCAGAATCATTTCGAACGAGACCTTAGTTTTTAAATCCTAAAATACTGAAAACCTTTCTTTTGATAAATTATAAAGGATAATTAACTAATTTTCAAGTGAGGTAGTCCGAAGTTGGTATTCCTTTATCACGCCCATACAATGGTGTACCTTTTAGTCTTTTGTTATTCTAAAGGGTTAATTGATTTTATTTTATTTTTAAGTTTTTAAAGAGTTTTGAAAAATATTTTATAAAAATTGTATTTTAGAAAAAGATAAATTTTTTTTAAGTATGGTTTAAAAACTATTTTAGAAATGCGAAAATGAAAAATATATTCATATTTAATTATTTAGGAAATTTTTATTAATAAAAAATAAAAAAAATAAATTAGTATATTTTGAATTTTTAAAATAAAAATACAATTGAAAAATAAAGCTAGTCACATTTGTTTCCATAAAAAAAAATTTAAAAAAATTTAAAAACACTGAAATACTAAAAACTTGTCAAAAAACTAAAAAAAAATTAAAATATATTATCCAAGTGAGTTTTTAAACACTTAAATACTAAACACAGTTTTAAAAAACACTCGTTTTTTTTTTTTTTTTTTAAAAGATTATAGTGCTTAGTCAGATTTGGAAAGCAAAATGCCATGTGCTATATTACATGTAGTAGCGTTAATATTTGAATTAAGAACTCCAAACACCTCATGTCGTTTTTTATTTGAAAGGAAATGTTTGTTTCTCGACCAAACTGCTGATAAATTCAACACTAAACATTCATGTTCAGAGTTATCAGTTATTGTTGAATACAATTGTGTCTCAAAGCGCATCTTTAATTCACGCTAATGGTAAATTATAAATATCATGCCTCTCATCCACATAAATCAAGTTCAATGGCTATCTTAAATTCAATTAGAAAATAACGTGCTATTGGTTTTTTTGTGACACCAAACACGATGAACAACAGGAAAATAATTAAGACATTTTGTTTTTTGGAAATTAATATGTTTTTTATTTCTCAGGAGATACTGAGATGTAACAGTTAATAGTATGTTTTTTCTTAGTATTAATTAATTAATTATCATAAAGATGCATCAATACGCATTTGAGAATTATTTTTTTTAAATGTAAAATGTTTTTTTCATGTTGCCTTTTCACTTTAGTGCAAGAGAGATAAATCAGTCAATCAATTTCAACTCCGTTTGAAGTGATAGCTGAACTCGTTTTCAATAAAAAATGGGAAAATAAAAGCAGAAAACATGTATACCAAACTCCCATTTAAATAAAGTGATCATTATTTATATGAAGGCCATTATGGGGACAAGAAATATACAAAAGAGTAGATACACATGATACATAGTTTTTCGGGCATGGCTAATCATTTCTAATACAATTGTAATAGAATTATAAGAATAATTTTTTTAATAGAAATTTTATATAGGTGTAAATCAAAATTATTTAATGCTTTGTAATGAAATAAATTTAATATTTATAATTCTTTAACTAATAACTGGTATTAATATCCTAAAAACACTGGTTAGTATTCCATTATTTTTAAGCTGATAATATATTATCGATGATAAATGTTGTTATGTTAGGTTAAAAGAATAGAGCAATTGTAGGGTGCAGCACTAATGTGGTTGGTTTATAGTGGAGTATTATTAACTAGTAGGTTGTACTCTCCTAGATTAATGTTGAGCTTATCTTTTTAGAATTTACACTCACATTTAAAATATTAATAGATAAAATTCAATAAATTCATAAATAAAATAATGTAATTAAATATTATTATAAAATTTGTATAGTTGTTAAACTTTTTTTAAATAGAGTTTAATTATTATATATCATTAGTATAAAATATTTTTATATTAACATTCAATAATGATTTTTTATTTTTTTTAATTTATATGATTTTTAAAGTAATAACGAGTAAAGTCAAATATAAAGAAAAAATTATTATTAAATATCAATAAAGATCTTTACATAGATAATATATACTAATTAATCTTTTCTAAATATTTTACATATGATTGAAACTATTTTCTCAATGACTCGCATGTGTCATTGAAAGAAATTGTCTGTAACATTACTTTTCATTTATAGAACAAATACTAATGTCATTATTAATATTAATTTTTATTAGCAACAAAATCTAACTTTTCTCCATGGCATTCATTTTTTATGCATCGACAATCCTCTTTTTCTTTTTTTTTTTTTGGTTTCTTCCCCCTGCTTCTTATTATTTATCTTCTCGTGTGTCCCTCCACATTACACATTACTCTTTCGTATCAAGTCTTACCTAGGTCCATGGAAATGTTATTAGACACGTTATTTTCATTAATTATTGTCAGCACCAATTATTCAGATTTTCTTTTAAAAAAATATAATAATTAGAAAATGGAAACCCACATAATTTTGGTAAGAATCATCACAATTCTAATAACCAAAATCTTAAAAAAATACAGATAACTATTAAGAGGAAAAATCAAATAAGTTGATTATTACATTTCATTAACAATAAAACAAAATTAATAAAGAAAAAGAAGAAGAATAGAGAGGTTTGACTAGAGTTAAGACAGATAGTAATATCTCTATATTCTGCAGTAGAGTCCCATGTATCATAAGCTATTTCAATTCATCTATATTAATTACTTTTTACAAGTACTTCCTAAAACGTGAAGGGTTTAATTAACTGTTCTGCAATAATTTAAAATGGTATAATGAACACTGTAAAAAAGGGAATTAGATAGTAAATAAAGGAGGAGGTCTCGGAGGAGGAGAAAATAATTTTTTGGATGAAAAGAAAGAGAGCCACAATAAAATAGAAGATTGAGTACAAAGGAGAAGATATATAAAGTTACAACAATATTAACTCAATCGTTTCACCATTTTATCTTTAAAACGTAAAAGAAAAAAGTTTATCTTTGTTGTGATTGGCGCACCGAATGGAGCATTGTCGCTGTGGCCACACCTTTTGCAACCTTTTTTTCTTTTTTCTTTAGGGATTTAGATTCCTGTGAGAGGACGCCACACGCGTCCGCATGTTTTAAATAATACTTTTTTTTGAAAAATTTTATTTACTACTAAGTTTACCCCTATAATGCTATTTGAATATGTTTTTTGAGTTTCATGACTAGATTATTGTTCGCACCTCCATTTTCTACTATTTGTACCCCTGTCGCAGCTCATGGGTCTATTTATGGTTTGCACCTCTATTTTATTTTCATCTAGCACACACCTGGTTTAAAGTGTTAGCCTGTTTCTGTTGGCACCACTATTTTTTCTAAGCACACCTCTTTTACTTTAAGGTCCAAAATGTGTTATTTTTAGCTATTTGCAAGTATAAATAATTTTTTTATTTATTTTTTTTATCTTTTTCTTTTATTTACTTTAGTTTTTCCTAGTTAACAAATTGTTATGAATATACAAAATAGTAAATAATAAAATATCGATTAAATCTAACGATAATGATAATGTTAATAATATTACATTAAAAAATCAAAATTTAATAATAACTATTTTACATGATTTTCGAATTTAAATGTCATAAATTTTTTTATTGTTATAATTATTATTACAGGAGGAAAATATAATAACAGTCATTTTAGATGTACTTCTAATTTGACTATTACGAAAATTAAAAAAAATCACTTTAGATACATTTCTAATTTGGTTTCTTTATAAATATTTAATTTTTATAATTAATGTCACGTCATTTTAAAGAAAAATTTGATAATGGTCACTCTAAATACACTTCTAATTTGATTATTACGAAAACTAAAATAACTATTCTAGATTCACTTTTAATTTGATCTCTTTTATAAAACTTTAGTTATTATAATTATTATGTATTTAAATTATTTAAAAGAAATAATAGTCATTTCAGATGCACTTCTAATTTGACTATAATAAATTATAAAAAGGTTCACGATGATTACTTTGGATGCACTTCCGATTTGATTATAATGAGTTCTTTAAACCTTTTTTTTTTACAAAAATATAAAACTTAAAGCTTTAATTATGACTACTTCAAATGCATTTTTGATTTAGTCATTATAAAAGCTATCATAATTTAGTAATTGTCACTTTGGATGCACCTCGGATTTTACAGTTACACTCAATAACCATTGTAACCACTTTGAGTGCATTTCTAACTTGGTTGGGATAATAATATTTTAAAAGAAAGCCAAAAATAAAAAAATTAATTACTAGAATTAAAAACCTAATACACAAATCATTATCAAGAATTACGTAAACTCTAATTCTCTATTCTACATGGAGATACATAGGAGCAAAAGTCTACTCTTGTCAAGCCTCGAAAAATAAAAATAAAATAAGTCAATTAAAAATTAAAATACTAATAATATTTTTTTATGAAAATAAATTTTCCAATAATAATTTTCTCATTGAAATGTTAAAAACAAAAATAAAATAAAAGTATTTGTTATATTTTAAGTATTTTAAGAGTGAAAAAATATTTTTAAAGTTATCTAGTTTTGCATATTTAATTAGAGGGAACTATCCTTAAGACAGACGTCGTAGAGTGCTAATACATTCCCTGTACAAAATAGACTCGTCTTATTTGATTTTGCAGACAACTTTTTGTTAAGGTTTTTTCAATGTTTTTCTAAATAAATATTAGTGGCGACTCGTCTTATTTTCAAAATTAATTTTTCGCCGTTTCGTCGAGACCCACGTGTCGAGAATTATCTTTTGTGCCATTTCAAAAAATATTTTAAATTTATTTAAATTAAAAGTATAAAAAAAATCATGGTAACATTCTTAATTTTTTATTAAATTATACATAATTTTACTCTTTTTTTTCTACATTATATATTAATTTTCTTTTAAGTTTAAAAATAAAACTAATAGTAAAACTCATATTGGTTGGAAACATTATACTAACATTCATTTCAAGCCTTATGCTAACAATCTTTTGTGAGTTACAAAAATAATGATTGAAAAAACAAAATATATGTGTAATTACACTAATTTCAAAGAGCATTGTTGTAATTTGCTTAAAATATACATAGATATTAAAAATTTTCAAATAAGAAGCAACTTTCATTATTCAATGAGAATATCGGATTCTTGACATTTTTCAAAGAAAACATTATATATTAAGAGTTGGTGTACCAGGGATAACAAGGGGTGTGTATGACACACATATATGTTTTTCGCTGTCGTATTTGTGAATGAAATTATACTTGTACCCGTATCATATATCATTGATATCTGCAAATAAAATATTTGTGAATATTTTTTATATTGTATTCATGTATCTGCATAGTTTTTTAACAAAAACATCCATTTTTTTTATAAAATCATGACAACATATTTTTTTTATTTGCAATTGACATAACTTTTTATTAAAAATAGCATCAAAATAATAAATTAATAACAATAATTTGCTATAGATTAAAATAAAAATTAATAACAATATCTAACATTCTATGTCTTCAACATTTCAATACCATTAATCAAAGAACAAAAGAATAAAACATTTCAAATTTACTAAATTTTTATTTTCAAAGAAAAATTATAAATTAATAACAATAATATTATAGGTTCAAATAAAAATTAATATCAATATCCAACCCTCCAAATCTTCAATATTTGAATACAATAAATCAAACAACAAAATAATAAAACACTTGGATTTGAAAAAAAAAATACTTTAATTTCATGCAAGTCATCCAAATAAAATGGTAAGTATTAATATTAAAAAAACATTTTAATTTCATGCAAGAATTTCTGTAATATTTAATTTATTTAGTTTATATAATATTTTTACTATTTTATCCTTTACAACTATTAAATGATTATTAGTGGAACAAATATATCTTAATACTCGAACTCACATCCATTTATTAATGGTGCGAGTATATCCATTAAATATTTGTGGATATTCATTAAAAAATATGTTATCTGCAGATGTTGATAAATGAGGGTAATTTTGAATTCCTAGCTGTATCCACCCCCACCTAGGCCCATAATATTGAATGAACGTAGGAATGTTTATTAAAATATTTGCGAATATCTGTTTTCCATAGCCATTACATTTTTCCAGATTTATCTTAACATTATAAAGAAGAGAAAATACAGTAGCAACATTTAATTAGTATGGATCAAATATTAATAAGTTTATTTTATTAAAAAAATAATTAATATAAAAGTTTAAGTGGTATACATTGATAGATGTATAATCACAACTCTTTATTCATATCATTTTTAAAGGATTAACGGTAAATTTAACAAACTTACTCCAAATAAAAAGTTGTGATGGAATGTTTAACCTTTGAATATAAAGCATTTTATTTTAAAAGAAACAATAAAATGTTAAAGCTTCATCTTAAGACGGAGGTAGTATTTTGTAATAAAATAAACATAAAAGAAAACTTTTGGGATGTATTTCACAAAATGAGAGTGTGATAGAAAAACCTAAAGGAAATTCATAAGGACACCAAACTAGTTTGGGAGAAAGCCGTTCGGGCTTAGAAAGGGAAAGTGCATGGCTCCATTGAGAGAATTTCTTTTTGGACAATCCTTTTTGCTATTTGCACACCCAACATTTGAATTTCCGCCTTTGCTCTTATCTTTTTGTCATCTCGACTATCGCAAGCCGCTACCCTCCCTAGACTGTGATTATATTGTTAATTTTCATGTCAACTAGTCCTAGTCGAGGCTCACAATATTGATATTGACAAAATATATATATATATATAAAATAGTAGTATTATTAATAAACAGATCTAATGAGTTTAATTATCACGCAATTAAAATATAAAACACTTTTACTGTCTCATTTAATCACAAATTATCTATTATTCTTTAAATAATTATTATAAAAATTAAAAAATTTATTATTAAAACTAAAGGTATAAAAATATCATGTCAAAACCTTTACTGTAACTTGTAACTTTTTTAATCTACAGAATAATTTTAAAATACACTAAATTAGTAGGGTAAAAACCAAACAATTTAAATCGCCCATTTGTGGGGAATTTTTCTTTTTGCACCCCTTTTCTTTTTGGTCCCTAGGTTTTTAAAATTTTAAAAGTGTTTATAGCTTAAAATATATTGTTGATTTCAAATTTTGTAATGTATTATTTTAAAAATATTGTAGATTTTTAATTTTTTATTATACTTTTATAATTTTAACTTATATTATAATTTTTATAATCCATAATATAATTCTTTATAATTACAGGTTTCGAGATTTGTAACATTACCTTTGATAATCGCAGAGTGCCTGAGTACCGAACTACCTTTGATAATGGCATGGCAGACTGCCTAAAGAATAATTAATTGAATTTAAATTTTACAAAAATTCATAGTTAATTATATTATTAAATTATTTTTAATTGAATAATATTAATATATTTTTATTTTATTTAATGAACAAAAATACTCATTAATATTTGTAATTGATATTTTATTTAACATAATAAAATATTTAAAAAAAAACTTGAAAAAACGAAATAAAGATAAGAAAGACTCAAATAGTAAAGTAAGAGAACGAGGGTTTATTATGAAATTGAGTGGTGAAGGGAAAGGGATTAGGAATAAAAACACAAGTAATATTTTTTTAAATAATAATTAAGTTTAAATAAGTTTTTTTTCCTAAAGTTTCACAAAAATTCAAAAATATATTTTTTAGTTCCTCAAGTTAATTTATTTTTTGTATTTACGTTGTTTGTTTATAAGTTTCGGCATAATTGATTGTGTTGAATGTGAAACTGAAGATTGAGAGAATTAGAATTGAGAAAGAAGAACTAAAAATAAATTAAAGACAAAAAAATATTTTTAAATTTTAAGGATTAAAAGTAACTTTTTGTGAAATGCTAGTGACAAAAAACTTATATAAGCCTAATAATAATCAACTATGAGATATTATCATATTTGTGAAGTATTATGATGTATAAAAAACAACCTTTTAAGGTATATATATATATTATATAAAAAAGATATATTTTACGAAAGTAAGATATTTTATATAAGTGGGAGAAAAGTAAATTTCAAATATTGAAATAAAAACTAATTAAGATCAAATTGTATACATTCACTTGTTTTCTCTATTATAACATTTATTATTTGTCATTTTTTTTTCTCATCTCAATGTATGAGATTTAACACCTCTCTTATATAAATTTGACTTTTTCATTGCATATGATAATATTATACATTCAAAGATGATGAATAGATATATAAATTTTATTAGTTTAAGATAATTGTTATTGTGACCCGTATAATTACTGTTCAAACTTGTATCATTAAAAAATAACCTCCTAGGCTCCTAATACAACTCATTCCATTTAAACACGTATTCCCACTATAGAACCTCACTTTATTTCTTTCTCTCCCTTTAGAGCTTTCCCCACTTTATCCCAACATCTTCCTCTCCTCAAGCACTCTTTTCATCAACCTATTTCTCTCCGTTAACTTCTCCTAACTCTTCTACTTCTTTCTTAATTTTTCTTCTTCATCAATTTGTCATTGACTTTAAGGTTAACTCATTTTATTCGTTTGCACTTTTAACGAAAAGAAGTGTACCTAAACACAAGTGCACAATGAAAACCTGAAGAAGGTAATACAACATTTGTAGTATAAACTTATTTTTCCATATTCTTAACTACACAATATCAGCCATTGCTACAGGATCTTTAGAGCTATAGATGACATGCATGAGTGTTACTATCTAATTGCTTTTTGTATGATTACCCCAATGATATTAGCATCCGTAATTCTTTCTAGTTTGGTTAACATATGATTCTTTTACAAATATTAGGGATGTCGAAATTAACCGATCTAATTCATAAGAGCTAACTTTCAAATATGTCAAACATAAAGATATTGAATAACAAAATATTTAGATTAACAATAATAAATCAACATATTTTATATTAGAAAAATTCAAACAAAATCTCCATAACTACGTTAGTAACCTACTAATTTAGCCAAAAATAATAATAATAAACATTTTTTCGCTTAGCAAAAAAGAAATAAAATTATCTTGAATTTAGCTACTCAATTCAATAGCTAGATACTTAAAGGCATTAGTATCATTGCACAATTGAGAATTAAAAAAAAAAATTATGATGGGAATTGACCTTAATAAATTACTAATTCAGTAAATAATAATGATATTCGTTAAGTCAATTTACCATTAAATAAAGAGGCACAATTGAGAAACACAACAAAACTTGCATGTACTCTTAGACTGTGACAAAGTATTATTGTGTCCGACGGTGTTGTGTGTAGCAACAATGACAAGGCAATGGAGTGGGGATGATATATATTGTTAGTTAGAGAGTAGGAACACCGTGTGAGAAAGATTGAGAGATTGAGAGGTAATTGGTCAAAAGTTTGGTTTATTTTTGGTTAAATGCTAAGTGCTAAAACACACAACTAACTCACGAGTTAAGTATGAGATCAAACTTTTGGTCAAAAGTTTGGTAAACTGAAATCAGTTTAACTCAATTGGTTAAAGAATGAAGGAGGTGAGGAAAAATAATGAATTCAATCATCACAATTAAAAAAAACTAACATTACAACCTTAACATTTTACCTATATATAAAAAAAATACTCACGAGTTAAGTGAGTTATTCTATTCAACAACTATTATATTTTTTAGCTCAACCTGATTCAAACATATAGGGGATCTGGATTGTTTTGACATGTGTTAACTTTGTATTTTTTTTTTGTTTTGATTGATTAACAATACCTAATCACTCCACTTAAGATTTACTCATATTTAAAACTCATCACCTTTCAGAGAGTGTATCTTAGTGGCTAATGTTATCATCACTACTATTTAAAAAGAAAAAAAAGTTATAATATATTTCAATTTCTTTAAATTTTATTTATGATCATAGAATGAGAAATCAAATTTACCTTTTCTTTTTAAGTAAATAAATTGAATTTACTATTATTTCTATTTTTTTATAAGAATGAGTGCTATGACTTGTTTCTTATAAAAAGAATGGAATAATAAGTTTTTTTAACTGAATAATAACTAATATTATTAAAAATACTAAGATTTTTGCTAAAAAATACTAAATCGAAAATTGTGAATTTTAAAATATAAATACTAAAACTAATGTTTTTATAGATAAGTAAGACTAATTTTAATAAAAAAAGCAAAATAAAATTGAGAGAGTTGAAATACAATTAAGCACAAAATAATGAGTTATTGGTTGGAATTAGGATAACAAAAATCATCATATACATATACATGTGAGTATTACTTTGACTAGATATGAGTATGTGTATAAATATTACTTGATGTAATGAACTCGGTATGGTAGGAGTACATAACTACATGTCATGCCCCGATGTTAAAAGTTATATTTAATTAAAAATTTTAATTATTGAACTTTAATTTATAATTTTTTGTTATTTATTATTCTTTATATATTTTTTAAATTAAATATAATTAATAATTCAATATATAATTTAGTTAATAATAAATAAGTAAATTTACATAATAAAATAATAATACAACGGATACCCACAAGTATACCAGAACCTGAAAATATTAAAAAAAAAACGATCAAAATTTCACACTCGTTTTTTTTTACATCCAAACTCATCCCATATTTTCTAAAAACAAAAAACTGAAATAGCAAAAATGGCACGGTCCCACTCCATTGCGATTCCCGTCTAGAACCCCAATATTTGGGACTTTCACTTTAGGTGTCGTGTTCACTGCTGATGCTCGTGAAGATGGTAGATGGTAGATGGTAGATGGTAGATGAACCACAAGCATAACACATGTTACTATTAACAGTTGATGATTATTTTCATCTCAATTCTCAACAAGTATATATCAAGTAACTTTGACCAAGAGTACGTCCCTTCGTTTTTCCTTTTCGTGGAATTCTCGTTGTACACCGTTGCGTTGTTAGCGGATAGCCACTTTTATTCGGTTTTCATTTTAACATATACGTTTATTTCTTTAATTTTATGTGTTTTCAACGAATCATTTAAACTAGCGTCCATCTATTTGTGGTGCACAAGAGAAGTTCAACCTTTTTCTCCACTTCTTTTAAATTCTTTTATGCTTTCATTTCTTGTCTTTTCTTTAAATACACTTGTTTTCCTTCCCTATACGCTTGTCTAATTTGATTTCATTTAGTCATAATCATATGGATTTCTTTTTTTTTATTTCGATCGAAATGAATGAGTTTAAGAACAAATAAGAACATATTCCATTATAAAAGTTTTTTTACAATTTTACATTTGTCAATTTTTATAATGATTATTTTTATATTTATTAAACTCTAACACGTTATTTGAATCAAGAGTGAAATATGGAAGAATTACTTGGATTGATAAAATAAGGAGGAAATGAATGAAAAAAAATTCTCTCTTGTTTGGATAGATAGATAAGACCGTGAAAAAATAAATATACTATATGAATTTTTTTTTATACAAATTGAAAATTTAAATTTCTAAAATATACAATAAAATTATTATTTAATTATTTAATTTTATATTATAAAATATTTTATAATTAATTAAAAAGATGACTAAATTTTTACTATATTATATGTATTTTTTAGCTTATTATTTTTTAATTATAGATTATAAAAATTATATTTATATTTATTTATGTTCTAGTAAAAATATTTTTAATAAATTTTGTTCGAAAAATATATTTAATTTAAAAACGGTAATAAATAGATACTGTAACCTACCCAACGGGTGTAGTTCACACGTTGTGTTCGTAGAAAGGAATCTGAGTTGATTCTTACAAAATAAAAATTAAAAGTCTTAAATATATAACTAAATCGGGAGCTGAATATTTACGGTATTTGTAAATAAACCACCAAAAATAGATACCGTAACCTATAAACTAAAACTGCTACACTTGTTCAGTGTGAAATGTGGATAAGACGATTCCGTTCCATTTCATGGCTGTTATGGGTCGAAACAGTTTTTCTGTTGGTCCCACATAGTTTATTTCGTGTCTCTTTGAATGGGTTCCCATTTCTCTCTATTTCATTTCCAACCAAATTATTAAAAATTTCAATTTCTATTCTCTTTTATTTCTTTCCAATTTATTCACTTCTATTTTCTAAATCACTCTAAACACTAAACAAACATGCGGGGTAAGATTAATATCTAATATAATAAAATATAAATAATTTAATTATCTGTTTATTCATTTTTAACATTAATAATTAAAATAATATATAATTATAGTTCAATGGTTAAGTTAATAAAAAAAATTAAGACCTGTTTACATCAAGTATCTGGTATTTTTATAATCACGGTGTAAAAAAAATTGTTTTAGAAAATATTTATTTAAAAATATTTTTAAAAACAAGCTAGAAATAGAAAATAAAAAGTTGATCTAAATATTTTCAAAAACTAATCTATGTTGTAATTAATATTAGAACTAAATATTTTTTAAAACCTATTACAGTAAAACTTTTTATACTAACATTTAATCATAATTCTTAACTTAAGATAAATTTGTTAATTTTATTAATTAATATTTTAAAGAGTTTAATATTTATATATTGTAAGTGTAAAAAAAAATTTTTATATTTATATTAATGATAATTTTTTGTTTATATAATTTTTAAAATATGAGTTAATAAAATTAATGATTTATTATATATAAAAGATGGTAACTAAATATACTTTAAAGCTTTTTACATGTATAAATGTTTTTTTTATTTTAAAAGTTATATAATAAAAAGTTATGTAAAGGTTGGCCCATGATCACAGCATATCTCACATTCTGGCTCACTAAAAACGTGCACGTGTCCACCGCACGAACGAATGGAGCTTCCACCAGTAAAGGCACAGAAGTAACGCCACGTGCCGGTGACAGAAAAGTGAGTGGCCACGCTGGCCGAATATCCCACCACTAGGCCAAAATGGGCCACGCGTGGAGCAACCGGATGACCGGCTGCAAGCAGGAGAACTGGCCACGTCACCGGTGGACCCCACCGTCACAAGCTGGCGACGCTTTTACGGACCTAAAACCTCAGCCATGAAGTTTGTGGATGAGATTCGAGAGATTAAAAGGTCCATACCAAAAAAATAAATAAAAAAGAAAGCGAGAAAAAAAAAGGAAAAGTGCAAAGGTAAGCATCAGCACTAAATGCCAGTAAGTTTGCGCCACTTGTCGCGACCTCGGAAGCCGAAGCTTCTCCGTCTCAAAAATATAAGGAGTCGTTAATTTTCAAAAAGAAAAAAAATAAACCCACACGAAATTATAGTGGCTGAGATTGCTCCTCGCGCTTAAACACTTTGGGGTGAGTGTGTGTGTTGCAATTTCGGTTTCGTTTCACCAAAACCTCTCTTCTTCTCACTTCTGATTGATTCCACTTCTCGATTTTCCATTTTCTGTTTCTTTTTTCGCTTTCCGATCTGAACTCTATTCGATTCGCCATTGCCGGGAAATGAGTCCTCCGCCGAGTGTTCGGTGATGGTCGCTTTCGCGAGAGGTACTTCTTCTTCTGCGTCATGGTCTTGTTCCGAGGTATTCGTTTTCCTTTTTTATTTTTAATTTTATTTGTTCTGTTTGGTTTCCGAGAAAATTGAACCAAACTGCGAACGGATTCACTTCATCTGGATTTGGATGTAACAGGTGGTGTTAGTACTCGCAGCGCGACGCTGTTGAGTTGAATTTCGCTGCTTTTGAGTTGCTTTCTCATTATTTTTTCTCGGCAACCAAACATGAGGATTCAAAATTTGCAGTGATTAGTAAAGTGTTTGTAAAGTGAAGATAAAAATGGTTGTTATTGTTGATGTTGTGATGTGATTTTTTGTTTCTCTACTAATTGTAGTTTCCCTCTCTTTTGCGCGTTTGAAAGGTTTTGGCGCTGTCGAGTTCCTTTTGGTGAGGATTCTGATTAAGGAAATTTTCTTTTATTCATTCGGAGAAGTGTCTCTCTCTTCCCGGTTGATTCTTGAAATTCTTTCAAAATTTATTTTTCTTTCCGCTTAGTCTTCTATGTACTACTATTTTATGTGTAACATGTGAATTGGAATGCTTATTCCAGTTTATACAAAACAGAGACAGATCTCTTCCTATTGTTCTCGCTTTGTTTCTTTTGCAGTAGCATCATCAAGATACCTTCTTCAGATTCTGCTTACTTTCACCACAACGGCTTTACTATTTACTGCGTTTGGTGTCTCTAAAAATGAAAGGAGGTGTTCCCTGTATCCACTCCTTGTCAGGGAAGATCTGAAGCAGCGTAATGGACGCATACTCCTCTGGTGAAGAAGTGGTTGTTAAGGTTAGAGTTGTTGTGATATATGGGCTTGTTTCTTGTGAAGGGCAGTTAAATGAAGTTTGGTATTGTTGTTGTCTAAGCTATCTTGCTTTTGCAGACCAGAAAACCATATACAATCACAAAGCAAAGAGAACGATGGACAGATGAGGAGCATAATAGGTTTCTTGAAGCTTTGAAACTACACGGACGAGCATGGCAGCGCATAGAAGGTGATATTATGTTTATCATGTTTACCTGAAGATCTTCTCTTGTTCTTCCTTTCTAAAGATCAATTAATATCCTGTAAGAAAAATGGCATTATCTTATCTCCGTATTTGATTTCTTCGAAACTGGAACTGCCTCTTTCTTTCCTCCATGGTCTGGCTCCCCACTTGGTGTTTTGCTTCTGCTGTATAGAGCATATAGGAACAAAGACTGCCGTGCAAATCAGGAGTCATGCACAGAAGTTCTTTACAAAGGTCAATCGGTACCTTCTCACCTTGGTTTATATGTTTCGAATTTTGTTCCTTTTGTTTTAACCTATGATTTATTTTAACTTGCTGTTGAATTTTGATTTATTCATGTCTTGTTTGATTCACTTCGTTGAAAAAAATTTCCCTTCTAACTGACCAAAATTGTTCAGTATCTGATCTGGTTGATTTCTAACAAATTTAAGATATAAAATAATAAAATAATTCTAATTAATCAACAAATTCCATGGTGATATTCCAATATCATGGAAGGTATAGTGCCTGTTCAGTATCAGAACCCGACATAATTTTCTTGAGAAAATTGTGGAAACTAGTCGACGGACTTGGGTTGATTTTAAATGATACTTTATATAATGGATTGCAAAAATTAAAGTAATTATTAAAGGGAATGAAAATCCAATAAACTTAACTCTAAAAAATGGTCGCAAATTGAATAGAACCCCTAATTGAACAAATTCATAAGTCATAACTAAATTGACTCTAGAACAACTCTAGAATTTGGAATAATTTGAACAAAGAAATCCATAATAGTCATGATCAAACAGCTTGGCTTGATCTTGCAATCCCAAATGGTAGCTTTAGACAAAAAAATGACAGGTCATTTTAACCACAGGAAAGTATCATCGCAGACTAGCCAAAGATTTGTGTATAGCCTTTGGCAACTACATGTGCCTTAAGTCGCACAACTTGACCATTAAGGCCAAGTTTCATGGTAAAAATATGAAAACAATAAAAAATAGACTTGCCTAATGGGAAAACAGCGAGGTCCTTTGTGTCATTACATTGAAAGGCACACATTTTGGCAACCATACCTTGTTGCCATTCAAGATAAGGTAAGGCATCATGCCATCACCTAATGTTTTAGGCATAGAAATAGAAGACAATGAAGAAAGGCAAGTGTAACACAAGGGAGAAAAACGATGATGATTTATAGTGATAATTTGGAGAAAAATTTCAAGTTGAATGTATCCTTTACAAAGTGCAAGGGGGAAAATCAAGTTCTAGAGGCAATGTTAGAGGGTACATGATGATTGGTTTCTGAGGAGAGTTATTCCCATAAGTAGTTGCTAATGTCTTTAGAGCATATGACAATTGTGAAAGGGGAAAGGTAATAAGGACATAAAAGGAAGGAGGTTGTGGTATAGGTGTGGAGATTGATTTATGTGTGGGAGGTGAAGACAAAGAAAGAAACACACTTTTAGAGTGTAACATCATTTGAGATTAAATAAAGATAAAGATATCAAGAGTAAAATACTAACATTAATAACCTTGCGACGTGGTACATCCTAGGAGGACACACTTATAGGAGCAAGGTGAGAGTATATCAATCCCTGGAGTAAGGTTAATAAAATGTGTGGACCTAAAGACTAGAGGAAATATAGAGTGGAGAGTAGATAGACAAATGAAGGAATTAAGTGAAGTAAGGTATTGGTTATTGGCTTTTAAGGACATACAAGGACATTCAAACAAGCAATGAGCATAATACCACCCAAGAACAATGAGGAACATTCCCATAAATCAACATCTTTGCATTTTATTTAAATTAGGTGTCTCTACTTTTATATTTGGAAACCTTATTTGTTGAGGAGTATAAGTAGATTAAATTTGGTGGTGCAGGCATGAGATTAAAGTTGTCAAAATTGGTCAGCTTAATGATCCAGTGAGATCATGTAAGTTGGACTTTCAAAATTGAGGTCCTAGAATTGTAGGCTTGAACACTACTGCGTCTATTTTGGTCTAATATTATTTTATTTTAGTTTTTTCCCTTTTATATTTACATAAATTTAGACAAAAAAATGGGACAAAAAATTTTGTCCATAACAAGTTTGGCCTAACCCATTTTTCATACCTCGGGTTGTTGTATCGGAAAACCCATTTTTCCCTTCTATGTTAAATGCCTTAAAGCTTTGGATTGTTGAAATTAATATTCATAGGTATCATCACTATATAGAGTGCGAATAAGAGCACCACCAAATTCATTTCTTGATAAAATGACTTAAAGATTCCAAACAACTCACATTGATTTATCATTTAAAATAGCCAAGTATCTCTAGACTAATCTTCTATAAAGATGGCAATATATTGATTCTAAAGTAGACATGACGTGACATATGCCTTATACATCAAAGTGAACCAAAACAAAAGGGAACCTAGCCTGATAAATGACACAGTAGAGAAAAGCACTATGAGCATGTTATCCAAATTGACAAGACCCACAAGGCTAGGTTGGTAACATGAAAAGACTCAACGCCATTTGTTTTAGCTTGTAAGACTGGAATGGTCCAATTGAGCATGGATGACAATCGGAGAGTACACAATTGAACTAGTATGCTTGTAAATATGAAATTGGTTGAGTCTATGTAAGTAATATTTGACCTAAACTCTACTCTTGCAAGAAAACAAAATCTTTAGTGAACAAACCATATAATCAAGAGAGAGAGTGAGTTGACTAATGAATAATTGCTTAAATGAAGAATTGGAGACACAAAAGACATTTTCAATTAAGAGAGAAGGAAGACGATGGACAATATTAAATCCATAAGATTGTGCTTGAGACCCATTAGCTAGAGTAATAGAAGGTAAACCATTAGATGTAAAAAGAATGGATGGAAGAGACTTACAAAGATTTGGTTAGGACACCTAGTAGTGGAACCAAGGACTCAAGGGCTGAAAAATGTGGAGTGAGACATATTGGTAAAGGAATTATTCATGTGTGAACAAATAGGTAGTAGAACTGGAGGTTTGAAGCTCACTCCACTTGAAGAAGTTTGTAAGATAGTCATGTTTGCCTGAGGATGGTTGTTGACATACTGGACTCCATGGTGGTAGGTAAGATTGTTTGTGCAACATTAGCTATTTGAGGAAGGCGATCATGAAGGATGAAGAACCAAGCAATATGGTGACCAATTTGTTGACCATGATTGCAATTTTAATGGGAATTAATTGACGTATGGGACTAACAACAATTACCACTTTAGGAGACCAAGGAAAATGAATCAATTGTGGTAGGAGACATATCCACTTATGAAGATTTGGCTAGGACACCTAGTAGGTAATCTAGGTTGAGTTCAAAGTAAGGACAGTGGGAGAACTTGTCCAAGGCTAATGACTTGAAAAAGGTTTGTTGTTCAAAATCCTCTATAAGGGTGGCAACTCATGGCAAAAGCTCATTAAAGTTGTGTAGTAGACCATGAATTTTGCCTAAATAGTTGGTCATGAAACCATGAAATGACTAAGGGGCTTGACATTAATAATGTTTTGATAGAATCCATAGTCATTAGTTTTGTTGTTGTAAAGAACCTTAGCTTGTTCTCAAATAGTGCCACAAGCCTTACAATGGTAGCTTTTATGAAAATAATAGTTAAACACCAATCTTATTCTTACAAAGACAACAACTATCAATGGATATGGAGTTAGTAGTCAAAGTAAGATGATCTTCATCTAGATTGTGATGCTAAAGCTTGATGTCGAAGGTCGGAGTATCATAGCTATTGCAAATCGAATTTTTCAATAGAAAGAAGGGTGCTTAGATAGTTGGTGAAACTTGGGTATCGACATTATGAAATTTTGAACACATTATGGGTAGGTTGGGAGGAAAAACAACATACCAAAAAGTGGTCATACTATGGTAGAGACTAGAGAGTGGAAACCTAAAGAGAACACAATTTCTAAAAAAATGTATTGGTCAGCAATGGATCCACCTAGTAAACGTGTAATCAGGTGTCTCTGGTTAGGCTCTAGATACCATATTGACAAAGAAGATGACAAAAGAACATAAGAGAAAATCTATGTGTGTGTGAAGTACACACATTGGAAGATGTTGATTATAGAGCGTCATAATTATCATCTTCTATGTTTTTCTTCTAATTTTATTTTTTATAAAACATTGTTTGAAACTTATGATGGATGTGGTCATATGGTGATTTTTTGAATAAGGTTAGCACGATAATTAATTTGCAAAATGGTATTGTGAAAGCACTTAGCAATCTGATTTTTAACTAAAGCATCTTGTGAGATATCTTGCAAGAGCCAAGAGGTGGATTTATGTAAGTTTGTAGAGATTTTTCAGTAATGATGAAAGGTAAAAAGACTAGTTACAACTTCTATAATTTGATGGGATAAATTATGATAGGAATAGGCAATGGTGAAGCGTGATAGAATGCAAATAAGGTGTAGTGTGTTGGGAGACAGAAAAGAGTAACATGATGAATT
Source organism: Psophocarpus tetragonolobus (assembly GCA_037954015.1). Classification (NCBI taxonomy): domain Eukaryota; kingdom Viridiplantae; phylum Streptophyta; class Magnoliopsida; order Fabales; family Fabaceae; genus Psophocarpus; species Psophocarpus tetragonolobus. The sequence continues at coordinate 52,665,966 of CM075693.1, read as the reverse complement.
TCATGTGTTTGAATTACTTAGCAAAATATATATTTATGCTAAAGTAATAATACAATTACTCTAATTACTATGATTAATCTATTGAAAGTCTTTTTGACATTCCCCCTCAAACTAATGCATAAAAATCACATGTACCAACTACCATGTCTGTTGCATTGTAACTTATCTAAGGATCTTTCAAGGAATTAAGGAAAAGATTAGTACTATTGATCTAAACTAATGAAGCAAGTGTTGATGTCTCTATGTAACTTTTTCTTTCTAATGAAATGATTGTCATTTTGACATGATTGACCCTTTCATGAAATATTGGATATTTGGAATTGTGGCAATATGCAAAGCAACTAGATTCTCATAAATGAGAGTCATTTATGTAACCTTTTGCAACCCAAGTTCTCAACAATTGTTTGAACCAAACGAATTCTCAAGTACCACAATAAATTGCTCAACATTTTTCTTCTACACTTGACTTTTCCATTGAAGTAACCATGTAAGAATTAAGAAAACATTCTTGATATGAAGTTGGTAAAAAAAGGATAGTGGTGAATGACAACCATAGACAAGAATAGCCTAACAAAAGCAATTTTACCTACTAGAGAAAAAAATTGTCACCATAATTCGAACCAAACATGTGTAAAGCCTTTAAGAACCTATCAAGCTTTAAGAAGATGAACTTTAGCATTAAGGACAAGTTTAACCCTAAAGATTCAATGGTATTCATATGGAAAGAAAGAAACAAGCTCTTAGGTTCTATGGTTTTGAAAGTTGTATACTTCTTCAATCAATAGTTGTTACTACCTTAGATAGGAAAGAAATTTACTTGTAAGCTTAGGAACAACAAACATAAAGGATAGACAAACAATTGAGAAAAATACAAAAGAAGGCAATGATAATTCATAGTAATATAATGAGAGGGATTGCTTGTTGATCAAATACTTTTTTTGGAGAATAATATGAAGATTAGGCTTAGGAGGCAGGACCATTGTTGGAGGACTAGGGTGGAGTTCTTGGAGGTGTGATCGGCTATGGAGAGAGAACTTTAGAACTAGACTCAATTCAAGGAGGTAAAGATTATTGACAACGATACAACATCATATGAGAATTGGGTTGATGAAAATGGGTGGCAATTGACAACTCTAGTAAAGTAAAGGAGAAAACTCATCAGAGACCAATTGATCTTGTACAAGTGTTGAAGGGACTCAAAAGGCAAGGGAGAAGATTCAAAGAAGAGAATAGACAGAAAGAAAGAAACATTAATAGAAATAAAAAAAATGGTGAATAGAAAGGGAATAACATCAATAACTGTTTTGTAACTATGTGGAATAAAGGAAGACAAACTTATAAAATTTAACGGATTGTTTATTGAGACCTAGACTAAGTTAAGATTATGGAGAAAATAGGTAGACTTAAAGACATGGGGGTGGGGGGTTAAGAAATGTAAATGCTCATGAAGGAACAACGCTTACTTAGGTACCAGGTTATCAACTCAAGTGAAGGAACCCCATTAACATGTCAGTGGGAAGTAAGCATAACACTCGCCTTAAAGTGAAAGGGTACATCTGCATGAAGTAAAAAATTATGAATTGTCTCAATAAGGTGTCTATTATTGCATTTGAAGACCCTATTTTGTTAAGGGTATGAGGACATGAAGTGTGGTGAAGAATACCATGAGATGCCATGAATGTATGAAATTGTTTAGATGGACATTTACATTGAAACACATTATCACTTTATAAGATACAAATTGGAATACCAAATTATGCTTAAATTCTATTGGAAATGTAATATAGAAGACCACTTATATGCCTTCATATAATTGCTTAAGCTTTTAGAATATCTGGAATAGTTGTTGGAGATCTTACATTAACTAGTGATATGATCAAATATAGTATATAAGTGGGAGATAATCCTTACTTTTTAGGATAGTTGAGCCCTTAACTCACAATTCTAATAGCGGATGATGACATGATAGGCCTGAGTCCTAACAACAAATCATTAGGACACACTTTGATATCTTCTTAGAATGTGGGTTTGCCTCAAAACTCAACTTCAAAAGCTAACCCATAGGTGAGAGTTCAAAAGTTGAATGACCATGTGGTTAGGAGTTTGATCCTTGTTGGCTTTGCTCTACTAAATAAAAATTACATTTCAGCTCAAGGTAGACAGACTTGTGCATTATCCATGCTTGAAGCCTAAAAGGATCATGTGTGAGGAGTATGTTAGAGATGTAATATAAAAGTTCATTCATGTGCCTTCACCTAATAATTTGAATTTGTGTGATAATTGGTTCTTAACAAGAGAGAAAAAAGGCACTTTCATGTGTTGTAGGGAAGAAGCATCCAAGTATTTTTTTGTTCTTTTTATTGACAAACGTTATTTGTTAATTTTGTTAGTGGGAGGGATTCGAATCATGAATCTCTCCCTGCCCCTTCTCCCTTTTAGTGGATTCAACTGCTAGGATCAATCTTACAATCTCCTGAAAAAGCATCTAAGTTAGCTACTACTCATAGTCACACTAACGCTTACAATTTGATCTAATCACAAGGCAAGGCAGAGACATTTTTGCTATTGTCTTGGATTAGGCTTTTTGGGTTCTTGTGATTTCGTGTTTAGTGTTTACTTTATTTCTTTGGATGAGTTTGTTTAACCCCTCATTATGAAGGTAAACTCACTTGACTCAGACTTGACATCTTGAGGACTTCCTGAAACTTTGTGGCAACTTGCAATACCATCAATTAGAGGTTGAATATAGATTGGTCATTTGTGGAATTGAAGCATAAAGGAAGGTTATTTAGGCAGTGACCAAAATATTCAGGCCGCTTTTTCTATTCATTGAAATGCATATTAAATCCTTTAATCAAATTCAGTTCAGTTGAGAGTGTCATTCAAGTCTAAGGATTTGAGGTTCAGATCTTTCTATAAATGCAGATAGTGGTGTGTGGTGGTTATCATTTTCTGGAGCCCATTGTATTATGACTTTCATAGGGAGAAAATTAATGGGTCAGTCGCAAGGCAATATTAGGTTTCAACAACAGCAGTGCTGCTTTTTATTTATATCCCTTCCAATTTGGCTTTCTGACAGTAGAAAATAACGAGGTGCAAATGTGTTATGTTTTGGGAAGTTATGCAATTGTTTGATTCACCATGACAAGATTGCAGTACCTATTTTGGGAACTTGGTTTCAAGACCCAGTAAATTGTTTGATACTGGACCTTAACTATCATATGATGGGTAGATACAAGAGTTGAATTTTTAATGATGGATCATGGGAGTAACAGCTAGATAGGTGATGAGAACAGTTACTGCCTTCCAAATTAATAAGGATTCTTCAAGGACTTGATGATTTTGAGGACTCTAGGATTGTTAGGTTCTAAGTTATAAATATTGATATACATAGAGGAAAATTGATCCTTCAAAACAAACCTAGAAGAGTGGCTGGAATGCCAGCACTAGGATGCAGGCATGTATTTGCCACACAGAAAGATGAAACTACATTTATATTAGTGACCTAAATCTTAGTATTAAGTGAACTGATTTATTGGAATATTAACATTGGTCATGTTAATTTCTAGAAGAGCTGTGTTTATATTTTTTGAGTACTGAAAGTTAAACAGAACTGCTTACTCTTAGCTCAAAGATGGACAACAAACGTGCAAATGCTCTATCTTTCTCCTTCTCAACCTTGGAAAATAATTTTCATATTTCAGTGATGGGGGGTTGGTTTGGCCAAGTAATCAATTTGATTATCTTGGTCAAACCAGCCCCCCTTTTTTTTTGTTTGAGCTATGATCCATTTATCTCGCATAGAAACTTCTTGTCAAAGCTATGATTACTAGGAACAAAAAAGGTTTACCCATCCAACTTCAAATGTTAGCTATTGAGTGTAGGAGTCGGTGTAAACAATTTAGAAAAATACCCCTATAGTCATTAATGCAACTAGTCACAGCTGATCTTACGTGGAATTCAAACAGAGCCCAGTAGAAATTCTTGCAGATGAGCTCAAACACAAGAAATAAAACCAGATGATCTCAGCCTCCTTAAGGAATGTCTCGAGTTCGAATCTGGTGGATAAAAAAAATGTGATTGGGATGAGAGACACCGCTATAATCAACTAGTTTCTTCAGTAGAGATTAGTTGATAATGACTCAAAAATGATCAGATGACACACATAGTTCCTATGGGACAGCCTGTGCAACATTGGTCATGTAAGGAAGGTGTCCTTGGATAGGCCAGCACTTATGTTGTGCCCCAACCTGTTACAGTGAGAATGGTGCAGTACAGGACATGAGATTCTGTTCTATGTTTGGTGCGTTTTAAAAATAGAATCAAAGAGGAATTGAAGTTAAAAATGGTGTGCATCTTGATTTAATGAAAAAGCATGGATCCAAAGAGAACATAACAAAACTTTTTTCTTCCATTTCATCCCATTCTGTTCTATTTTATATTGTCTGTGTGGCAAAAATTACTTTAGTGTTACTAAATAGTGTGTCTGGTCATGTTCCCTAGGGAACCAGTGCAGGGTGAATGGCATGCTTCTTGTGCAAGAGTGCTTCATTTTATTTTTTTTACTTCATGTTTTCTATGAAAAATGTTCTTTCTTGGTTGAGTCCAGTCTAGGTTGGAGACAAAGTTTGGATCCGATAGCTGACTGAGCTGTTATGCTTGATTGAATGATTTCAATTCAACAATAGTAGTTTAAAAAGAATCGAACATTCAACTTAGCTAATTTGGTTTTGTAGTTGAAGTACTTCTGTGCATGTTACATGGGGGCTGAGTTTCTCATTCAAGTACCTTTTCTTGGCTTAATAACTTCCTTTGTTTGCAAGGCTCTTAGGTTCAAAGGCAGATGGATGTCTATATTCCCCCATATCTGATACATATGTAGATTTTTATGTTTTATAGAACATATATCAAGAAATTTCAGTCGTTAACAATAGAGATAGAGAAATTTTGCTTGGGTTATTCTTTTCTTCTTTTTCTTTTGGTCTTTTACAGAATCAGTTGACCTTTTCTTTTTCCTGTACAATTTGGTGATTTTCCATTTTAGGTTGCTCCAATAAAATTTCATGTATTGATTCTAGTTAATGCAATGAAGTTTAGAAAAGAGCAGAAAACTGGTATCAATTCAAGCTAAGATTTTGATACATTCAATTTTAGGATATATTTATTGCTGTTTCAATCTTTCAATGGAAATTGGAAAGGAATCTAATCTTAACTTTTAGGACTAGGAATATACTTTTTCATTTATATATGACAGAAGTGACTGAATGGAGATGATAGAATTTTAAAGCAGTGAAAAGTATTTGAAATCAAAGAAAAATAGATGTATAATGGATTGAGACCGTCTGTCTAAATACACAGCAGAAACATGTTTATTTAGACTTATTTCATAAATTACACATGAATATAGAAGATATTGTTTTCTATAATCTCTAAGATATTATCTCTGCATACTATAAAATCAAGATAAGATAATATTAAGATAAGATGATATTTGAAATTCTCAACATAAGTGATGAAGGGACTGTTGGTTTTGGTGGAAGTTGGAACCATATTATGGTCTCCCGATTATCAATCTTACACTAGGCAGGCGGCTGAAGCATGCCATGGATTTAGATGCAATAATGACAAATAGGATAATAGAGCTTAGAGAATGTAGGTCTTAAAATAATGTCTTTTGGTAAATCTTTTTAAAAAAAATATAACTTTTTAGAAATGACATAAAGCCAATTACTAGTAACCAATGTTATCAATGGCAGATAATGGAACATAGCAGAAAGCCAAAATTCCGCCATAAAAATACGCCATTGCACCTTATGGCAGACATTCCTTCATAATTTCTATACAGCGGTTGGCAAAAAATCCATCATGTCAAGGCGTTATTGCATTGCATGGTGGTTGTTTAACAACACTGTTAGTAACATCTATAGAATCCAGTTAACTAGGAAGTTCCAAAGATACCATGACGAAAAGAACCAGCTTGTTCAGAGCCCTTGATTGTTTTTCTACTGACCAGAAAATTTATTTTTGATTTTCTGGAGCTCTAACCACCATCATAATAATAAAAAAAATGAGATTAATTTCCTTGAAATGAAATATTTATTATGTGTTTTGTGCTAACTTTCTAAGATCATAAGCTAGTCTTTAAGCTGAACTTGCCAAAATTCCCTTAGATATGTTTGTGCACAAGTGAGCAATGGTGGCTTCTTCAAATTTTTGGGGACTTCTACCATCAATGTAGTTTCATAGAACTGTGTTTTCATAAAGGCGGTAGCTTTCCTACATCTTTGGAATCTATTATGAATCAGTGATGTTGATAACTTGATATACAACTTTTTAATCAAACGACAATCAGTTGCCAGCCAACCAAATCCAAATGCATCTTGATTATATGTGGATGTTTTCTTTTCTAAGCTTTCATTCTTGAATATAATGAAATGTCTGTTACAGCTATATCTATTTTTCAAAGAAAAAACTTAAGTACTGTTGATGTTCTTCTTCAATCATATTTAGAATTTCACTACGATAATACTACAGGACAAATAATATATTCCTTTATTTCACATATTACTAAAGTGAAACTCAAACTTTGATTAGAAAATAGTACCAATAATACATGTGATAGTATATATAAGTTTTGTCCTTTTCCCAAAGGTATTTTGGAAATTGTACATTAGAACAAATGCAATACTAATCCAGTAGGTGCTTTTAATGGTATTTGTGAAGCTTCTTTGTTGATAAATCTATTTGGACTTTTACTTCCAGTTGGAGAAAGAGGCCATTGTAAAGGGTGTTCCAATTGGACAGGCTCTTGATATAGATATTCCCCCTCCACGGCCCAAAAGAAAACCAAACAATCCTTATCCACGGAAGACCAGGATTGGTACCGCAACATTACATAGTGGAGTAAAGGATGGAAAACTCAATTTAGTTGAATCTTCACATGTTAACCAGTCACTGGACTTGGAAAAAGAACCACTTCCGGAGGTTAATAATTTTTTTTTCACCTTATAACTTCTTTTTTTTTTTCAGTTTTTCAGTGAAATAATTCAGCCGTTCCGTATTTTATTAGAAACATGATTTCGACGAAGGGTCACCTACTTTAAAAGAAAATAAGGATGGCAATCGCCCAAAAGCATTTACTCTTCTTCAGGAGGTACCCTGTTCGTCAGTATCTTCAGCAAACAAGAGTTCAATAACAATGTCAGTGGGACTGGGAAAATCATGCGCCTTCAAGGAGATTACACCTTCAGTGAAAGAGGTAATAGCACGAGATGAAAAATCTGAATCATTTGTCACTATTGAACTTGAAAATGGGAAGTTGGAGATCAATGATGGAAAGCAGACTAATGGCACTACTAAAGACTCCATGTTAGAGAATTCTGATGCTTTACAGATGAAATTGGTTCAAAATGAAAAAACAGACGGTCTTGATTGTTCATTAACAATAGATGGGATGCAAGGCAATCAAAACTACCCTAGACATGTTACTGTGCACGTTGTTGACGGGAACCTTGGAACAAGTACTCAAAATCCATCACAAGATATGTTGTTTCGAGACTCCATGTTTCAGCCAATAGGAGGTGTTAATGGGCAACCAAATATTTTCACCAGTTCAGCTCCATCCAACACAAGTGAAAGTCAAAATAACACTGCACGATCTTCCGTTCATCAATCATTTCTTCCTTATCCTCCCTTCACACAACACAATCAAGACGATTACCAATCATTTCTTCACATGTCTTCCACATTTTCAAATCTTATCGTCTCTACCTTGCTGCAAAACCCAGCTGCTCATGCTGCAGCAAGTTTTGCTGCTACATTTTGGCCCTATGCAAATCCTGAAGCTCCAGCAGATTCTCCTAGGTGCTCCCGAGGTTTTGCTTCTAGACAAATCGGTTCCCCTCCAAGTGTTGCAGCTATTGCAGCTGCTACTGTAGCTGCTGCAACTGCATGGTGGGCAGCTCATGGATTGCTTCCTCTGTGTGCTCCTCTTCATACTGCTTTTGCCTGTGCTCCTGCTTCAGTGACTGCAGTTCCATCAATGAATACTAGTGAAGCACCAGCCCGGAAGGCAGAGCAAGAAAAGACTACTCTACAAAATCCTCCCATGCAAGATCAAATTCTGGATCCAGAATACTCAGAAGCTCAACCAGCTCAACATTCAGCTTCAAAGTCACCAGCTGCCATTTCATCAGATTCTGAGAGTGGAAATGCCAAGTTAAATTCTTCATCAAAGGCTACTGATCCTGAGACTAATAAAACAATTTCCGAGCACATTGATTCCAACAAAATGAAGGGCAGAAAACAGGTTGACCGATCCTCATGTGGTTCCAACACAGCCTCAAGTAGTGACGTGGAAACTGATGCACTAGGGAAGGATGAGAAAGGGAAGGAAGAGCCTGAAACACCTGATGCTAATAATTTAGCCATTGAGTCTAGTAATCGTCGTAGAAGTGTTAGCAACCTTACTGATTCTTGGAAAGAGGTCTCTGAAGAGGTATACCAGTTTCTTTAAATGAAATTTTTATACAATGCTTGCATGTGTTTCTTCACTTCTCATGCTACTTGTTTTCAGGGGAGACTGGCCTTTCAGGCTCTATTCTCGAGAGAGGTGTTGCCTCAAAGCTTTTCACCTCCTCATGCTTTGAAGAATAAGGATCATCAAATGGACGACGCCAATGATAACAAGCAAACCATTGATGACAAAGATGAAGACCTGGACAGCAAGAAAAGCAGTTCTAATTATGAAGCAATGCTGCCATTTGTAGAAAATAACGAGGGGCTGTTAACCATAGGGCTTGGACAAGCAAAGCTTAAGACTCGTCGAACAGGCTTTAAACCTTATAAAAGATGTTCTGAGGAGGCCAAGGAAAATATGGTTGGAGCGAGCAGCAATCAAGGTGAACAGAATGGTTGCAAGAGAATACGTTTACAAGGGGAGACTTCGACTTGAGGTTTGATATATGCATGCAATAACATAAAGGCAACTTTTGGTTTTTGCATATAATTTCTTAATCCCCCCTCAACGGTGTACCTATATTGTTTATTTCTAATTCTGCAGCTCACGAAACTTGTCGTGTAGATGTGTGTACCATATTAAATTACTGTGTACGCTTTTACTGTCTTGGACTGATGTTATTGTTGTTAAAAACTCCGCTAAATAGACTTTAGATAAGAAACATTAAGTATTGTTTGAGCCGTGAACATTAAGTAATTTATGATCCTTCATTCAGCAACTTTCCTCTTTTTACTTGTAATTGTTTTACATCTATCTATTATTTTTTCTTCTACAAACTCTGCCCAGATTGAACCAAATTTCTTTCAGACTAAAAGATATGCTTGCATGTTGATGTGGTGGATGTATTACATTGAATGTGACTATGAAGTTATTTCTTTTCTTCTTTTTTTTTTCATTTTAGGCTCGAAGTTTGTCTGTTTCCTTGATGGAGTTATGTTAAATTCTCAATCCTAAATTTCTTTTATATATATATATATTTTATCTTTATCGGTACAGTTTGCAATAGTTATGTTTTCATCAAATTTTCAGTATTTTGAAATTAAAATTGGTGATAAATATTTGAAGTAATAAGTTTAAGTTGCTTGTGGATACTAAATTTGTTTGAATTTCCATTACCATGACTTCCCGAACCTTTTGCCAATGGAACAATTTCTTCTTTAGCTTAATTAAAGTTAGTACTAAAAAAATTATTTTCTTTTTAGAAACCGAAAATAAAATTTAATCAAATTTCAAAAACTAAACACTTAACCAATCATTCTTCTTTTTACTTTCTGTAGGTTAATAAGCCAAATTTAGTAAGGTTGAGGCATGGTTTACATTGATTTATTACGACAGTTGATAACAGAGCCTTTTAATGCAACCCCTATGAAATTGAATTTTACTGCCACATGCAGATTTACATTGATTTATTACGACAGTTGATAACAGAGCCTTTTAATGCAACCCCTATGAAATTGAATTTTACGGCCACATGCAGATTTGCAGGAAAAACCGGGACATTTTTCAAGTAAAATTAAATACAATTTTTTTCCCAAAATATTTCAATTCATTGATCATGTAGAGGTTTCAAAATTGTAGAAGACCATGAGCTATACACTATTTACAGATTTTATATCAAAGAATTAACATTCTATACATGAATCATGCAGTAAAAGCATAGACAAAGTCCCCTTGCAAGGCTCATGGTAGGTTATGAATATCTATATACAATATGGTATCTATCAACGGTTGCTCCTTGTTTGTACTCATCATAGGAAGTCAACATTCATGTCAGCCAGCAACAAATTGCTTCACCGATTCCAAAAGTGGTGATGCAAAGATGAACTTATAAACCAGTTATTTACTTGGATAAAAGTGAATGTGCTTTCTTTGAAGAGGACTCACTCTAATGAAATTTTTTTCCGAGACTGCAAGCTATGAATATATTTTAAGATTCGCTCCTTATTAGTTGCAATAAGTGAAAATGGTGGATTCAGTGGAAGGTTCTCTGCTTCTTGCACAATAAATGAAAATAGAAGCATCGCCTTTGAGTAACATGCAGCAGCCCTGACTCTGTTCTCCATATACTCATCTACCTAGAAAAATGGGGGAAAAAAAGGAAAAACCTACTCAGGCAATTAATGATTAGTTTATAATGGCTTTTCATGTCTGCATGTCCTTTGAGTAAGGTTGGGGGAAAATTTAAAACTGAACTATATTGGACTACTTACAGCACCACTTGTCCCAATTAAGAGAGCTTTTTGGAATATAATTTCCATTGCATCTGGCATCTCAACTGCTCTTGCAATTTGTTTTTGGAGTACATAGTTAAGATAAATTCTTTAGAAAATATGAAAGCATTAAGTTTAGAAAGAAAAAGGAGTCCTACCATCCATATTTTGAACATGACATGATAGTTTCTCAGCACGGTCAACTGCATCAATAAACTCATGTTTGACCCACAGGGAGACAGATGAAGGATCACTAAAATTTATTTTCTGCTCTGTAGTCTGTGGTAAGTCAACATCAGTCGCAGACATGGCGGATTCATTAGCTGAACTACTTCCAGGCAACTCACTCTTACTAATGGAGGCAAGCCAAGAGCTACAAATTTGTAGATTCTTTTTCCATATAGCCAAAATCACCAACTCCACTGCAAGCGACTCTAGATACAGTCCTGTATTGTACTGCAGCATAACCATTAAAATTAAATTAAAAAATGAGAAGGGAAAACACAGTGATAAAACGGTAGACCTAGCATAAGTGAGTAATAGTATGCTACATATATTTTTTATCAGGGACGAGGTTTGACACAACTCCCTGAAATTGACATTTGAAGATAGAAAATAATAGTATGCTTTTCTAAAATTTACAGCAGCTGAGGTTTGACACATCCTTGAGGTTTCATAAAATTTACGCAAAGTCCCTTTGTTTTCTAAAATTTACAGCAGGGTGTCGGTGTAATATTTTTCAAACCATTAAGGAAAGTTAGTATAGGTAGAAAAAATAGGAAGAGTTTGTGTAATTTCATGAAGACAGAATAAGCAGTAGTATCCTGCTTAAACACCCCTCATTCTTTAGCCAGCTGGGAATTTACAAATTAATTAGGTAAAGGAATTCATAGAACATAACATCCATATGATACAGAAATGAATGGAAAATATAAAAATTCAAAGCATCATAAAACTCTACAGTTAGATGGGAAGAAAATCAACAATAATAATTTATTTTACAGTCAAATTTTAAACTGCTCAATTAAAATCTTAATTTAATGGCCTTTGGTTTATGGAACAACGCAAGCTTACCTTTTCTTGTGAAAGTTCTGCAAGGATCTGCACATACTGATGCAACAACTCTAATCTGTACGAAGGGGGCAGCAAGGAAATTCCGTGCTCTTTCCTTAAAGCACCAAATTCACAGAATGCCACATATGCCTCAATTCTATTGCTTTTTAAATTCTCCAATCCTTCAGTGGAGGAAGAGGGCAGATCCTTCGTTTGTTTTGCAACTCCAACCTCCATATTACTCTTCTTTGAAGGAATTAGAGAAATCCTGCATGGGAAATTATCTTGCATAGATTCCTCAAAGTAGTCAGAGAAAGCCTCCAATGATGTGAAATGTGAATTGACCAGGACATAATCTTTCTCGATGGACTCCATTAAATGGGAAACTGAATAGCAAAGACTAGAAATTGTAAAGCAAACAACAGATGCTAAACAATAAATGACTACAAAGTATTCAGAGACTATTTAAACCTCGGGGTTGGTTTGACAAAGGAGCACCAGCATCAACAGCCTTCCCCAGCTTATCACTTGCAATAGTTGGAGTTGACCCTTTAGCACTCTTAGTTGTAATCTTGCCATCCTTTCTTTGCAAAGGCATAGTTTCATCGACAGTTGGACTGACTACCGTAGAATGTGATTGAGACATCTCAGAGGCAGGGCCACCTAATTGATGATCAGTCAATCTTTCTGATTGAGGTAATTGCAACTGCTCAACATTTATGGTTGGCCTATAGATTATGAATTACAAGAGATCACTAAAAATAGCTTCACGTGGAAAGAAAATGCAACAGGGATACAAGATCTGAAGAAAAAAGAGTTATGACCTGGGTTCCCTTAGGAAATTGTGATTGAAGAATGCCTTAAAAGTTAATCTCTCATCTGCATATTACAATTTAACTTGACAAAGTTCTCTACACGAGCTCTAACTGTTATTAAAAATATACTTATGATAGTTTCAACCTCAAACTCTTCTGCTTTACACATTCACAAAGCAGTACAGCAGAATAAACAATGCATAAATGTCCATGCATATAAATACCTGGGTTTCGACGTAAAAGATTTCTACAAAGATCCAAGCAATCAGAATGTAGCACTTTTAATGCCTCTGGTGGAAATTGCACTTCTTTAGATGCTAAAATATTTTGAAAAAGCTGCAACAAAAATTAATGTTAAGGGGAAAGAAAGATACATATAAGTATTTAGCCTAAAGAAAAAAAGGAAGAGAATCAAAGATACATAATTATTATCTTCCCCATTTAGGATAAAAAATAAAGAAATCATTTAGCCTCTTCAAAACCTGCAATTGACTGTTCCCATCAAATGGTGGTCTCCCAATCACTAGTTGATACAATATTGCCCCTACACTCCATAAATCAGCCTGCACCCATAATACAACTTTATACTTTTTCGAAAGAAAACACGAACAAATGTTGGTAATTACAATTTGATCTCAGTTCTATCTTTTGTCACCTTGGCATCATACTTTTGATTTTCAATTATCTCTGGAGCCATGTAATAGGGTGAACCACATAGTGTATCAGCCAATCCTTGGGGTGTGAGAGACCTAGTAAAACAATACATCAGGAAACTGCCAAATGCAAGAAATACATAAGATTTTTTTTTCTTCTATTATCTTATTATTTAAAGTGGATTGAAGATAAAAATTGCCAAATATGAGCCAGCCATTTGAATATTTTTCATACAAAACAGAAAAGGAGATATTATATAGTGTAAAAATTAAGCATCAACAAGCAAAGACACTATCTACAAGATGGCTAGTGTCAAGTAAATCAATTTATTAATTACTACTTCTATCAACTGTATTACACAATGAGCAAAAAATAACATCACCAAAAAAGGAGAAAAAGAACAAGTAAAAAGTCCCTCCAATATATAACAGCAATAAAAGGGAAAAACACCAAACCCAAAGAAATTTTACTATATGCATTTTGAACATTCCAAGAAACCATCCTACCTTGCAAAACCAAAATCCCCTATTTTCATAATTGGTGTAGCTGCAGTAGTTGCCAATAGTAAATTCTGCATTTTTAAGAGGGGAAAAATTGAAAGACATAATGAATGAATTACTGTGTGAAATAATAAATAAAACAATTATATGGGTTAACAGGAGTTAATTATATCAAGTTACAATCTATAACACATATCCCGATATCCTCATTTCTCTAAACCATATGCTTCCACAAGTTTTGAGGGTCATCCAAAGGTTTCAAAATAAGAGTCTTGTAACTAATTTATTGTTTTAGTACTCCCAGTAACTTAGTAAATAGTAATATACAAAGAAACACGAATCCCCTAAAATGGTCCGTTTGACACCGCCAGTCATTTATTTAGATGTACTTTTTGCTGTAGGCATGAAGCTATGATAAATTGATAATTTAAAGCAAAAATAAGGCAAAAGATACAGGTAAAAAAAAAGAAAAAAGAGTTTTCCAAGAAGCAAATGCAATGATGGACAGAAAAATAGAGAAAGAGAAAGGGAGGAAAAGTAAAAAAGAAGGGAGATACCTGTGGTTTTAAATCTCTATGAATGAGGTTGTTTTGTTGAAGCACCTGCAAGCCGGCAGCTAGGAAGAAGAGGAATAGAAGTTTAGAGACAGCATAGAAATAAGTGGAAGATAGGAAATGCAGAGACTAACCGAGTTGCCTCATGAAATGGCGTGCGAGCGGTTCAGTAACTTTACCATGGCGATGAAGGTATGCAGAGAGGTCCCCACCAGAACAATACTCCAAAACAAGGTAAATCCTGTGGTTGGTCTAAAAGAAGAAGAAGAAGAAGAAGAAAAGGAGAAACTTGAGAATGTTGGAAAAAGAAATGTCTTTGAGAAAGGAAGAGGAAAGGAGCACCTGAATAGCTTGGAATAGTCGAATGATGTTGGGGTGATGAATGGTTGTGAGGATAGAAATCTCTTTGAGAAGGTTTTGTCTGACTTTGGGAGTGAGTTGGGTGTTGTGAATCTCTTTAACCGCAACCTGGAAACCAGAACTCCGATGCCTTGCACGCCACACCACCGCGAATGAACCCGACCCGATTCGAGGACCCAATATGTAATCCCCTATCACTCTCTCTCCTTCCAACTCCATCACTCTCTTTATCCAAAATTCACTACACACACTTCTCTTCTTCTCTCAATTCTCAATTCTCAATTCTCTATTCTCTTTTCTTCATCTTAGATAGATATGCTCCCCTAACCATAAATTGCCTTACCACATTTCCGATAATTTTGAAATTCTGTTTCTACAAATTATATTTTTTAATTTTTAAAATAAGTGGGAAAATAATCTTATCAATTTCGTTTGTTTGATGTGTCAGCTTTTAAGAGTATAAAAGTGTATTTAACAATAGCTTTTCCCATAAAAACTTTGTATTATAAATTATTAATTGTGTTTAAATACAAAAATTTAAAAACTTTTATATAAAAATAAAATGTTTAAATACATGTTAAGAGAGAGGAAGAGAAAGAGAAAAAAAAGAAGGTGAAAGGAAAAGGAAGTGTGAATTTTTAATAAATTTAAAATAATTTTATGCTTATAAAATAAACTTAAATAACCTAAACCTATATACCATCTGATTATAGTTATTTTTTATGAAAACTCGAAAAGTTATTATATTATATAATTAAAGAAAATATCTATAGCATGACCTGTTTGCTGGAAAACATTAAGTATATTTAAGCATGATAATTGTCAATACTATAAATTGAATTAATTATAATTCAATCATGATATTTGGTTTAATTTTTTTTTTTTTTTATCATTACAAGTAAATCTTGTGATTCTACTGTAAACAACAAATTATTCTTTTAAATATTTAATGTTGTCAGGTATCAATACTAATGATTAATTAAGAGATAAAAAATTAATAATGAATGGATAAAAAATTGATTTACCAAAATACATCCTTAAATTTAATGAGAGAGAACAAATTAGTTAAACATTAATGAAGCAAGAAAGAAAAGAGTGAAGAAATTTAAACTATGGAGATAAGGGAAATAAGAGAGAATTTTAAGATTGTTTTTCGTAAGGAAAGATATTTGTATAGTGAAAAAGTATAATGGTAGTCAGCATTAAAATTGATTCGTGCATCTCACGACAAAAAATATTAGCTAAATAAAAATGTTTAAATATAATAATTTATCACGCTATCGATTTGGATAACAAACTAGCTCATTCTAACTAAATTCTTCAAACATAATTATTTTCTTGTATATTTTTTTGTTGAATAACTTTAATTCTGTTACTTTTATATTTTTCAAGTACTTTTACTTGGATTTAATTTTAGATAACCTAAAATTTTAAATTTTAGATTTCAATGTATTTTTAATCTCTCAAATTTAGAGTTATTTTTATTTTTGTCTCTCAATCCAAAAATTATTTTTTAGTTCCTCTAATTCATGAAATTTTATTTTTACGCTTCTAGAGAAAAATTAAAGGAAAAAAAGTAAATTTTAGTCTTCTGAAATAACGTTGAGAGACTGAAATAAAATTCATAATTTAAAAGATTAAAAAATAATAATTATAATTAGGGAACTAAAACAAAAGTACTCGAAATTTAAGAGAATAAAAACATATTTAAACCTAAATTAATAAGTTATATCAACTTTAAAATATTTTATATTAAGATAAACTAAATTTTAATATTGTTACAATTTTTAATTTAAGTTAATCCTAAATTGAATTAAATTTTTAAAATTTGACAAACCAGATGTAAGCCTTAATTCAAGTAATTTATTTTTATAATTTCTTCCTCAATTTCAAATTTTTATCTATTTAAAATGTTCATTTAATAAATAAAATAATAATTATTAATAATAGAATGTTTAATATTATTTAAATTTTCTATAATTTTATTGATTAAAGTATTCATACAATGTCCAAGAAGCATGTTAATGTTATATAATAAAATTTAAACCCAATATCACGAATATGCAGATGAATTAGTGTGAAATTGGATGTGAAATCTCAAGGCATGTCTTGGAATTGTGTGAAGGAACACGACAAGGAACTTGCATTTTGAAGGAGTTGTGAGTAGAAAGTTGATAAAGGTTGGTGAAGAAGAAAAAGAAAAGCAATAAGAGAAATCATCAATAAAGGGGTAAGTACGATGGAATGGGGTTAATAATAAGGATATATGGAGTTAATGACACAAAACTTAAAATAAATAAATTTAAACAATTATAAAATAAAATTTGTTTTGTTTAAAATTAATATAATTAAAAAACATTTAAATAGTAAAACAATTTAAGCAATATAAGTTTATGAAATTAAAATCTATATTTTTTAAGAAAGGAAAAAATAATTTTGAACAATATTAATTATTAAAAAATGATTTTAATAAATATAACATTAATTATAAACAAATAATTAGATATGTCTTTTTATATTATTTAATCTTTATCAACTAACGTTTTTTTTATAAAGAGCTAGCTTATTAGTTAATATTATTAAATATTTTAGTTAGATATAATTTATATATTAATTTTACCAAAGATAGTAATTAATAAAGTTTGTGTGCTAAATCCTAAAAAATATATAATGTATATTCACTTACATTCAACAACATATTTACTTACTTAAGTATTATTATCATAATATAATATTACGACTTACTTGTATACAGTTTTTGTTTTAGTTTCTTACATCATGATAATGTGATATTATTATCTACTTGACATTGATGACATATCAATATGTTGAATGACATTGATGATATATCATTTGTTGATGTTGCACATATTGATATTATTCTTTTTATTATGTGACATGTAATGATATCATAGTTAATGTTTTTTGGTAAATATCGAAGACAATTAAAAAAAATGAAAGAATTGAAAGGATTAAATAAAAAAAAATCTTATAAGAATCAAATTTAAAATAGTGTAAACTTATAGAGATCAAATACATTACTTAACCTAATAAAATAAAGACTTAAATATGAACTTAGTACTCCTATGTTTACTTTTTTAAATTTTAGTCCCAGTAATTTTTTTTATTTTCAATCTTGACAGATTTATGATTTTTTATTTTTTTTTTCATTTGGTGAACATATAGGTTTACATTTTTTTTAAGTTTCAATCCATTTAAGGGTATTTTTTGAGTTAACTATAAAAATTAAATCATTTTAACAATCGATTATATGGATAATCTATTTTTGTTATAATAAAGTATAATTGGAATCAATTTATATGTGGTTTAAAATATTTGATTTCACTGGGATGTAACAAAATATTTAGGCTTTTACTTGGTAAATGAGTATAAAAATAACTGAAAATAAAAAATGATGAAAAATAATTTTAAGTTAAAAATATTTAGATTGTAAAAGTTTTTTTTTAAAAAATTTAAGCTAGGATCTCAAACGTATAGTTTGTTCTATAAAATTATTAAAGTGAAAAAAATAATTAAAATATAGGAAAAGTTATCCTAAATATACACAAAAATTCTAAATTTTTTATTTTTAGTCATTGTATGTTCACACTTTTAGATATTAAAATCGAAAAGGGCAAACTTAGAGGAATTAAAGAGGTGTAAGATGGTTAATTTATAAAAGTGGATGGGAAGACATTATTCTAGGATATGACAAAAATAAGGGCTTAGTGGTTACAAAAGGGTGATATGCCAACATAGTTTTTTCATAAGTTTCTAATGAAGAAGTAGCAAAATAATGAGAATGTATGATTAAATTTTGAAGGAGAGACGGTAGTGGAAGTGGACTAGGTAACTGATAAAATGAAAAGTTTTTTTTTTCTAGAAACATTATGAAAGAATGGAATAGAGGAGGCCTAATTTTAGAGAAAATATGTTCAAGAAGTTAAAGGCAGAGGTTAGGGAAATGTTGGATAGGCTATTTATAGAGGAGGTGGCTTGGGATTGTAAATGAAATAAGAGTTAAGGACCATATAGGTTGAATTTCATATCCATAAAGGAACTATGGTTGATCGTAAAGAAGTTTATTGAATTCTTAGGAAAATTTTATTAGAATGGAAAGTTTGTGAAATGGTCAAATAGTTCCTTTACAATTTTGATCGCAAAGAATGGCTACCCACTAATTATAGGGGACAATAAACCCATATTTCTTACTGGGTGCATGTACAACATGTTTTTTAAGGTATTAGCAAACAAATTGAAATGAGTAATGCAAATGATTATCTTTGAAAACCAAATGAATTTCATAATGGGAAGGCAAATTCTAGATGAAGTTCTAATAGCTAATGAGGTAGTAGATGATGCGAGGATAAAAAAAAGGACTTGATATGTTTTAAGAAAAACTTAGAGAAAACTTGTAACCCAATTAGTTGGCAATATCTTTTTCATGTGACAATGATATGGATTATGGATATAAATGGATACAATAGATTCAATAGTGTGTGTAAGTATGACTAGGAATTCAATACTTATAAATAGGAGTACAACAAAGGACTTTAGTAATATAGGGTGGGGACTTAGGGAGATCCTTTATGTTATTTCCTATTTTTGTTAGTAATATAGGGGTTAAGCCAAATGGTAAGGGTAACAATGAGTGAAGATTTATTAAAGGGTTATAGGATTGGTAAAAATAATGCATGTATATCCCATTTATAATTTGTTGATGACACACTTTTGGTGATTTGAAAGGATTGGGAATCTATGAAGGTTTTAAAGATAAATTTTCATAAAAGCCAATTGATAAAGGTAAACATTAAGGCATAGTGGTTGAGCATGACAATGGATATGCTACATTATAAGGTTTACCTTTTAAATATATGGGCTTACCCATTGGGGAGAACATATCATGAAAAAAATTGCATAATAACCCATGGCGGAATGTGTACGAAATAGTTGGGTTGTTAAGAAAACAAATATATATATATATATATATATATATATATATATATATATATATATATATATATATATATATATATATATATATATATATATATATATATATATATATATATATATATATATATATATATATATATATGGTAGGGAAAGTAGTGTTGCTCAATATTGTTATATCCACTTTGCCAATTTTCTTCCTTTCATTCTCCGATACTTACACACATTATTGTATCTATTTTATCCATTTATAAGAAAATGTTTTTATAGGGAGGGGTGAAGGTGATAAGAAAATCTATTAGATGACTTAGGAGGATATTTGTAGGGAGAAGGAAGAGGGTGAGTTAGGATTGAAAGATATGAAGAAATTTAATTTGAAATTTATGAAAAAATGGAAATAGAGATTAAAGGTAGAGAAGGACAATTTATGAGTGTCAATTGTGAAGTCTAAAAAGTGGAAGGATGGGGAATTGGTCACTAAAGTAAGTAAGCTTTTCAATGGTGCAGTGATTTATGTTTCATTAAAGATGAAACCTTTGTTTCGAAGGGTTGGTGGGAGGCAAGTGTAAAGATGAATGAAGAGGGATAAGAGAGTCGTAATATTTTGGATGAATGTATAGGCAAGAGAAATATTACAAGCTTAATGTCCAAGGATAGTTTTGTAAATTATATAGGGTCAAGAATGGAAATGTTTGGGTTAGGAGGTTGGGGTAGGGGTGACAGTGTGATTTATTTCTACGAGAATAAGGGTTGTTATAAGGATTGAAAGAGGAATTGAGGAATATTGTCTTTATAGATAAGGTAAAGGACAGTTGAGAACACGTGGTTTAGGAGTGTATATTATAGCATCGACCTGCAAGCTTTTATTCTCAAATAACATAATTAACAATGATACATTTTCAAGAAAGTATGGTCGAAAGAGGGGCCACCAAAGGTAGCAATGTTGGTTTGAAAATTGAATGTTGAAAGACTTCCTACATTGCAAAATTTATTTAGACATGACATCTTATACTCAAGAACATTATACAACCTTTGTTATATCCTCATTCAGTATGTCCCATAAATGTTTCACAAACTTCATATTATATCCATTTGGTCCAAGGGATTTTGAACTTTCACATTCCCACACTTCCATTTTAATTTCATCCTTACTGAATGCTCTTTCTAGTTCATCTCTTTGAACTTCCCAAAGACAGTTGAATTCCACTCCATCCAATCCAACATAACCTCCTCCTAGGATTTGAATTTCTCATGAAAGAAATGATTAATTTCCTGTTTAACATGCAATGGATCTTCCATCCATTCACCATTTACCATCAATCTTTGATACCATTTGATTTTCTCCTTCGATTAATGAAAGCATGAAAAAACAGGAATTTGCATCACTTTCCTTCAATCACTTAATCTTTGCCTTCTGAGCTAATAAAGTTTATTGAAAAGAGCTCCATCTTTTCAATTCATCGAAAGCCTCTAGTCTTATTTTAACCCTTTTTTCTTCAAGATTTTTTATCATAACTCGCAATTGAATTCTTCAGATCTTTGATTATCTTCCATCTTATCAATATTATTTTTACTCTAACTCTTAATCTCTCTTTTGAGGACTTTTTCTTTGAGCACAAAGGCACATCACCCTTGAACTTCTATTTTGTTGTAGCTTTATTTGATAAACTCCTCAAATCTATCACACTCAAGCCAACCATTGATGAACTTAATGTTGGAAATAATAGTGGATTGATATTAATCAATTATATTTTATCATTACCTGGCAATTTAAGATTTGATGATAATCATATCTTATAATATCTTTATGATTATTTGAATGGGATTATAGTAAGATTGACTCTGTGATGGGTTGAGTCAATCATAAAAAGCCCATTTGAGGGGTCTCTGCCTACCTGGGGGATTATAAATTTGCCATCCCATTAAGCAAATTATAACAACAACAACAATATACATTCTCTAAAATAATCCCCTAGAAAGTAGGTAGTAAAACCCTCAAGAGTTCTTATTGAACTCATATCTCTACAATAATCATTCATAGGGTTTTTGTTTTTGAAGATCAAGAACTTCAATTCAATATATCTGAGGTACACAGATTCTTTTTCCTCTACCTTTTTATATTTAATTCTCTATACATACTATAATCTTGTATCTATTGATTTAAGGTTTCCTTTTATTTCCATCAATTGGTATCAGAGCCAAATTAGATACATATTATGGTTGTTTTCTATTAGAGAATTATGGTTGTTTTCTATTAGAAAATTAAATTTGAATTGAAGATTTTTTGTGTTATTAGTGAAATTTTATAATATAGTTCACTATTAGTTTTTTCACAAAAAAAAAATGAGGGTTTACGCTACTTGTTATTGTTAAAATAACATGTTAAAGTTTCATTCCCTTACTCTTACATGGGTAAATTATATATTGAAACTTTTTTTTTAATTGCTACCCCTTTAAAACCTAGTTTTCTTTTAAATAATTATGGGTAAATTGTTTTTAAAATTACCTAATGGTTTTCCTTTTTTTATGTTTGACCAATATGAGTCATTTGTGTGGGCAATATAATATATTTGTGTTAACTTTTACTTTGGAAAGTATTAATGGGGTTGCATGGACTCATTTTTATACCCATATTTTTGTGATTTGGTCAAGGGAGAACTTTGTAGTTTTGACACGATCATGTATGATGATTCGTGTGTTAAATTCATTCTCAAAAGCATTGAATGTTGTTGCTAATTTTTTATATTCTTATTTTTTTTAAAAAATACCATATTTATTTAATATTTTTATATTATTGGTATTTTTTAGTATAAAAAAAATTTGATTAATTCAAGATTAAATTAAATTTTTTTTCTATTATAATCTTGAATTTTTTACCTATTTTCATTGTGATAATTATTTACAGTATTTGTATTCTCCAATTATACTGTACTCTCTTTAATATTGAATTATCATTTATAAATTGATTTTAGGTTATTTTATTAATTATGCACAATCTTAATTGTCCTTCTCTTATGAGCATAATTTTCTTTATTAATTTGCATTATTATTACTTGTCTATCACGGGTATAATAATGTGAATTTTGTATGTTGGTCATATAATATATATGATTAAAATTATGCAAATTTATTGGACAATATGCATAATTTCTTTTTTTATTTACATAATTATAATTTCACTATTTTAGATGCATTTATGTGAATTTTGTGATATAATTATTTTTTTTATTGCATTGATGATAACTATACTCTATCGGTGTATTGTTATTAATGTAATTTGGTGTTATACAATGTATTTTTCTTCGCTTATGTTAATGATTTTCTTATACCCTATCGGTATTAGGATTTTATTGATATAAGTTATAGTACATTGTAATTTCTTTAGGGATTCTCTTTTAACTGAACTTTTAGAATTACATAATGTTTCCCTATTTTTGTAATGTTCAGTTTATTTCCCTCATTTGATCATGTTTAGTTATATTTATATGGAACCAAAATTTACACTCTCATTTCCTTTTGTTCCATATTGACTTATAACCTTTAATTGGACATTTTTTCCTTCAAAATAAAAAAAAATATTGCATTTTTTGTGGTGCAAATTTTCTATATATATATATATATATTGATAAAGAAATAGTTGAATTTTATTTAGCCCTCTGGGTATTTTTTTGTTATGTCAACTTATTTTTTCTTTATCAAGTGGAAGGATTTTGTATATTAGAATTTTAATTAATATTTTATAAAATAAATTGTTGTGATATAAGATTTTTACTTTAAATGTCCAATTAATCATACATGTGCAAAAACAAATGTTCTTGATAAAATTATTTTTTTCTTATCATATTATTTGTGATCACATTGTTGGGATCTATATTAAGGATTTTATATTGGTCTCTTGTAAAATATTTTATTGTATAACAAACTCTCTATTGATTTGCAATATTAGTATGCAATTCTTGTAAGGACAATATAGGAATCCCAAATTTTAAGAGATTAATTTCTCCATACCATATTTTATAATATTGTTAATGGTATTCTCGTAAAATCTAGAGGCTTTATTTTGGGATATATAAATAAACCTATGTCCATTATAAATTGTGATGAGAGTTAGAGACTATTTATTATTATATCCTTAATATATGCAAGAATAGGTCTCATTCTTCCGCTGCGTGTAATCATGTTTTATTCTCAAGTGTGCGTAAATATTGTTTATTGTAACACTTGATTTTTGTTTATGATTACTTGAGAACTTGCTTATGATCTCATATTCTACGTAAAATTATCAAGTGATCCATTTTCTCACTCATGTAATTATTTTTCAACATCCTCATAGGGGTCAATATTTTTGTAAAAAATTGATTAATATGTGGTTAATTATGAAACCATTTGTGAGAATTATTTATTCTTATGGATGAATTTGTAGGTTTCATATTCTTGTTATTTTAACCACTTCTCTCATTAATCATTTGTTATTCTACTACTTTCTAATTCCTTAAGTAGAATAATAGTGAATTTTAATTCACTTTTATTATTATCTTATAAAGTCATCATCCCACTATCACTAGAACTTTTAATACTAGTGTACCCTAATGATAATCCTAATATTTTTTTGGTATATTAAGGATTAGTGGGAGTATATATAATCTTGTATTATCTCTCGAAACTTATATATTTTTTATTGTCATATAATCTTGTGCACATTTAATTATGATATGACATATTCTATAGGGCTTTTCTATTTATTTTTGTCCTATTTTTATTGAGATACATAAAATCCATTGTATCTTTGTAGACATCTTTAATTGATGTTAAGGTCATTCTGTTGGGTACTGCACATTAATCCTTTTGGCATACAATTATGCATTGTGCATCTCTTTTACCAAATTTAATATTGATCAAAATTTTAGAAGTATATAATTTTGTATCATGTCTCGAGACTTATCTATTTGTATTGTCATATATTCTTGTGCACATTTAATTGTGATATGACATACTTTATAGGACTTGACTATTTATTTTTGTCCTATTTTAATTGAGATACATAATTCATTGTATCTTAATAGACATCTTTAATGGATGTTAAGAGCATTTTGTTGGGTATTGCACATTAATTCTTTTGGTATGCAATTAAGTATTGTGCATTTCCTTACCCAAAATTTCACATTTTGTTTGGTCAAAATTCTATAAGTATATTGTAGATGCAATACTCCTATCGAGTATGATTTTCTACTTTGCACTTTTGAAGTACTTATGAATTTTTTTTGTTTGGACCAATTATCTAAGTGTTTGCTCAATTGACATTTTGTGGCCACAATAATCTGAGTATCATTTTATATAAACTAGGTGTCTATGTGGTTTTAGTAGGGAATTTATGGATTTCTTACTTATCTTTGGATTCTTACATAGTTACTCTTTTTTGAAACTCAGATTAGTTAAATGTCAAATATTATAGAGCATTTATGTAGCCTATATGTAATTACATATGTTATTAGGCTATGATGAATAATTAGATGCATGTAAATTATGCTTTCTCACCTATATAATTTTTCGGACTCAAGTAAAAAAAAATTATATTAATTAAACATTTTTTTATTCACTGATCAAATACTTAACTTTGGAGTTTTATAACTCATATGGTTTGGTTAAGTTTTGATGTCTTAGATCAGTGGGAGTCTGAAAACTTTCTTATGAGATATGTGTGAAGTAATATCATTTTAGTAACATATCTCTTAGCATTTTTGGATGCTTGAGACCATGTAGTATCATTTTATTGAATTACATTATTCTATATACTTTATGAGAAATATTTATGATATATATCCCTATCGGATATTATTTTGTAGCTCAAATTTCTCATTGTCTAATATAAGATTTGTCTATAATTGTCATTCTAGCTTAATGATTTATCTTTGTATTATTGATTAATACCATCCAAGTGGGAGAATGTTGGAAATAATAGTGGATTGA
Source organism: Psophocarpus tetragonolobus (assembly GCA_037954015.1). Taxonomy (NCBI): domain Eukaryota; kingdom Viridiplantae; phylum Streptophyta; class Magnoliopsida; order Fabales; family Fabaceae; genus Psophocarpus; species Psophocarpus tetragonolobus. The sequence goes on along the minus strand of CM075693.1, from coordinate 52,640,382 downwards.
TATTAATCAATTATATTTTATCATTACCTGGCAATTTAAGATTTGGTGATAATCATATCTTATAATATCTTTATGATTATTTGAATGAGATTATAGTAAGATTGACTCTGTGATGGGTTGAGTCAATCATTAAAAGCCCATTTGAGGGGTCTCTGCCTACCCTGGGGGATTATAAATTTGCCATCCCATTAAGCAAATTATAACAACAACAACAATATACATTCTCTAAAATAATCCCCTAGAAAGTAGGTAGTAAAACCCTCAAGAGTTCTTATTGAACTCATATCTCTACAATAATCATTCATAGGGTTTTTGTTTTTGAAGATCAAGAACTTCAATTCAATATATCTGAGGTACACAGATTCTTTTTCCTCTACCTTTTTATATTTAATTCTCTATACATACTATAATCTTGTATCTATTGATTTAAGGTTTCCTTTTATTTTCATCACTTAAATGGTTTAACTCTCCAATTAGCATTTGAGAATTTCATAATAATAAGACAGTGATATGAAAAGCCTCTGTTTAGATTCAACTAAAAGCTATTGGGGGCAAGATTCAACCAATCTTGGGAAACTAAGAACCTATTAAGAACGCTGCAACCTTTACTTCTAGCATTGTACCATGTGTAGCGATGTCGTACAACTGATACCACCAAAAGCTCCATGTTCAAATAAAATCTAAGAATTCATTTATTCCACTTAGTGACGTTCCAGTCAATTTATTTTCCCTAATCTTTTCTTCTGGGAATCTTATTGCATTAAAGTCCCCAGCTACGCACCAAAGACACCCTTTAAACCATTATGTTCCAATAGAGACTGCCACATTACCTTCTTCCCAGACAAGGAACAAGGCGCATAAACATTTACTATTATCCTATCCATTATCTTATACTTAAATTTACCTTTTACCCCAAGAAACCGCACACCTTGAAACTTTTAGACATAATCCCTAGCATTCCAAATGCACAAAATCCCCCCTGACCTATTGTTTGCTGGAATTGTGAACCAACCCACATTAGGCTCCCCTCAGATTGCACAACATAAATTTCTATCAATATCTACAACCTTTGTTTCTTGAATATAAATCATGTTTAATTCATGTTTTGACACCAAACATCTCACTGAACTCCATTTTTCCCTCCTCGTAATACCCTTTATATTATATGATAAAGCATTAAACATTTGAATTTGGAATCCCACTTCTAGAATCATACCCATTAATGGTCGCCCTCCTTTTATCTCGCTCCTCCAACTCAACCCTTTTTTTCACTATAGTCACTTCACGGATCTTACTAGAAGCTCTTATTCTCTTTCCGAGAACCCACAAGAATTTCCCTTCACTAAATGATCCCATAGACATTATCATGATGTTACCTGATTCTACCTCTAAACCCCTAACAGGTTTTGCTAGAGCATGCCTAAATGGATTTGTAGTCGCCCTCTCAACTTGGACTACTGGAACATCGAGCCATTCATTCCCTGAATTCAGAGAGGACGAACGGCCTCTAAGACCCACTTGTAGCCTCCTTTTATTGACTCTAACATTATTATTAAAGTAACCCCAAACCAACGGAACTGAAATTAAAACACCCTGAGAAGAACATTCTATTGTATTGGTTACCTCCTTTTTCTCCCTCGAGTAGTCGTGACAAGTAGAAAATGACTTCACCCCAATCTAATTCTGAAGAGGTACTAGGCTTGCATTTACAGAGATCGACCCATTATTACTCACTCCTACTACTTCGGATGCCATAGCGACGGGTCAGGCTCACCTTCTACCAGCAACCTAATTATGTGCATGGCGCTACCACCTAGTTGCACGTTATTCTTTGTTCAAGATTGGCTTTTGAATACATTTCTATGGCTACTTCACTGCCGTCTTCCTTCCCTTACAATGCCAACAACCTTGGTCCCTGCTTCCTTAAAGACAGACATGTTCTTGCCCCAACGATACTCCCATTGAGCCCATTATGCAATCGATCCCCCCCAAAGAACCAGCAAATAAATTGAAATTCATGATTTGTGCATTACCCACCTGCCATGCTGAATTCATACCTTCTAGAACCAAAGGAAATTCATGCACAAGCATGATTTGCCGCATTCAATTTCATCTTAGGTCAACCTAGTTGTATTTGATATACACACCTATCTAATTCCTATCTATCTGAGATTAACTTTAGATATGGACAGACTTAAGGCCTTATTACTAAGAGGGACATGTGGTTCTATTCCTCCTTTCTTATGGTGAGCCGTATGGGCCCTGAAAAAATTATGAGCAGATTGTGCAGAATTTCTCGCTGCAACTCCATAATTTCTCTTTACACCTCTATAAAGGTAGGAAAAGTCTCAAATACCATAAGTAAAAAAATTTAATCCTAGTAAAAAATTTGCAAATTTTTTTACAAGTCTGGACAAGGGTTTTCAGACTCAGTTCGGACAGGGGTGTTCGGACTTGTAAAAAAAATTGTAAATCTTTTTACAAGTCCGGATAGGAGTTTCCGGACTTGTAAAATAATTTGCAGATTTTTTTACAAGTCCAGATAATGGTGTTCGGATTTGTAAAAAAAAATTTGCAAACTTTTTTACAAGTCGAGATAGGGGTTTCTAGACTCAGTCTGGACAGGGGTGTTCGAATTTGAAAAAAAAGTTTGCAAATTTTTTTACAAGTCCAGATAGGGGTGTCCAAATTTATAAAATAAATTCTCAAATTTTTTTACAAGTCTGGACAGGGGTTTCCGGACTCAGTCCAGACAGGGGTGTCCGAATTTGTAAAAAAAAGTTTGCAAAGTTTTTTACAAGTCCAAACTGGGGTGTCCGGACTTGTAAAAAAAATTGTAAATTTTTTTACAAGTCCAAATAGGGGTGTCCGGATTTGTAAAACAAAATTTGCAAATTCTTTTACAAGTCTGGACAGGGGTTTCCGGACTCAGTTTGGACAGGGGTGTTTGGACTTGCAAATTTTTTTACAAGTCTGGATAGGGGTTTTCAGACTCAGTCCAAACAGGGGTGTCCAAAGTTGTAAAAAGAAGTTTGTAAATTTTTTTACAAGTCCGAATAAGGGTGTCCGGACTTGTAAAAACATTTGCAGATTTTTTTACAAGTCCATATAGGTGTATCTGGGTTTGTAAAAAAAAAATTGCAATTTTTTTACAAGTCTGGATAGAGGTTTTCGCACTTAATCCAGATAGGGGTGTCCGAATTTGTAAAAAAAAGTTTGGAAATTTTTTTACAAGTCCGAAAAGGGGTGTCCAGACTTGTAAAAAAATTGTAAATTTTTTTACAAGTCTGGATAGGAGTGTCCGGATTTGTAAAAAAAAAATTGCAAATTTTTTTACAAGTTCGGACAGGGATTTCTGGATTCAGTTCGAACAAGGTGTCTGGATTTGTAAAAAAAAAATGCAAATTTTTTTACAAGTCTGGACAGGGGTTTCTGGACTTAGTCCGGACAGGGGTGTTCGAACTTGTAAAAAAAGCTAATGTACTGAGAGAAGATAAACACAAAGCTAAACCACGAAGAATAAAGCAAACATAAAGCTGAACAACAACGCATGAAGAAGAAGAGAAAATCACTGATTCAGTAAGAAGAAAAACGAAGTTGTGCAAGAGAAGCTAAAGAGAGAGATGCAAAACAAGAGACGTGCGAAATGAGAGAGAGGTGTAGATGAAAGAGAAAAGAAAAAGATGCGTGGTAATTAAATTTTTACTGTTTTTACTAAAGGTTTTTTTGGCATTTTGAGAAATTATGGAGGTGTAGGGAGAACTTATTAGAACGCAGGGAGAAATTCTCCAGATTGTATTTTATCAAATAGGGTTAACCTAATGGGCTAGTTACATGGATGTGCTTGTTGCCACCCTGCCAATTCCTATTGATTGCCCCCTATTCAGATTCCTCAAGACTTGCACCTCCAAACCCCCAAATTTAATAGCCTTACTCGACGACCCAACCGAATTCCCACCTTCCCAAGATTGAGACTCGACAATTATAGTGCCTCCATATTCGCTCCTCCTATGCACACCATTCTCAATTCCAATGGTTGGGCAATGAATCTCATTTGAATATTTTTAGTTTCTCGATCAACCCTTATCAAACCACCACAATTTTTCACTATACTTGCAATTGATTTCTCCAACTCATGATCAGATCATACTTCTAAATCTTCTTCCCACTTTGACGCAATAGAACTCCAAGACTCTCCATGGGTCGAACTGCAATCATCTTCCTCCAACCTAATTTTGCAATATTTACAAATAGGCCCAAGGGATATACATTCATAGCAGAAATCCTCCACAACTGTAATAAACATACTCTTCCCATTAATCTTCACATTATTGGTCCAAGTAATCAGAGACATAAAGGGGGACTAATGAAGTGTTTTTCTTGTCTTTCACTTTACTTGGCAAGCGGACCAAGTTTCGTTGTAGAAAATTGAGTGTCGTTCACTGGGATTTGTGATATTAATGAATTCAACTAATGTGATATAATTAAATTTATCATGAACAAGTGTATATGAGTAAATTGGTATTAAATGAGAACACTAGTATAGATATGAAATTTACTATGAGACAAATGATCGGATTCAATGTACTTTCTAATCTAACATTCCTCTTGAATATTTATGATATGATTTTATCAGTTCCGTTCTCATTAATTAATTTAGTTTGATCCCTCAAAACTAAATCCTAAGATATTAGTTTCTCATCATGATCCTTAATGGGTCAAAGTTAGTATCCAACATTCATCTGCATAAACTTGAGAAATACCAACTAAGAGTATCAAATCTATTCCTAAAACTCAAAACTGTTAGGTGCTTGAAATAGATTGGGTTTCCAAAAATGTTTTCCAACAAGATTCGAAAACCTTAAATCATAAAATGGTTTATCAGACCAGATTAAGCAATGAACGCAGAATCAAACACAACTGATGAAATAGGAATTATATATATTATATATACATACATATATATATATATATATATAAAGAGATAGAATAGATTAGGAGTTACATTGAGTCCAATTAAAAGAGTTTAGCCTCTCATGGAGAAGGCCATTTACAATCCAGAAGAGAAGAGAAAGAGATTACAAACAAGAAAAGAAGATAGAGCTTTATTTTCTCTTGAACTTCGCTTTCTTTCTTCTTCTTTTCTTTGTGTTCCTCTTTTAACTCCTGTTCACCCATTTTCTTTCTTTCTCGCATCTTTTAAATCAACTAATCAGTGTGGCAGGGCATTAGGAAAGAGAAGGATCTGCTCAACGCCTTATAATTCGTTGAGCGGATTGGAGAGTCCTTCAAGGTGAAGAAAGCTAATCCGCTGGGCACACGTATAATCCGCTGAGTTGATTTAGGTGGACATAAGTTTGTGCTTGTGGCCTTGAATCTGCTAGACGCCTCAAAATGGGCTGAGTGGATATGCCCCTGTGAGCTTCCTTTCTTTTCCTTAAGTTCTGCATCAAAGAAAGATATACAAAATGAATCCTAAGTTGTACATTTTGTTGAGAAACTAAAAAATTCTTACCTTTTCATCAATTTTGATACTTTGAAGAAAATCGCAAGGTAGAATGTCACAAAATTGAGTCATTAAGTGCCTAATTGTTAATGTAATTCATATGCTAATTTAGACACTTAACAAGGACATCACAAGTAACCTTGTTGATTCCAAGATTTCTAGTGATATATTATCTTTTGAAATGTCAATTAATGATTCCACTTCACTTGTCACTCTTAAAAATCCCTCCTAATTCTAAAATTCTATTGGCAAGCCTTTACAATTCACCCAAACCAAGCGTTTTTTGGGAATACATGATGAAGACCAACTCTGGATTAAGACAAACATTTCTGACCACTACTTATAATTAGAAGACTGAATATCTTCATACTCCACTTTTTCTAATCCTGATAACAACACTAGATCGCCCCCAAGAGATTTAACTTTAACTGAAACCAAGCCTTGTAGGTAGAATCCTTCCTTAACAATAGGAAGATTCTTCAGGTTCATGAGTTTTCCTACTGCACACCTATTTAGCCATTCTGAGTTAGACTCCTCTATTTCCCATTCACACACATCTTTTTGAAGGGACCCTGAATTTCTCAACTTCTTCTGGGCATATTCCTGATTCTGCTTCGAAGAGACTTTCAGGGTTCTTGCCTGCACTGCCTTCCAATATTTAGAACTTTGCCGCCTTATGCAAGAAGATGCCAAGGGATGGCCTCTCCAATCCACCCTAGGTTGAAACATCAGCAAATTCATCCTCAACTTCATGTTTCGAATGAAAATTTGATCTAGCTCCTTCTCCAACTTCCTTGGGTTCTTAACGTCAATGAATCGAACAAAGCCAAATCAGGCTCCGTCCTTCCTGCGATGCCAACCCAAGAAGACTTCTCCAATCTTACCCCATTTTCTGAATATTTTATGCATTGTTTTCTCATCATAATCTTCAGGGAAGTGAGAGAAGTAAAACGTTGTTAGGTCCTTTAAAGATCCTTTTGTAGCCTACAATGTCATACCCCATCCTTCTATACTCACCCTCCTCCTCACTCTCACTCTACCACACACTTTCTCTCTATCCATGACTTAGTTGACATTGGTTGAAAAAAAATGCATAATCACTTTGTAAACAAACTTTCATATCAATATGGCTAAATGTAGCCTATGGGTGTTCAAAACCGAACCAAACCAAATTGAAAACCAAAAACTGAACTGCGAAAACTACAAAAAACCACTTTATTTTGGGGTGGTTTGATTTTTTTAATTTCCAAACAGCGTGATTCGTTTCAGTTGGTAGTTTGAGATGTTGAAATCACATCAAACTCAACCAAATCGTTTATCCTTAATTATTTTTGCAAATATGCAAGAAGAGATATATAATTGCTCATTATTTTTTAAGTTTCTATACTTGTTGACTTAATCTTTAATTATGATTTTTAATTAATATATATTAGTTGATGAATAAATATTTTAGCAAACCTAGTTGATTTAATTTCATTGGATACAATTTGATGACAACCCGTAAATTGTAATGTTTAAATGATTAATTGTTTATACTTTAACCTTAATGGTTGCTACTTTTATATAATTTTGTTGGGAATGAGTAAAATTTTATATAATTTTAGAAATAAAATTTTTTAATATATTTTTTCATATTTAATAATAGAAAATTTAAACCACAAAACCAAACCGCAAAATATTAGTTTGCATTTTATAATAAATCTAAATCGAAACAAATTAACACTTATTTTTTTAGTTTAATTCGAATTAGTTTTAAAGTTAAAAACACACCAAACCACGCCGTGTAAGATTTGCTTGGAAACAACAAATTTCATAACACGCCTTAGAAGTTCTTTTACCTAAATGCTAAACCCTGATATATTATGCTTGAGACTTATGGATTTTGTTGTTTTCTAAGCAAATCTTTTGTTCACTTTTAATAAAATTCTCTTAGCTTATATAAATAAAATGTGGCAAGATAGTTCAGCATGATTAAATTCGCCAGATTTTAAATTAAAAAAAAATAATCACAAAACATATTTAAATGAACTTACTCGTAGAATAGATAAATTCATTCCTTATAAAAAAATATCAATCAAATGAGATTTTATATCAAACATCACTTTTTGTGGGCTTTCTTGACTTAGTATAACAAAGAACTATTGCCTAACTATCATCCAATTCAATATAAAATACAATAAAGTTTCATGAAAACATATTCAAGAACCATCTAGAATGTGGTTTATTCTGATTTGTGGAGAATAGTATTTTTGTTTATCGCCTCAAGGTATGCAGAATATACTCTGCATAAAGATCCCTGGAACAAATTACATAAAAGATATTGAGTAAGGTTAAATGAAGCATATTGCTCTGCAATATTTATGTTACATCAAGGAGATATAAGTTAGATAATGAAGAGAGGATAGGTAGGTCATGATGGGTTTAAGTCCACATTAACGAGAAATTAACTTATTAATAATTATCATTTCTCAATAAAAAACATTAAGAGATAAATGACCAAATAAAGAAATCAAATGAACATTGTAAACATTGTAGAGTAATTGATGTCGGAGGTAGACAGTATTTTGTTATTGGAATATTATCTTATTGGCCATTATTATGTCTTTAAGAGGCAGTTTTAACTAGATATTAGAATTAAAAATGAAATAAAGTAGGTGGTTTTTAGATACTAACATTGCGTACTGGATGGCTTCAACAGCTGTGGAGGCAGGTAAAAAATCATTAACTGCTACCTCCTTGTTCTCATTCTTCTTGTCTGATAAAAATAAGTTAAGAAAAAAAGTAAAATTTTGATGAAAATATAAATTGATCTTAAAGGGAGTTAGGTATGAAGGTTGGTAAGGATACAATCTTCAAAGAAACGTCTGATCTCAGAGAGGCGGTGAGGTGGAAGTTCTTTGAAGTCAGTAAAGTGCTTATACTCAGGATCATCAGCACATACTGCAATAATTTTATCATCCTTCTCTCCCTGTGTCAATTGGTCAAACATGTTATTGTTTAAACGATTGAACACTAACAATTGTTCTATCATCTCAAGAACAAAAAAAAACATACCCCGTCAATCATAGGCATCAATCCAATGGCCTTGGCTCGCAGGAAAATACCAGGAAGAACCGGCTCCTACCATGTCAATAATTCAATGAACTTACTAATGGATAACCTTGTTCACATATTGCTCAAACATATTCATCAAATATGGCTATAACTGATGCATCATTTGAATTTATTTGGCAAGTAAATAATTGAAACACATGATAATCAAGTGTAATTAACATAGGATTCAAAGTGGATGTATGCTCCTTTAATATAATTCAAATACGCCAAAATTCAACACCAACTTCTAATTTACTATTAATGAAGAGAGAACCATGCCAATTTTTTAGTTTTATTATACATTAAAGCCTCTTTTCTGAGTTGGATAAGCTTAAAATTGTAAGAAATTACCTGCATAAGAACCAAGACATCAAGTGGATCATTGTCTTCACATAGAGTTCTTGGAATGAAACCATAGTTATGAGGATAAACAACTGATGAGTACAAAATCCGATCAACCTGACCGTTATTCAGAAGTTAGGTAAGAAAATAATGATAGAAGAGAAAATGGGATGCAAAAGTTAGAATTGGGAAGGGTCAAGATTCGAGAATCCACAAGACTTGTAGAAAAAAATGCTTAAAAATATCATCTTAAAGAGATTTCTTTGAAAAATCTTGTTCAGATTATAGCACTAGAAACTCCCATTTCAAAAAGAAGCGATTGGTTCATCATACCTTAATCAATCCAGTCTTTTTGTCAAGTTCGTATTTGACCTTGCTTCCTTTAGTGATCTCAACAACCTACATATAGCAACTAAAGCAATAAGCATTGAACAAGCATAAACAACATACATATTATGAAATTTCTAAGGGGGGAGTGATAGTTTTACATGAAAATTGTTATTAGGAAAAGATAGACTAATAAGTTTTCAAAATAATATAATATAAAAACAGAAAAATCTTTAAAAGAGTAAGGGTGTTAAGAGTTACATGATTATGCCATTTATCAAGTCCCAGAATCTCTAACAACTACTGTTATTTGCACTTTGACAAGTAATATGTGAATCAGATGCTTCTAGCCTGACTGATTGGTGTTATGTTTCTTAGTAAAAAAGTTGCATCCCAAAAGATAATAAGGTTGCTTTCCATAAGTTATGGAATCTGTGGACTTATAATTCTTGTCTACTTTATGATTCTTCTATGTAAAAACCTGGCTTTGTAGTTGATTTTTACACTTTTATTTCCTAAAAACCAATGAAGGTTGCATCTATGCCGCAACTACTAATATGGTAATAGATTTGCAACCACTTTCTTAGTTAATCTTACATATTTTGAACATCTTTTATGTTTAATCCAATACTAAGCAGAATGATGTAGCAACCAATACTCTTTCTAGAATCAGAACTTACACAATTGAAAATCATAGGCGCTCCAGGTCCTGCAAAGAAAATCTAAGAACATTAACAATTTTTTTTTTGGTGGTAAGACCAAACTAATCCTTGTTTTAGCATGAGCAAAGTCACAAGTTGGTTTAACAACATGATCTAAGTTATTCAATATTAAATACCAATGAAGCAAAAAAGTCAACAAGAGTACCAATTTCAAGATCATGCCAAGGGTGAGCAGCAACTGATCTCCTAGACAAAGACGAAAGAATCCTTTCATTTAAGCGGGGAACTGGACGATTTACATGGGCTTCTTCAACATTTTCTTGGGCTTCTTCAACATTATCATTCTCACTCATCTTCAAAGGCAACACGTAACCAAATGGTTTGTATATATAAGTCATGGTCCATACAGGAACATGGTCATAAACATTGTTAATATTTCACTAAAAGTTGTTCCATTTCACTATATCTTAAAAGTTTACCAAATATTAATAAGCCGACATAAAGTCGTAATTAGAGACTACACATTTGCACATATTAATCCACCCCAAGAGGCAATGGCAAGAAACTCAAAAGGAATATGACAACATGATGCATGAAAACAATGTAAATATAACATAAACAAACTAAAGAATATAGTATAAGGTTTGGAACATAGAAATAAAAACATACCTTGAACAAGATCAAAAGCAAATATTTTGGAAAAGGCAAAGGGTTGAGCAAAGAGATCCAAGGAAGAAGATGGTTAGTTATGTGTATATATATAGAAGTCAAGTGAAGATCATGGTCAACCAATTACTTACATAAACTCGTGTTAGTGTGGGAGACAAGCAAGCTTATTATTCCACCTACTCTTTGGAACTTTCAAAAGAAAATTTCTAGCCAATAAAAAAATAAAACAAAAATAGGCGTTTTCATTTTATTAGTTTCCTGATACATTTTTTATTAATGTCAGAAGGTAAATAATTAAAGAAAAATAAAACATTATTTAATGTTTTTTATAAGCAAAAAATTTTATTAAAAATTAATAAAAACACAAAGAGCAATTCTGTTAATCGCACCATACAGTAGCACATAGTCTCAAAATAAAGAATTGTAACCCATTAATACAATTTAAAAGATTCATAATTTATTCAACATATTTAATGTTAACATATACATTTATTTAATTTTATTTTTAAGTATTTAATGTGTGTTAGTTTGGGGGAGGGGGGAATATTTTTTACAAAATATAAATTATATTACATTAAAATATAAATATAATTTATTAATTTTAAAGTCATAGAAATTTTTATACCACTTGTTTAATATTTCTTAATTGATGTTTATATTGGATGCTAGTTAATCAATCTTCTAAAAGAGAAATAAATAGAATTAAATGGTTAAGGGATGTAAATCGAGGATATGTATGCTTGAAAAACAATTCAAATTATTTTAAATTTAAATTTTTAGAAATTCTTTAGAAAAAAAAATATTGGTTTATCTTTAGGATTTATTTAGATTTTAAAGATATATTAATGATAAATTAGAGATTTATTTCTTTAGTTAAAGTTAAGATGCTAAGGTCCATAAATAGGGACTATCATATGAGAATGAGTTATGACGTTGAGGGAGAGTTTGCATTTCAATAATTCCAAAAATTTGTTCATGATGTTAACAAAAAGATATGTGAATGGCATCAACAAAAAAATAAGGAGGATTTACAAGTTTATAATATCAAAACTTGGTGTGGATATAAGCATATGCAAATCATGTAATCAAAATAATGTCATTATCTTTTTATTTTTATTTAAGGTGTTGTTTATTATTTTATGGTGTATTTTTTCTTTATCAATATAAATAAAAAGAATTTTGTTGGTTATATGTTTTTTGTTCCAACAAGTAGTATAAGAGTCTGACTAATCTTGCAACCTTATGACCAGATTGAAGAATCTTAATAAAGGTAGACTAAGGCCAAGTGACATATTCTAATGGAAGCATGAGGAAGACTACAAGAGAATACATATACCAAACTTTGCAAGGAAACATATTGTAATTAGCATTTATGGCAATTGAAGATAAATTAAAATTTTAATTAAGGGAGATATTATTGTGAAAACAATTCAAATTATTTTAACTTCAAATCCTTAGTAACAAATATTTTTTTTATTTTTAGGATTTATTTATATTTTAAAGATATTATTTTTAAATTATAGATTTGTTTCTTTATTTAAAATTAAATGTTAGGTCTATAAATAAGGATTTGAAGATAAGAAGAGTCACCTAGCTTGAAGAGGAATCGCCACCCTAAATGAGAAAAAAGTTATTACATGGAGAAAAGATTTGGAGGTTTTTCAATAATCCTAAAAAATTGTTGTAGGCATAGGTGCAATTGTGCAAACCAAGTGAAAAATAGGGAGGGTGTACATATTATCATCTCTCTTTTTGTGTAAGGTTATGTGTTTTTTATCCAATCGTGTAACGTAGTTTATTTCTATGAATAAAAAAAGAATTGAGTAGAGTATTTATATTTGATTGTGCTTGGATCAATTACATTTTAATTAAATGAAACATTTGTATATGTATATTTTAACAAATTAATAAAACAAAATTATTATATTAATAATTGTTAAAAATCATAATATAATATTTTGATATAGTAATAATAGTGATTTATAGGTACATTATTTTTTATTTAAAAGAAACAAAATATTTTCTATTTATTTATGATCAATGTTTTTAACCTATATAAACATGATTTTCCTGTTTATTTAGACATAATTTCATTCAATTATTCTTTTTCTTTCTCTAAGTTTAAATGGCATCAAGTTGAAGGAATATAAAAAAAGCATCCCTCACTGAAGGCCATCATCCCTAACGAGCTCTTTTTTGTTGCTTCTTTTTTAAATTTTTTCAATTGTTTGGCATTTTTTTATATATTTTCCTTATTTAGTTCATTTTTTGTATGTTGTTAACTTGTTAAGGTGAGAACCCTATTTCGACAACCTTTTTTATGATGTTGCCACCATGTCAATTGCTTTCTTTCCAACCTTGATCACCACCACAATGATCGTCGAGGATCGATCTACCTAGATCTAGCATTGTGCATCCAAAATATTCCTCATATGCATTTTTCATGATGCACAAGCCACATAGCATTGTTTTGGGCATGTGGCAGTGCATGGGCCACCTTCTTAGGTTGCACCTCTAACAGTAATATTGTCCAACTTGTCCGTACCTACCCTTAGAATTTTGCTCCGATCGAAACTCATTTGCCTTGTATTTACATGGTTTAGGGTTTAGCTAGGCAACTAGAAAATTCTGCATTAAAGGATGAATAGCAAGCATAAGGTGGTGACAGAAAAATACATTGAAAAAGAATGGTAACAAGATAGATGATGAAACAATTATTCACTAAAAAATGAAGGTGCAAGTAAATTATTAGGAAAAATCCTCAAAGAAACTCTAGGGAGGTTAAAGTCGCCTATGCAAGTAACTGTTGAAGTGGGGTTGGGTGAGTGGTTCTCTAGGGAGGTAAAGGCCTTGGTAAGGGATGAGTTCTTTTTTTAAATTTTGGGATGAGGGAAGGAAGGTGTCTAGAGGTCGTAAATCCATTTTTTCCTAAGTTGTATGTTTTATCCAATTAGAAAGAGGTGTTCATCTCTTATGTTGGGGGTGGTGTAATAATAACTAGGTCTAAAGGCTTAGCTGGAAAAGAAAGCTATTTAGTTGGGAGAAAGAGTGGGTGAAGGAGTTGGAAGTGGTTCTAGAAGTGGTTCAAATGACACGAGATGTGAAGGATGGATTGGGGGTGGGGAGGTAGTCCAGGAAATTTTGATGAGTATTCTGTAAAGGAGGCATATCGCTTAGCTTGTGGTTCCTTTCAGGAAGTTGACTCTTTATGCTTTAAAATGTTATGGAAGTCAAAAGCTCCTTTAAAGGTGGTGGCATTCTCTTGGAAGACAACTTTGAATAGAATTCTTTCAAAGGTAGAATTGGCAAAGAGAAACATCCTTCCATCTACTGATGAAACATGCCCTGTATGCTGTTTTGCACCAAAATCTGTTAAACATTTACTATTTATGTGTAAGTCCAATTATCTTGTTTGGATGAATTATTATAGGTGGTTAGGTTATGCGTCTATGTTGCCTGCAGATTTGTGAAACTAGTTATTAGTATTTACTAGGGTTTTCTAACTCAAGGGGAAAATCTTCAGTTGAGATTTTGAGTATTATTTGGTTGGCTGCTCTGTGAGGAATCTGGCTCGTTAAGAATGTCATAGTATTTAAGGGTGAAAACTTCATATTTGAAGAAGTTTGGCAAAAGTCTATGCAAAGAGTCTGACTGTGGGTCAAGGGACTTGGTAAGGTATCATTTATATCTTTTGTTGAGTGGTCTTCCCAGTTAGAATTATGTTTTACTAGGTTAAGATTTTAGAAACAACTAGATTCTTTTCCTAAGGTTGTCTGGTACTTAGAAAAGGTCTTCCTTCCTGGACTTTGTGCTTGTTTGTGAGGTTCTATGTAAGTTGTTGTTTGAGAGGGGTTCCTTGTATTCTGTTTTCGTGTACGTTCATTTACTTGTAATCTTTGCAACTCGTCACACTCATTTCTTATGACATGTGGGGTTTTTGCTAATATTGCATACAATTTTCCTTTAAAAAAATAAAGTAAAAGAAAAATTGTAAAATTAAGAGTAAGAGCAATTAATGACTTAAGATTTAAGTTAATCCTAGAAGAAAATGGAGTTTACCATTGAGTGTAGAATTAGAACAAACAAAAATATGCTACCAAAGTATTAATTAGAAATATCATAATATAAAAAAGGGAGGAAATCCACTTACTTCAAAATAAAAGAGACTTATTTTTCATATTCATAATTTATTTTGTTGAAATTTAAAGGTTGTAATAATTGACTAATCTCAACCATTAGATTTAAAAAAGAATATATGATTAGATGAAGAACAAGTCTTTTATATTTACTATTTGTGTTAAAAGGTTGTCTCCAACTTTCAATCTTATATAGACATGTATCACTTACTAGACCATACAAGTTTTTCTTTAACCAAATTGGTTTAGACAATTATTTTGGACCCGAATAAAAAAGTATGTCTTTTTAACATGTTTTTGTCTCCTTTATGTATTGGGTTAAAATCTCTATAATTAAATACATTAATAAGTATTTTATGTATTATATTTTCAATTTAGAAATTTCTAAAATATAAATATTTAATGTAAAGTATAATCATATGAAAGAAAGTTTTAACATCTCCATCCCAAAATTGTATTATTATGCCTATGATCACGTTTATAAATCGGATTATAGAATTAGAAACATATTACTTGAATCGAACTAAGTAAGTTTAGTATTTTTTAAACAATTTACCTATGTTAATTTTGGTTTAGGTCAAATTGGTTGGTTAGACCTATTTTAATATTCTTATTGTATTTTTTACATTTTTATAGAATAATACTTTTATTGTATTTACAATCATTAATGATAACTTTTTTTAAAAGAGTAATGATAACTTTAATTTTACGAACATTAGTGTTTGTAGTATAATTTTTTCTAATTAATTAAATGCATGATGGGCCAATATAATGTTCGTTTGAATATATTTTTATTAAAAATATATTAAATAAAATACCTTTCAGAATTTTTTAGTGCCATTAATATTTTTCAAGAAAAAAAAACTTCTCACAAAAATTATATACTTTATATATGTTGTTTTTAGCTAGGTTTTTTGCTTCCAAATAATAATAATAAACTAGGTTTTTTCACTTTTTAACGCAAGGCATATAATTTTCATTACATATAAAGGCCGTTCATCTTTTTAAAATAAATGTGGGTTATATATATTATAATCAAATCAAAATAGGCTTTTTGATATTTATATTTCTTTAATTGATAAGTGTACCACATTTTTAAATATATTTTTATTACTAAAATATCTTTTTACATAAAACTAATATAAATCTTATTATACTCTATCTTTGTAATTCTTTAATATATTTACATAAAAGTAATATATTTATATCGTTCTGTTTTACTAACTTTTTATATTTTTCTTTTCTAAAAATATCCTCTTTTCAAACTTAGTTTCTGGACATCAATGTAATCAAATGTACTCTTCCTTTAGGCTATATTTGGATTGACAGAAATAAATGAAATGGAATGAAATGAAACGAATATAATGGAGTAAAACTTTCATACATAAAACTAATATAAATCCTATCTGATATCATCTTTACTGTTTAAATGCATTGAGATGGATGGAAAAGAGTCACATACTCCATTGCATACATATTGATTAGGAAGATAAGAAAATTGGTGAAAAAAAAGAGAATCAAATGGAATGAGATCCATTAATTTCCATTTTATTCCATCATTGATCTTTTCATACAAATAATTATCCTTAAATTTATTCATATCATCTCTTACTTCTCACTGATCCAAAATATAGGCTTAGAAAATGCTAAATGAAAAGAAAAAAAGAAGAAGAAAGAATCCAAGTAATGAGGGAGTTGTTGGAGAGAATTGATCACATTTGAAATTAACTTATAGTATTTGGAGTTACAGTTGCCTCTAATGACATAGTTCAAGCTATTGTTGTTCCCATTAACAATTCTCTTTGCTCTTCGGAAACAAAGTTTGGAAAGAAGGTAATACAAAAGAGAGGTAAATTAGTAAAGAAGGAAATATAAGTATCAATTGCTTACTATATACATGCTTCGTAATTTAGGCCCAGTGGGCATGATTCTAATTCTTAAACTATGAATGGGTTCAGGGCCTATCTTTCCCTCATAAAAAAAAAGAAGTTTCTTTTAATATCTATTTCAACACTAAGACTTAATGTTAAATACACAAAATGCCCTTCCTTTTAATATTGTCCATAGTTGACCAAAACAATCTAAAAAATTTAAAAATATTGACTTCCTTGTGGACCAATCACTGTTGAATATGTCCACATGATATATTGTCTACTGTATCGTGACTGTCTATTTGTTGAAGACTCTAAGCATTTTTCGGTGGGGTGCATAAACAAGCATGACTCTTAGGATAAAAATAAAGCAATTGATGACCATCTAATTTCGTCATTGGTTCAAGAGATTTTAACTCTTCAAATCCAATTGATGAATATTCAACTTCCTTTATGGACCAATAAATCCATTGAACGATAACGTAATGATATATATGAAAGTTTTTTTTGTCTCTATTCAACAAATTGATTGGTTCACAGGGAAAATCAAATATTTTTTTCTTATTTCCGATTGATTGGTTTGTTAGGGTGCACATGTTAATTAAAACAGATCAACGGATCCGGAGAAAGCAAATACTTAGGTACCGATTAAGTGATTTGCATCGATTAAAATCAATATATCCGGTTTGATGCATACATAATACATTTTGTCTTCATTTATTATAGATTAGTTAGTACGTAAATTTTATTATCGTCACCTATAGATCAGTTGTTTATATCAATATTTTTCAAATCTTTCGGTTATCTACAAAATCATTTAAATTTTAACTTTAGATTATTATGGTCAAACTCCAGACAATATTAAAAGAAAGGGCATTTTGAATATTTAATATTAATGATAAATATCAAAAGAAATATAGTAGGTATTAAAAGAAATTTTCTAAAAAAAACACTACGGTTCTCAACCTACCTTTTGTTACTAAATTCTTTTCCTAGATTTTTCTTTTCTATAACTCCGTAACTGGAAAACAAAATCAAAATATAGAGATTCAGAGGTATAATTGAAATTTAATTGTAGATTCGTAATGTCTACGTAAAAATGTTAAATTTATTAGACAAAGACTTCGATAATGAAAGTAATTTTAACATTTACAATTTTTATTTATTAGTAAATAATATTTTTATATAATAAACTATTGTTTATATTGTGTGTGTATACATTCATCCTTTTAAAACCATACAAATCAATAAATTAATAAAATCTAATTTGAAAAAAATAATAATTAAGAAATTATAAGATTGATTTAGTGTCAAGGTTTTTATGTGGGAAGAAAAGAAAGAAGTCATATGTTTGAATCGCTTTATTAAAAAAAATTAATACATTAATAACTAAAATTTAATCTATAAATAAAATGATAATTTAGTAATACATTTTTTTCAAGGACATAATCACATAGTATATAAAATAGTATTAAACTGGTCATTAAGTTAATTCTCCAATCTGTTCAAGCCAGCAGGTGGAGTATGAAAACTTTGCCACTTATATTTAATAGAGCTGGCAAAATATAAAATATATCGGACTTGTTGGCTTGGCGTAAGGGTATGCAAAATGGATTAAGATTAAGGATGATAAAATATGTTGAATTTGTTGATAAAATTTGTGAAAATATTTGTACAAATCGTGTAAGTGGGTATTTTCCATTTGCATGTGCATATGTTTTTTATTTACTCCTTAACAGACATATATATGAGTATCATAGTATTCATATATGCATGTATTCCGTTAAACTAAACTATTATATATATTTAAGTTAAAATAGATAATACTTTTGTGAGATATATAAATTAAAATATTAATTGTTAAATTTTATTGATATTAATCTTATTTTTTTATGAAAATTTCATAATTAATAAAATTATTTATTATTAAAATACCAATAATATAAATCAAAATATTCTATTTGTATTAAATATTATTCTATTTTTAAATTTCATTAATCTTGCAGAAAATATTTTTTTTTTTTTTAGATTTTTCAACAAATAAAATATTTATTTGATAAAACTTATTATTAAAGAATAATCTTAAAATCCATAGCTAAAGTGATTGAATTATATATGTAAACCGATCTAGACGTAATGGAATTAAATCAGATCCAATCTGATCATAGATGATGGATTAAATCACATATTTGAATTTTGAAAATCTGTAGATTCGTGAACTGATCTGTTCACTTTAAAGTTTAATATATATATATATATATATATATATATATATATATATATTTAAGGGTGTAAATAGAAAATTAATGCATTAAGTATTGCTGTGATGGAAATTAAGAGTTATTAAATTTAATTGTTTTTAGCTTTTTTAGATTTATATTTTATCATTTGTAGACTACTTTTATATGTAATTTTACTTTTATGTTATTTTCAAGAAACATGATGTGTTTTGATATTTTGCTTACAAATTTTTATATTTAGAATTTTATTTTCTATGTTTTATGAAAAAAATATATTTAAATATTTTCTTTGTAATTTGTAGATAAAATCTCATCTAATTCATTTTTAATCAGATCGAATTATTATTATCATTTTTTTTGAAAATTTGATACAATCTGATTAATGTTGATCAGACTAGATAATTTTATCTCAAATTCGATTCGTGAACATTCTTACTATATTCTTTGGCTGAGTCTATTGTACTCTAAAAGTTGTGTAAATTATACAAAGTTACAATGTTCTAGCCACAACATCCTGATCTATTTCAGGATGGTATGAGAGATTTATTAAAAAGGAATGTGCATGAGAAACTCTAGATATAATTTTTTAATATTAAAATAATTTTTTATATTTGATAAAATGAAAATAATTTATCTAATAGGAAAATTAAAAATTAATAAATTTAAGTTACCTAATCCAAATAAAATAATTTGAATTAAAAATATTTCAAATAGTTTCAATTTTCTTGTAAAATTTTTTATGTATGTAATAGAAGATGCGTTCAATGTATATATGTTCCCGCTGACTAAAGGAAGGACCTTTGCTTTGGTTCTTGTTTTCCAGTGGGCAGTGGAAAACAACTTTCGCGCAAGAACATGAATTTTGATGGCTATTTGAAAGATATTAAATTAATCACATGTCACATGTTAAAGTGGCCGGTATCAAAACCGAAAAGGAATTTACACTTCTTGCAATGTATATCCATAAATCGAGAAAAACGAGTAGAGATACTATGCAACGTGATAAATAATACCAAAAAAAAGAAAAGAAAAGAGATAGATGAAAAGTAAGTATAATTTTTTTTCTTCATATAACATAAATTAAAATAAATAACCATATATTCTTAATTAAATATTCTCTTCTTAAAAAAAATATTCTCCACATTTTCTCTCATTTATTTTTTTGAAGTACATTTTATATACAATTACTACAATCAGTTAAATTTTTTCAATTTCATAAATTTATTTTTATTTGTATATTTGATTTTCTCAAACTATCCATCCCTTTCAATTTAGCCTGTTTTAAATATAATCTGTAAATTGAATTTAATTATTTATAATTATAAATAATAAAAATGATATAAAAAACATTGATAAAGTAAAATGCAGGTAGAAAGTAGAAGCGAGACGAAGAGAGGGCATAATTTTGAAAGAGAATGGATTGAGATTTGATTGATTAGATTATGAGGTGGTGGGCGATCCATACCTAACTTGCATGGCATCCATACAAGTAAGCAATCTTCATCAACAATACTCGATCGTACATAAGAATCACTTTTTTATTTTTTCTACGGAGGAAATGAGTTTCTTATGATGATTTCATTTTGGTGAGTGGTGACACGTAGAATGGGCAACTTTTTCACAATGATGTGGATGTGTGTGAGCGACACATGAACACCACTCGCGAGTTGCATCCGACCAACACTTCCTACATTCAATCAAAGTCTTAACGACAGATGTTTGATGTTTTCATTCCCCTCTCTGATTATGCTACCTGGATGATCAATATGATTGAGACTTTATCTATGTTTATTCCAATTAGGATGCCATATATCATCCTATATTCTTTTTAGGTCAAAATATATTATAATATTTTTATATCTACTTACTTTTTATCCCCTCAATTTTAACAGCTGAACTAATATCAACAAAATCCCGGCCTTATACACAAAATCAATTGTAACAGGTAAAATTCTCTACTTTTCTTAGTGCTTTTATAATTTAACTTTCCTTTCTAGAGTAGTTTTATTCTATAATACTAAAACAGGGGAGAAAAAAATAATTCAAACATCAAATTTCAGAGAAATTGACTAGCTAGTCCGGCCAAAAAAAGTTTAGAGACTTTTTTTCTTAAAAAAAATTTATGGATTAAAAAATAGTAAACCATATATTAAAATATCTCTTAAATTTTTTCTCTCTTTCATAAAATATTTTTTATATTGAAATAATCAAAGTAATAACATTAATATATTTACATTATCTTTTCATCTAATAGAAAAAGTATGAAAATTTATAATTATTTTAAAAATTATATACTTACAAAATTCAAGTTGTTATAAAGTAATTATATATATATATATATTATTTTTTTTAACATAAGAAAAAGTCTTTAGAAAACATAATTTCTATAACATTTGCATGCAAAGACCATGTGAATGTCTCAAACCTCATGTAATATGGTTGTACTTCTGAAGATACAATCTTATGTGTGCTATTCATTGGTTGTTTCCTTCCCAAATGTATTCAATCATGCAACTACAATCTCTTTATCAATTGTTGAATTATGCTAATCACATTACAAATGACATCTAACTAGTTCTACCTTGAGGAAATCCAAATAACATACCATGTTACAATATTCAACTTGTCATCCTAGTTGAAGGTCATTTGAGATAGTCAAGAGTTTTACATACAAAACAATAATGTGAGTTTCAAATCTATCCATAAAAGTTGAAGAGGAACTTTCCCTCCCATAACTCTAAACTCTGCTAGTTCAGTATTTTTAATAAACAATTTTAATTTTATAAACTAATTATAACTTTCAGTTTTTAACTTTCTATTTAAGTATTTATTTGTTATTTTTGTCAAACATACTTTATTTCTATATATTCTTTTTAAACCACTCACCTTCAGGAATAACTTTTGTTTTGATTTCTTTTATCTCTTTAGAGGATTGAAACGATATAATATATATTAATTTTGATCATATATCATTGTCTGTGCATAATTTAAAAATATTTAGCATACTTATCATAAATAGAAGAAAAATAATAATACGATAATTCATATTACCTATAAGGAGTCAAAACCAACTTTTTTTGTTATATATGAGAACATAAAACAAAAAAAAGCCAAAAACAACTTAAACAAGCAAACCAAGACTAGTTAGGCATGAGAAACGCAATCCATTTGGCGTCAACTCCAATCTTTCTTTAAGTAACTTAAGAACTTCTAGAATTACTTTTAAACTCTTGTTCTAAAGAACTAGGAGTGGCAAAACAGGTCAATCTAACCCGTTTAGGCTCGACCTTCCAATGGTCCACAAAAAATAATGCAGGGCAGAGCGAGTTAACCTGTCATACCAAGGGCGGGCTAAACTGCTAGGCCCGTGCTGCCTATAAGTAAGCTGGATGGATGGTTCGCAAGCTTTGCCCAATTTTCTAATTTCAAATTTTGAATTTTAGTTTTTCCTAAACCAAAATTATTTTGTTTGGTCCAAATATCAACATATCAAAATAAAAATATCATAATAAACAAACTAGTTTGCATGTAATTTGCGATTGCAAATTAGGGTTCAGCATTTGGGATTTTGCTTCTTTGAGTTAATGAGTTTCTCTAATTCTCTCAATCCTCAGTTTCTTACTTTGGTCATTTTCAATTCAAACTTTCTAATTTCTGTTTTTAATCTAAATTAAATTTTATAAATTTGATATTGATTTTTAAAGTAGAGTAGTAAAGTTTGATTGTTTTGTTTAATACTTTAATTTGCCTTGCATTGTGGACTATGGTCAATACCCTTACACTGTTAATTTTTAATTTTAATTTATTAATTATTTTATTTTTATAATATAATATATAAAAATATTATTAATATATTATATTTAGTGTGACAAACTAGCAAACCAACTTGTACTACCCTACTTCGGACCTAACGAATTGATAAGTTAAGTAAAGTAGGTCAAAATAAACCAATTAGTTAAAACTTCTCTATGTCATGCCAAAATTACAATGGATTGACTCATCCGATATAATCTACTTTATTATCATAGGAAGAACTTAATTAATAAAAATAGTCTATATGTTATTGTTGGTCAAACTAGACAAATAAAAAAATACTAGTATTTAACCTTCTTTTTTCACTTTAGTAAATATTTTTTCCTTTTGTACTGTATCCTTGAGACTTTCCCACGTTTAAAATATGCCAAACTATTTGCTGAGAAAAATATAAAAAATAAAAAATGCCAAACTATTTCAGTCTTGATGTGGTTCTACAATCCTGTCTACGTCTCACCAACCAAAAGCATTCGCCCTTAATTTGATTGTGCGGAATTATAAATTGAGGGTTTCTAAACACTAAATATTAATTATTAATGTTTTAGTTTTTATTTATAATTTTTTTTCTATTTTTTTATTTTACGTCAAACCAATTTTATAATTTTAATTGAAGATTTCCCATTAATATATACATAGAGAAAATATCCACTTACTTCAAAGGTTGACTTAAAAAAAAAAGTAATTTTTTTAATCTTGATCTTGAATTAGGTAAATCTCTTTTTCTGTGTGTATATATATATATATTAAAATATTTTAAACTAATATTAATATTTTATTATATTAATTGGATAAAAATTAGTATAATAAAAAAATATTTTTTTTATATAATTAATTAAAAAATGTTTTTATTAATTAAAACTGATTGATACCACTATATTATTTGATTCATGTATGTTAGTACATGTTTTCTGACTATGAATGAAAAAAACTAAAAAAATAAAGAAATTATATTTTTATATTTTTAATTAATTAAATCTGAGATAAAATAATTAATACAATTAGTTAGTTGTTACTGAAAAATAAATTTTTAATTCTAAGAAACTGTGTGTTTGTAAAAAACCATTAATACAATGTGTTTGGTTTGTCATTTCAGTTAGTTGAAAGCTGAAAAATTAATTAAAATGGTTTAAGCTCCGTTTGGATAGTAAAGAGTTAGCTAAAAGTTGAAAAACTAGCTGAAAAACTAGTTGTAAATATTTGATAAAATTAGTTGATAAATTAGTTAAAGTTGTAAAATGACAAATAAATGCATCATTAATCATTAGATCAACAATTAAGTATTAAAAATAATTATAAATTATTTTAATAATAAAAATTAATTATATATTTAAATTATAAATTTATTTAATTACATATTTAAATTATAAATTTCTATAATTATATATTTAAATTATAAATTATTATAATTACATTAATTAAAGAGAAATAAGTTGTATTATTTGAGGAAAGAGAATTAGAGGGGGATAATACATTAATTAATAAATGGTGAAGTTTTAAAACAAAATAATCTAGTAGCTGAAAATATGAGATTTTTTTAATAAACTACTTGGAGTAGCTTTTTTGAAAAATCTAGTAACTCCTAAAAATAGCTCCTAACTTTTTACTATCTAAATAGAAAAACCATTTAAGTTAGTTTTTGAGCTTTCGACTAGTTCAAATGACAAATTAAACACATTCAAAAGTTAGGAGTTAATAGTTTTTTCAAAAAAGCTACTCCAAATAGTTTTTTTAAAAAAAAGATCATATTTTCAACTACTAGCTAGTTTTATTTTTACATGTTTACCTTTCATTAATCAATGCATTGTTCCCCACACATTATTTTTACATGTTTACCTTTCAGCTTTCAACTAGTTGAAATAGCAAACCAAACATACTATCAGTTGAAAGCTAAAATAATTTCAACTTCGTTTGAATAATAAAAATCTAAGAACTTCTTTAGGAGCTACTAGTTTTTTAAACAAGCTACTCTAAGTAGTTTTTCCAAAAGATATCATATTTTTAGTTGCTAATTGATTTTATTTTTACATGTGTTACCTTTCATTAATTAATGTATTGTCTCCACTAATGTCTCTCATCACATTATACAACCACTCTCTCCTTCATTTCTCTCTCATTCATTAATGTAATTATAGTAATTTATAATATAAATATATAATTATAGAAAATTATAATTCAAATATGTAATTTAAAATTTATATATTTAATTATGAAATTATAATTTAAATATTAATTATAGTTATTTATTATTTAAATATGTAATTACATAATTTATAATTTAAATATGTTATCATAAAAAAATATAATTTAAATATATAATTTAAAATTTATATATCTAATATAGAAAATTATAATTTAAATATATAATTATACTAATTTATAATTTAAATATGTAAGTATAATTTAAATATATAATTATAATAATTTATAATTTAAATATGTAATAAATTTATATTATTAAAATATATTATAATTATTTCAAACATCTCATTGTTGATCTAATTATTAATTATGTCCTTAGTATCATTTTACTACTTTTAGCTAGTTAATAAAAAAAAATTATCAAACACTTACAACTAGTTTTTAAGTTTTCAAGTAGTTTTGTAATACCCTTAATCATCTTATCATATCAATCAATTTTTAATGAATAATTTTTGTGAAGATATGATGTATTGACCTCAACCCGTCATAAAACTCTCATAAAATCACTTAATATCAAATTTTATTTTATTCTCTAAAATTAGTGTATTGAGAAATTAAATATTTAGAGATTCATATGTTTGCAAGAATATTTATAGTCTGAATTAGTTAATTCGAGATTTAAGTAAAATAAAATTTGAATTCATCCATCATATGTATTAAGTTGGTCTATTTAAGTTGTATTTTTTAATATTATTTTTTATAAATAATTTATATTATTAAAATATATTATAATTATTTTAAATATTTTGTTATTAATCTAATTATTAATAATGTCTTTATTATCATTTTACCAAATTAGTTGTTGATAAGAAAATTTTATCAAACACTTATATAACTTTTAAGTTTTCGATTAGTTTTGTTAACCACACTCTTAATTATCATGTCAATTGATTTTTAATGGATAATTTTTATAAAAATGTGATATATTGAACTTAATCTGTCATAGAACTTTCACATAACCACTTTAATATCCAATTTATTTTTTCTCTAAAATTAGTTTATTGAGCAATTAAATATTTAGAGATTCATATGTTTGTAAAAGAATATTTATAGTTTGAATTAGTTAATTCAGGATTAAAGTAAAATAAAAATTGAATTCATCCTTCAAATGTAATTAAGTTGGTTTATTTAAGTTTTATTTTTTAATATTATTTTTTATAGATAAATGTTAATTATTAATATATTAATTTTTTAAATAGAGAAAGCCACAACCTTTATTTTTAATATTATAAATGAATTATTATAAAATTTTAAATTATTGTTTTCGTTTTTCATAAAAGTTTTTTTGACAATATTTTTCATAAAAAATGTTATTTTCATTTATTTCCCTTTCTATATGAAGTTGAGTTTTATAATAATATAAACTAAAAATATTTTTTTATGAAAAATTATTTATTTTATTCAACAGGTAGTTTTATTATATAATTATCATTTTATTAAAAATATAATAAAAATAAATATGATTTAAGACACTTAGATCATATTATGCTGCATGATAATTATAACTCTTTTAAATTAAACAATATTATGTTTATCTTTGAGATAGTTAGGTAGCAATTGTGGATGATACATATGTCCCATGTGTCATGAATGATGATTCATGATACACATTACGGGCCAAATTAAATTAAAGAAATAAAATTGTTGAGTACAATAATTTATTTATAGGGTCACATCTGGGCATGACATTATTATACGCATCTATTGGACCACCATTATCTGACATAAGAGTTTTCGACCATATTATATATATATATGAATATTATCCTCTTCAGCAAAATCATTTTTTTATTAGCCCTCTTTAGCAAAATCACAATAGGACGGCAACAAAAAGGAGCGGTATCTAGTTAGATAGGTAGGCACATAATGTTTGATATCATTCAACTACTTCTAGTTTACATATAGCTAACTTTTAATAGATGTGATTATTTCTCAAATTCTGTTAAGCTATAATTAGTACTTTTAAATGGATTAGTATTAAACTCTAATGGATAAACAACTTCTAAATTTGAGCAGGATATATCAATTTAACTTCTTGTTTAAATATATATGTATATATATATAGTATCGACCCCTATGTTGTACGATTCAATTTTTAAAGTTAGGATAGAAAAGAGGAAATTGCCTTCTGAATCTGATATGAGGTAGAAGTACTTTCTGAATCACGACAATTTTATTCTTAAAATTACCAGTTTAAAGAGAACTTCTAGCTCCAAATGAAGTTATACAAAACCCCTTTTCAACATATGTGACTCATGTGTTATCGAGTGATAACTGATCCAATTTAATTTATTTATTTTTAGTCAAGATCGTATAGCTAAGTTACCATAGTTTAAAAGATCGACCATTGATCCATCTGGTCAAGATATATATTGAGTAGCATAGCCAGTCATTGAATTACTAATTAATTTGCATGATCTTATTTATATTAAAAAACATATAAAAATTTATATTTAAATAAATAAAAATATCATTACTTATAAAAAAATAAAGTAACTAAAGTGATTAAGTATAATACTTTTTCAAATACAATAATTTAACAAGTAATATTGAAATCAAATCAACTATTATATAAAAACAATAAAGTAAAGTTTACAATATGAAAAGAGTATATAAAATAATGAAGAAAACATAATTGACAATATATTACTAAAAATATCATATTAAATAAAATTAAAGTAATTTTTTATTAATTAAAGTAGTTTTTTATCAATTAAAAAAAAAGAGAAATTCAATACCCAGATTGAATCATTAGCTTAACAGAGTTACTATTTTGACTACACTAGGTCACTAATTTAGGATAGATTATGTTGGGTCAAATATAGATCACACCGGTTCATGGTCTAATAAGTAATACTAGTTTGAGTTTATTTGAATTTTTAAACTATAGTAATAACTAATTATGAGAATTATCATATAAGTTGAATTCAAAGAGAGCTTGATCTAAGTTTTAAAATTCTCAAAATAATATTGTTTTGGGTTATACTAATGTTATCACTGCAAACAGTTCTATTTATATATCTAATTTTTATTGTCAAATATCAGTATTTAATATGTTAATTTTTTATTAATAGAAAAAATTTAAATTCATAACCAAATACTTTAGTAAAATTGACTTAATCCACCGAAGTGCAAAATGATACGTGACAATGTATATCACACCAACAAGACTTATTAAGTAACTTAAATATTATTAGTAAATTTGCAATATTTTAATTTTTTATTCATGTGAATATAACATCAGAATATGATACTATTAGGTATATGAAAATAATATGTTTGTTAGTTTTTACCAATTTTAGAAATATCTTTCAATTTTTTTTTAAAAAAGTAAAAAATATAGCGGAGTTAGAAAATAACTTTTAACGTTTCCATGACCATTTGCTGAATAAAACATGAAAACATATGACAATATGGCATTTATGTTTATACTAAACACTGATGAATATTTTTTTATAACCTTCTAATAAACACGGACTTAGATGACAAAAAAGATATGTATGAATAAAACAAGATTAAATACCTACATGAATACTTTAAATTGGTAGGAGGCTTCCTATTTGCGAGCACTAGTATTTTTTTATTCCGCTTATTAATAAGTACGAATACTAATAACATAGTACCCATATTTGTTGAATTAAAGTATCACCCATTTTTATGTATACACACGGTTGTCCTTTAATTTTTACATTTTTAATTTAATACTAATAATATTTTATGGAATGAATCAATTTAAAATAATATTAAGTTTTATCATCAACATTATTTTTTTTATAAAAATATATAATTCATTGACTTTTTTTTTATAAAAATCTATTAATTAGACATATAAGTAAATATTCCATTTGTATTAAATATTTTTATGAATATAATCTTATGATTTTATATAAAACTAATTTTTTATAAAAATTAGTTTTTAAGTATTTGCTAGTAAAACTTGAGGGTATTTTAAACTGGTACCATTGAAAAATGAGACAAATAACGGGTACAATTTTTTTTATCAGTAGACGTAGGTACACACTATCCATATGGGTATGATCGGTTGCCATTCTTATATGGGATGACGACAATACACATATGTGTTATTAATTATGTCAAATATACAAAATTTTATACAAATTTAAAATTATTTAGTTCATCATATATAAAATAATTTAAAAATGTAAATATTCATTATTAGATAAAATATTAAAAAAAGTTCAAAATAGTCTTAAGTTTCTTTTAGACTTCATAAATGTTGCTTGTTATAAAAAACTTAATAAATGTTAGATCCCACATATACTACGCAAGATGGATCCTGCTCATTTCCTTTTTCATTCTAGTGTAATGATTGTGTGGCAAGTTTTTGTTTACCCTTTGAAATTTAGAATAAATTTATGTGAAGAGTAACATGAAGTTTATTTTTTTAAAGAAAAAAAATTATTTAATAAATATAGGATACAACCAAATCATAATAATCTTGGTTTACATGATAATTTATAGCCAAATTCAGATTACATTAAAAGATAATACACAAATTCAGTAGACACCATGTGTCCTCAAAAGCATATATTAATGTGCTAAGTAAATATCCGACTATCTCATCCATGTTGTGTATCTATGTCACTAATCATATATTGTATATGCGTCGTATTTTTTAGCTCGTGAATAAAATGAAAGTGATATTATTTACGAAACTATTTGAGTCATTTTGAATTTAATTAACATTTTTTTAAAAAATTTTCTGTCAAATTAAACAATCTAATTTTCATTTTTTTTTTCTAAATCAATCTATTATACTTTCATTCCATTTTCGCTTCAATTATCTTCTTTTTCCTTCTCATCAATCCTCTACATTTTCTTTTATTAACTAAACAGGGCAATAATGATTAATAATTTGTTTTAATATAATTAGTGAGTCATTCCCAAACGTGATTTTTTTTTTGTTTAATGTCAACGAATTTTCACACGCGTTATATATATATATATAAGATAAGTCTATTTATTATTATAGCATGCTGGTACGGTTGAAATTAATGGTTGAATGAGAAGCATTAGATTGATTGTTTGGAACTGCATAGAAGAACTTCCCCAGTTTGCACCTACATTTGCGCCAGTTAGTATAGAAGTGAAGACAGTGACGGGCACACATAGGTGTAAATTGATGTGTCCCTAACTAAGGTAAGTGTCATGCGTGTGAACACAATATAGAGAAAACTGAATGCAATTAAGAAAAGAATGGAAGCTAAGAAGGGGGGGCATATCAATACAGCTTGGCAGATAACTTGATCATAATTATACTCACACAATTTCGCAGTGGAAAGCAACAAAAGAGAGAAACAAAAAGCCAGACATGGTTACACTACATGAATAAATGAAAGACCAAGAAGCTGTAGCATCTAGTGGCCTAATCTTGCTAGAGCCTAGCAATTCAAGCTTCGAAAGCGACCTAACAGCAACATAGCCCAACGGTTTTCTCAGACCCGGCCTGTGCTGTACATAGCTATTAGAGTGGGGTTAATCTTAATTCTTTCTTTCTTTTTTTCATTCTATATATTTTTCCCTAATTCACAAATAAATATAAATTATGTGGATTAGCTAGAGATGTCAATTTGTTAATATCTGACTTTTAGTGTGAAAGCAAACAGTAGCAAAAAGATGAAGGGGTTGGTATATGGAAGAAAGAGAAAAATGGTTGTGGAAGAAGATTGGTGAAAATGGATATCTAATAAGCAAAAAAGAAAGAAGAATTGAAAGGGGGGGATTGGTTGATCCGAAGAAACTGTAATAACATATGGTTGAACAGCTATCTACCTAGCTGCAGGCTGAAGCTATACTATTTATATATTTTGTGCACTTGGTGTGCCTCTTACATTTAGTTATATATGCTCTTCAAATTGGAATTATTGGGTAAACTGGGCAGCACTACTGAAATCCTTTTTCCAGCAATCTGGTTGATTTGAATGTGTCTCCATTCCCTTACATATGGTCCCACCCTCTATTTCTGTGGTCTCCCTTTATCCCTTGGTAGTGCCACATCTTTTGGGTCATTAAGTCTGTGATAGATGAATGATGTTTTGTCCTTTTGATAAACTCCCCCATGGGATCATTTTGTCCCATCTGTATGAATTGGCTAATTGCTATTTTGGTAGGGTTATCCTCATATCATCAACTCCATCCCGCTTTGCCTTCATTTTGTCCTTTCTCTTAATTTGCTTATGCATGGGATTTATAATGTCATCATCTTCGTTTCTACATCCTTATACATACCCGGTGCCGGAAAAATCTGTTTTATTGTTATTTATGCTCCTTCTCTTTCTATCCCTTTCTAGCTTCACACAACAACTTTTGTTTCAATCTTTTCATTTGCAGATGTTTAAATATTTAAATATTGACTTTGGATGTGTATACACATGTGGCTAAGAGTATTTCCTAATGCTAATTCATGCCTCGCTTTGCTGGATATTAACAAATTGTTTTCAACACTATTTTCTTTACCTGAAAAAATTGGGTATCGACAACCAAAAAGACATTGGACCACCATGTGGAGGGAAGTTGAATATTTAGCTATAAATGTTAGGTAAAAAGTTTTTTATTAAATGTACCTTGGACGGACCAGCGGAGCAACTGAGGGCCCTGTACTCTTCACCCATACAAAATTAAAAGGCTTTAATGCATATATAATAACGTTAATTAAATATGTTAAATAAATAAGTTTGTCGTTACATTTTAATAGTTAACAATTTTAATTTTATATTAAATTAAAATTAGAGTTTAATAAGTATCCGCTATTTGTAAAGTGAATCAAGATATATTATTTTGAATGATAATTTTGTACGTGTTAGTGGGCCAAATATATAGCAACAACATAAGGATAAAACTATTACAAAGAGATACGATGAAATATGTAACAAAAATATTGCAAAAATAGAATGGGTACATAAATGTGATAATATTGTAACGGAAGATTGCAATTGCTCGGAGATAATGGCAACAATCTGAAGACTGTAACTGTTAGTAGATAATACTAACAATATAAAGATTGTAATTGCTAGGAGATAATGCCAACAATCTGAAGCTAGGAGATAATGCCAATAATCTGAAGATTGTAGCTGCTAGGAGATTGTAACTGCTAGGAGATAATGCCAACACACCCCCATAAGATGGTGGTGGAGGAAGCCACACCAATCTTGGACCTGAGCCATTGATGTTGAGATAATCTGAGCGGTTTTGTGAGCAGGTCTGCAAGTTAGTGGCTAAAGGGTATGTGAGCAACAGAGAGCTCCTGTTTGGCAATCAAGTCACACATAAAATGGTAGTCAATGGAGATATGCTTCATGCAGGAGTGGAAAACAGGATTGACACAAAGATAGTGGAGTCGATGTTGTCTGAAAAGAGAAAAGGATGACAAATAATGAGTAGGTGATGTTCTCAGCATAATTCACATAACCAAAGAAGTTCAACAGTTCTAGACCCAATGGTGCGATACTCAACCTCAGTGGAGGATTTTGCTATTGTCTTTTGTTTTTACTCGACCAAGAGATGACATTGGCTCCTAAGTATATAATGTAAGTCCTAGTGGACTTCGTGTCGGCAGAGTCGCCACCCCAATCTGAGTCAAAAAATGCTTGAAGAATGAGGTCTGAAGAGTGACGTAGGTGAAGACAATAGTCAATGGTGCCTTTAAGATATTGAAGGAGGCGTTTCATAGCTTGCACATGTAACATGGTGGGTTCATGCATGTATTGGGATAACTTGTTCACAAAGAAGGCAACGTCAGGACAAGTGAGACAAAGATATTGGAGGGACCTAACAAGCTCACAATAGCTTTGAATGTCACAACTAGGCATGTCATCGGAGGCGGCAAGTTTGACGGAGGTCGACATGGGAGTGGGGACCGACTTAACATCTATCATAGTGGACTTTTGAAGGAGAGCACGTACATAGTGATGTTGGGTGAGAAATAGGCTAGTGTCAGTTGGTACAAGCTCAATGTCGAGGAAGTGATGGAAACTCTAAGTCTTTGAGAAAGAATTTGATGGCAAGGATAGTTTTGAAGAAGGATAGGAGAACCATATAATTTTCAGTTAGTAAAAAATCATCAACATAAACGAGGAAGTAAGCAAGGGAGGTGCCTTACTTGTAGATGAAGATTGGGGTGTTGGACTTGGAGTTACGGAAGCCAAAGTTGATGAGGAATTCCTTGAGGCAGTGAAATCATGCCTGAGGAGCTTGTTTAAGGCCATATAGAGCTTTGTTGAGCTTGCAGACATGGTGAGGATATTGAGGGTTGACAAATCCAAGGGGTTGTTTCCTGTAGATGTCTTCATCAATGGTGCCATGGATGAAGGCATTGTTCACGTCCATTTGATTGAGAGACCAGTTATTTGAAAGGGCAAAACAAAGAACCAACTTAATGGTTTGTGGTTTGATGACAAGGTTAAAGGTTTCATGATAGTCAATACCAGGGCGTTGGTAAAATCTTTTTGCCACTAGACGCACTTTGTAACGTGTAATCGTGCCATCGGTGTGTCACTTGAGATGATAGAACCATTTGTTTTCCAATGATATTGAAAGGAGCTTGTTAGGGCACCAAAGTCCAAGTGCCATTAGCAAGGAGAAGATTGAACTCATTAAACATAGCAGTCCTCCACTTAGCATGTTTGAGAGCTTGGGTGTGATAGGTAGGCTTAATGGCTTCCAGGTCAGAAACTTGGTGATCGAGTGAAGTTGCTTAGGTTTAAAGATGTCAACCTTAGCACGAGTTACCATGAGGTGAGTAAAGAGAAGGAGCAGTATTGCTGCTGAAGACAAGGTATCCTATTTGCAAGTAGGAGGAACGAAGGTTGGTGTGGAAGGGGGGGAGGACAACTCCTGATCGGATTGATTTGGAGGAATAAGTGGGCAGGGTTGGTGGTGAGTGATAGAGGCAGAGGTTAGGTTTGGTGGTGGAATATTTGTGGATTCAGTTAAGAGAGACAAAGGAGGGGAGACACAAGGACGAGACTTGGATTAAAGTTTATTGGGTGTGTAGGGTGAAAGCCAAGGAAAGTAGAGAAAATCAAAGAACGAAGTTTGGAGTAATTTAGTGGAACACGAAAAAGGATTTCAAAGGGAGATTTCTCATGGGGGGTGGGGTTGGGCAAGCAATTGATGAGGTAGGCGACTGTTTGGAAGGCATATGACCAAAACTAAAGAGGTAGTGAGACATGGTAAATAAGACACCGAACATTTTGACAAGGTGATGATATTTCCTTTCGGAGAGACCATTGAGTTCAGGTGTATAGGGGGAGTGGTTAGATGAGAAATACCATGGGTTTGGAGAAAAGAGCGTAATTTAATAAATTCACCTCTATTGTCACTATAGAAGGTTTTGATTGGACATGAAAATTTCTTTTCAACTAAGAATTTAAATATTGGGAAAATGGTGGAGACATCAAATTTAAATTTAATGGGAAAGAGCCACATATATTTAGAGAAATGATCCACAAATATAACATAGTATAAATAACCATTTATTGAGGGAATTGAGGCAGGACCCCAAACATCAGAAAAAATAATTTCAAGTGGTTTATGACTAACTAAACTAGACTTAGAGAAAGGAAGCTTGTGATTAGGGATGACAAAAAAATCTGTGCTTGCGGATACCCGTGGATAAAATCCGCAAAAATATCCACACAGATAGTGTAAATGGGTACCCGTCACCCGTGGGTACGAGTTTTTTTCTACCTGCTCCCTTAACAGGCATTAGTATCATAGTACTTGTACCCGCGGGTACCCGCTACCTGCTAAACTAATATATATATATATATATATATATATATATATATATATATATATAATATTTTTGAAAAATAAATCAAACTAAAATATTAATTATCAAAATTCATTTATATCAATCTTATTTTTAATAAAATTATTTATTATAAAAATACCGTTAATATAAAATAAAGATTTTATTTATATTAAATATTTTCTTATAATATATTATATTAATCTACTTTTATATCTAATTAATCTTGTAGAAAATATTATAATTTTATTTCTAGATTTTTCAAAAAATAAATGATTTATTTGATAAAAATTGTTATAAAAAAATATTTAATTTTAAAAAAATTATTTTTTTAAAAATATCCATGGGTACCCATGGATACCCGCAGGTATTAGAAAAACTCATGAGTATTTCTATAGCGGGTACCTCAAAGGTTTTTAGCAGGTAACGGGTGACGGTTTTTGTAGCGAGTTAGGTGACGGGTAACCACTACTCGTGCCCATGCTGACCCGTTGTCATTCCTACTTGTGGCTTTTATTAGCTAAGCAATCTTGACACATTAGAGACATAGAAGTGTGAATGACAATTTGTTTCAGGACTTGAAGGTGGGGATGACCAAGACGGTGATGCCATAAAGTTGTGGGAGTGCAATTGTGGACATGGTGAAGGTGAGGGGTGGGAGGAGATGCTTGCAACTTGTAGGCATGTGCTTCAGTCTTTCCGTATAGTAATAACACTTCTGTATTCAAGCTCTTTACCTTGAAATACCAAGGGAAAAATTCAACAAAGACAAAATTAGTTTGACATAATTAGGAAATTGAGATTAGATTGATTAACATGAGGACATGTAAAACATTGGTCAAGTGAAGAGGATTCATAGAAGTGGTCAATGTTGTTGAACCATAATGTTTTATAGGGAGACCCTTACCATTAGCAACATGGAGTTGATCGGTCCCGGAGTAGTCAGTGGAGAGGGAGAGGCGAGTGAGATCATTTGTCACACGGTGAGAGACATTAGAGCTAATAAGCTAGGAGGGAGGAGAGGTGCCCTTAGTATGGGCCATATTAGCTTGATGCTTCAGATCATCAACCAGGAATCCATGTAGTTAATAACATGTTTTGCCTCGTTTATCACAATATTGACACACAGGTACATACCGTTTGAAACCTATCACGGTCATGAGGGGATAAGTTGTTGCGATTGGAGGTTGCATTGTCAGCCATTTGGAGAGGCATGACGAGAAGGGTTGGACTGTTTCCCATGGTAAGAGCGCCAATATAATTAGTAGTGGCAAGGAACACTTGTTGTTGAGGTTCATCATGCTGCATGAAAATCTCAAAATCGACGAGTTTATCATACAATTCATCAAAGAGCAAGGGAGTATCCCTTGTGCAAATCTGACAATAAATTCGCAAAAGAAAAGGCCAAGGCTGTTGAAGATAATGATGACGAGGTCGAGGTCATCAACTGAGTGGCCGATGAGAGCAAGTTCGTCTACAGTTATTTGGATCGATCATAAATACTCATTAACCCTAGAAGTGCCTTTGGAGACGTTCATTCAAAGACATCATTCGAGTACGAGAACGATGACCGTAGTGCTTATTGAGATGTGTCCAAGCATCGACAGAAGTGTAGTAGAGGATATGACAATTTGGGCATCGGGGCTGCATGAGGCAAGTAAAGCAAGGAAGACATAATGGTCTTACCATTTCTAAAGACTGTAAGCGGGGTTGGGAGTGGTAGCGACGTCACCATTGCTAGGAGTTTCAGGAGGACATGGTTTTATGCCATCAACAAAGCCAAGGACGTCATAGGCTTCAAGGATTGTCTCCTTCGATGCTCATGACTATTTCTACTTGCAACCTTTGATTGAACTCAACAATCTGAAGCTAGGAGATAATGTTGTGAAGAGATAATGCCAACAATCTGAAGATTATAACTGTTAGGAGATAAGGCCAACATTCTCAGTGTAAAAAGTTTTACACCGATATTCAATCATAACTTTTTATTTATGGTAAGTTTATTGACTTTACTAATTAACACTTTAAAAATCATATAAATGAAGAGTATGTTATGATTGAATGTCAATGTAAATTTTTTTATACAATCATCGCATGCTAATTAAACTCTTAAAATTATAGAATTTCTTAGGAAAAAAATTCTTATATGCTTAAAAAATCAAGTATATATATAATTTAATCTCAATTTATACTTAATAAAACTTCATAAAATTTTAAAAAAGAACAAAAATAAACCCAACATCAAGAAATATTTGTAGACATTACACAAATGTACATAATCGTTCATGAAATAAAAAGTTGGACAATAAAACTCTAACAATTTGACAACCGAACATAATTATTTGATCTATTTTAACTTATTAAATTAAATATAATAATATTTTAAGTTATTTTTATTTTTATAAATAAATATTTAATACAAGTTATTTATGTAGAAGGAAGTAGATAAAAAAGAATAAAATAATTTCTGTTTTACAATAATTTCTTGTAATTTCCTACAACAAATAAGAGTGTGTGGTTTTATTCCATATAGTGTGTTTCAACAAGTCAAATAGTAAATAAAATTGAACGATATAATTTAAAAATTAAAAAAACCTCTAAATTAAATCGATTTTTTTTTTTGCATTTTTATATTTATTTAAGCCTTGAATACCTTTAATGCTATTGAATTCCTCAAAACCTTGATGCTTACAACCTGTTTGATAAAACGCTTCAACAAAACCTTCTAACAATTTTCCTTCTTTGTAATTGGTTAATACTCTTATATAATTTTGTAAGGAGTAAATAAATTTTTATATAATTTTAAAAATATTTTTAATGTATTTTTAATACTTAATAATAAAAATTTTAAATTACAAAAATGAACAAAATTATACTGCAAAATGGTTCAAACTTTGAAATTAATCTAAACTAATCAAGACGTATTACATTTTTTTTTTACATTGTGAACATTCCTAAAAGAAACTAATTATTAATCTTTATCATTCGTTTTATTAAAATTTAACAGTTAAGATTTTAAAAATAATAAATAAAAGAAGAGTTATACTTACTCTTGGAGTAATATTATTCTTGGAGTAATATTATTCGTTCTCTCTTTTTTATATATATATATATATATATATATATATATATATATATATATTTATTTTGTTTCTACCTTTACACCTAAGATATTGTTAGGGTGTTACAATTTTGTCTCGAAAATATGTCTCAGTATTAAGGGAAGAAAATGCTTATAAATGACATTTGACTTTAACTTTTAAGAGACGTGAGACTTTAGATGTACATGAACATGTATGTATATATATATATATATAATTATCGATATAAAATAAAAATATTTAATGATTAAAATTTTATTTATATACACACATTTACAATTGTATATTTAACGAATCAAATTAACTCTACTACACTTAATTTCTTTGTCATTTACTTCTTGTCAATTCAATATTTTTTTAGATAATGGTGCATTTGGAGGTTTTTTTTTTTTTTTAAAAAAAAGTATTTATCTTAATAAGATGAGAAATTTTCTATTATTTTTTGTGTTAATTTGGACAACCATCTTCTACTTAAAATAAATAGTTTTTATTTATTTTTATAAGCAAATATTATCAGCTTATTAATAAATTATTATTTTAAATAAAAGACCATTTTAACTTAATATTATTTTAATGAATTACTGAATTTTTTCATAATTAGCGAAATATTTATTATTAATAAGAATTTTAATTCATATTCAAGGAGATAATATATAGACACTATTTTATATAGCAATATGGATACATTCAATAGGACTTGAACACCAATCTAAAATTAAACATAGAAAATTCCATCCATGCTTACCCCATGACTATACAAATTAATGTAAGAGAGGAATTATACCCTTATATTCTCTTATATAAGGGTATAATTCCTCTCTTAATTGTTGCATTCTTTGTGATGGGTTGAGTCAATCATAAAAAAAAAAAACCCATTTGAGGGGTCTCTGCCTACCCTGCGGGATTATAAATTTTCCATCCCATTAAGCAAATTACAAAAAAAGTAGGTAGTAAAACCCTCAAGAGTTCTTATTGAACTCATATCTCTACAATAATCATTCCTAGGGTTTTTTGTTCTTGAAAATCAAGAACTTCAATTCAATATATTTGAGGTACACAAATTCTCTTTCTTCTATCCTTTTATATTTAATTCTCTATACATACTATAATCTTGTATCTACTGATTTAAGGTTTCCTTTTATTTCCATCAATTGGTATCAGAGCCAAATTAGATACATATTATGGTTGTTTTCTATTAGAGAATTATGGTTGTTTTCTATTAGAAAATTAAATTTGAATTAAAGATTTTTTGTGTATAGTTCACTATTATCCTTTTCACAAAAAAAAAATGAGGGTTTACGCTACTTGTTATTGTTAAAATAACATGTTAAAGTTTCATTCCCTTACTCTTACATGGGTAAATTATATATTGAAACTTCTTTTTAAGTGCTACCCCTTTAAAACTTAGTTTTCTTTTAAATAATTATGGGGTAAATTGTTTTTAAAATTACTTAATGGTTTTTCTTTTTTTTATGTTTGACCGATATGAGTCATTTGTGTTGACAACATAATATATTTATGTTAACTTTACTTTGGAAAGTGTTAATGGGTTGCATGGACTCATTTTTATACTCATATTTTTGTGATTTGGTCAAGGGAGAACTTTGTCATTTTGATACGATCATGTATGATGATTCGTGTGTTAAATTCATTCTCAGAAGCATTGAATGTGATTGCTAATTTTTTATATTTTTATTTTTTCACAAATACCATATTTATTTAATATTTTTATATTATTGGTATTTTTGAGTATAAAAAAAATTGATTAATTCAAGATTAAATTAAATTTTTTTTTACTATTATAATCTTGAATTTTTGACCTATTTTCATTGTGATAATTCTTTACAGTATTTGTATTCTCCAATTATACTGTACTCTCTTGAATATTGAATTATCATTTATAAATTAATTTTAGGTTATTTTATTAATTATGCACAATCTTAATTGTCTTTCTATTATGAGCATAATTTTCTTTATTAATTTGCATTATTATTACTTGTCTATCATGGGTATAATAATGTGAATTTTGTATGTTGGTCATATAATATATATGATTAATATTATGCAAATTTATTGGACAATATGCATAATTTCTTTTTTCATTTACATAATTATAATTTTACTATTTTGGATGCATTTATGTGAATTTTGTGATATAATTATTTTTTTTATTGCATTGATGATAACTATACTCTATCGGTGTATTGTTATTAATGTAATTTGGTGTTATACAATGTACTTTTCTTGGCTTATGTTAATGATTTTTTATACCCTATCAGTATTAGGATTTTATTGATATAAGTTATAGTACATTGTAATTTCTTTAGGGATTCTCTTTTAACTGAACTTTTAGAATTACATAATGTTTCCCTATTTTTGTAATGTTTAGTTTATTTCCCTCATTTGATCATGTTTAGTTATATTTATATGGAACCAAAATTTACACTCTCATTTTTTTTGTTCCATAATGACTTATAACTTTTAATTGGACATTTTTCCTTCAAAACAAAAAAAAATGTTGCATTTTTTGTGGTGCAAATTATATATATATATATATATATATATATATATATATATATATATAATAAAGAAATAGTTGAATTTTATTTAGCCCTCTGGGTATTTTTTTGTTATATCAACTTATTTTTTCTTTATCAAGTGGAAGGATTTTGTATATTAGAATTTTAATTAATATCTTATAAAATAAATTTTCGTCATATAAGATTTTTACCTTAAATGTCCAATTAATCATACATGTGCAAAAAAAAAAAAAAAACAAATGTTCTTGATAAAATGTTTTTTTCTTATCACATTATTTGTTATCACATTGTTGGGATCTATATTAAGAATTTTATATTGGTCTCTTGTAAAATATTTTCTTGTATAACAAACTCTCTATTGATTTGCAATATTAGTATGCAATTCTTGTAAGGACAATATAGGAATCCCAAATTTTAAGAGATTAATTTCTCCATACCATATTTTATAATATTGTTAATGGTATTTTTGTAAAAGCTAGAGGCTTTATTTTGGGATATATAAATAAACCTATGTCCATTATAAATTGTTATGAGAGTTAGAGACTATTTATTATTATATCCTTAATATATGCAAGAATAAGTCTCATTCTTCCGCTGCGTGTAATCATATTTTATTCTCAAGTGTGTGTAAATATTGTTTATTGTAGCACTTGATTTTTGTTTATGAT
Organism: Psophocarpus tetragonolobus; assembly: GCA_037954015.1. NCBI lineage: Eukaryota > Viridiplantae > Streptophyta > Magnoliopsida > Fabales > Fabaceae > Psophocarpus > Psophocarpus tetragonolobus. Next base: position 52,599,443 of record CM075693.1, on the reverse strand, counting down.
TACTTGAGAACTTGCTTATGATTTCATATTTTACGTAAAATTATCAAGTGATCAATTTTCTCACTCATGTAATTATTTTTTCAAGATCCTCATAGGGGTCAATATTTTTGTAAAGATTGATTAATATGTGGTTAATTATGAAACCATTTGTGAGAATTATTTATTCTTATGGATGAATTTGTAGGTTTCATATTATTGTTATTTTAACCACTTCTCTCATTAATCATTTGTTATTCTACTACTTTTTAATTCCTTAAGTAGAATAATAGTGAATTTTAATTCACTTTTATTATTATATTATAAAGTCACCATCCCACTATCACTAGAACTTTTAATACTAGTGTACCCTAATGATAATCCTAATATTTTTTTGGTATATTAAGGATTAGTGGGAGTATATATAATCTTGTATTATCTCTCAAAACTTATATATTTTTATTGTCATATAAACGTGTGCAGATTTAATTATGATATGACATATTCTATAGGGCTTCTCTATTTATTTTTGTCCTATTTTTATTGAGATACATAAAATCCATTGTATCTTTGTAGACATCTTTAACTGATGTTAAGGTCATTTTGTTGGGTACTGTACATTAATCCTTTTGGCATACAATTATGCATTGTGCATCTCTTTTACCCAATTTTCATATTTTAATTGATCAAAATTTTAGAAGTATATAATTTTGTATCATGTCTCGAGACTTATCTATCTGTATTGTCATATATTCTTGTGCACATTTAATTGTGATATGACATACTTTATAGGACTTGACTATTTATTTTTGTCCTATTTTAATTGAGATACATAATTCATTGTATCTTAATAGACATATTTAATGGATGTTAAGAGCATTTTGTTGGGCATTGCACATTAATTCTTTTGGTATGCAATTAAGTATTGTGCATTTCTTTACCCAAAATTTCACATTTTGTTTGGTCAAAATTCTATAAGTATATTGTAGATGCAATACTCTTATCGAGTATGATTTTCTACTTTGTAAAAAAAGTGCTTATTATGATAGTACTCCTATTGAGTACAATTTTGCACTATTGAAGTACTTATGAATTTTTTTTTGACCAATTATCTAAGTGTTTGCTCAATTGACATTTTGTAACCACAATAATCTGAGTATCATTTTATATAAACTAGGTGTCTATGTGGTTTTAGTAGGGAATTTATGGATTTTCTACTTATCTTTATATTCTTACATAGTCACTCATTTTTGAAACTCGGATTAGTTAAATGTCAAATATTATAGAGCATTTATGTAGCCTATATGTAATTACATATGTTATTGGGCTATGATGAATAATTAGATGCATGTAAATTATGCTTTCTCACCTATATAATTTTTCAGACTCAAGTAAAAAAATAAATTATATTAACTAAACATTTTTTTATTCACTGATCAAATACTTAACTTTGGAGTTTTATAACTCATATGGTTTGGTTAAGTTTTGATGTCTTAGATCAGTGGGAGTCTGAAAACTTTCTTATGAGATATGTGTGAAGTAATATCATTTTAGTAACATATCTCTTAGCATCTTTGGATGTTTGAGATCATGTAGTATCATATTATTGAACTACATTATTCTATATACTTTATGAGAAATATTTATGATATATATCCCTATCGGATATTATTTTGTAGCTCAAATTTCTCATTGTCTAATATAAGATTTGTTTATAATTGTCATTCTAGTTTAATGATTTATCTTTGTATTATTGATTAATACCATCCAAGTGGGAGAATGTTGGAAATAATAGTTGATTGGTATTAATAAATTATATTTTATCATTATCTGACAATTTAAGATATGGTGATAATCATATCTTATAATATCTTTATGATTATTTGAATGGGATTATAGTAAGATTGACTCTATTATGGGTTGAGTCAATCATTAAAAGCCCATTTGAGGGGTCTCTGCCTACCCTGGGGGATTATAAATTTGCCATCCCATTAAGACAAAAAAACAACAATACACATTCTCTAGAATAATCCCCTAGAAAGTAGGTAGTAAAACCCTCAAGAGTTCTTATTGAACTCATATCTCTACAATAATCATTCCTAGGGTTTTTTGTTCTTGAAAATCAAGAACTTCAATTCAATATATTTGAGGTACACAAATTCTCTTTCTTCTATCCTTTTATATTTAATTATCTATACATACTATAATCTTGTATCTACTGATTTAAGGTTTCCTTTTATTTCCATCATAACCCTCACTAATTAATTATGCAGGTAAAAATTCGTTACAAAAATATTAGTGATAGACATTAATTTATATACAAACTATTTAGTTATCAATGTATCAATATTTGGATAATATTGTACATTTATTTTTTAATTTTTTTATTTTCTTCTCTCCCCATCTAATGTGCAATGTATCTTACATCTAGTTAGTTAAAAATGAACATTGGTGAGTATGATTCATTTCATTCTATTAATTTATTATAAATGATCAATTTTTGTGTTTAGCAATATAATAAATTCTAATATTTATAAAAAAATTTAAAAAAATCATAAAAGAAAGTTTCACTGCCATTCTTTTCTGTATGTTACTAAAAGAAAAATTGTCATTACCTACTACATGGAAAACCTATTTTATTCATAAAAAAATCATCCTAAAAGTAATCAATTCTCAAGAAGCATATAATTATAATGCTGAAGGGGTGTGTTTAATCCTACACCAGCTAGGCATATAACTTAAATAAATCTTGATTAATATGAATCATTAATTTTGTAAGCCGATAATCTTGTGGAATTAAATTAGGTTTAAGTCTAAATTCTTAGACAGAATAAACTCTATCCTAAATGTGTCTATTGTTGGGTCAACTGTACTGTCCCACTTTTTTTTTTTGGTGTGTGTGAACATTATCGCCGCATTTCATGCCAATAATAGCCTTAGACACGAAGGGAAATGTTGGAAAGCCATCTTAATTGTAGTCACTCGTTACCTGCCTTACTTGTATCTTCTTTTAGCAATCTTAATTGAGTTAGGGTTTGTTGAATTTTGTTCATTTAGATATTTTCTTTAGTATTTAGTGAGAAAGATGGTTGGTGTTTAAAGTTGAATCCTTCCTGGGCCTTTTTTATTTGTTGGCTAAAATATGTTGTTTGGTTTTATTGTTTTGCAAAATGAAGTGTTGCTGGGAAGCAGAGACATTTATTTGTCTCGTCTCTTTAGATATTTTGGGAAATGTGATGTTCCTTTGGAGGTACTTGCTTTTTCTTGGCAAGTCTTGCTTGATCGGCTTCCATCCCCTGGGTGCCTTGAATTAGAGACACGTTATTTTATATTTGCAAGATATGTCTCTCTTCTATCACTCTCTTCCACAGGATACAACTCACTTTTTTTCTTTCTCTTCTTACAAAATCTCTAACAAAATCCCCTCTAGTAGGATATACAAACCCTACTACTGATACAGATACTATTCATACAGTTCTAATAGAATAAAATAACACAATAATAGCTTTACTAGAAGAAGTTTTCTAGAAAATTATCTAATCTTATAGATTCAAGCAAAAAGGGAAATATATCTATGATATAAATGATCTAGTTAATAAAGTTTCTAGACTATCTTTAGGAACAAATATACAAACTAGAACAGTATGTAAAAACACTTATAAATTTGTCAAAGTAATAGCAAAAACAGACATAGCTGAATCCAGTAATAAGAATAAGACTAAACATAAGGATAATACCTCTAACAAAGACAAACTGTTATTTAAAATATGAATTTAAGACCAAATAACAGTTCACAGACACAATTACAAGATGTTTATATGGATAGTACACCCAATAGAAATCAAACAACAGAGAGGTTTTAAGGAACTTCTCGCAGATTAAGAGAACACCAAACTAGGAGACAAGATCTCATACAACATCCAGGAATCTTAGATAAATTTCTAAATAGAAGAAGAACTACCAATGTCAGGAGATTAGAAGACTTAGTAGACATACATCAAAATACAGAAATAGGATTCTTAGATAAATTTCTAAATAGAAGAAGAACTACCAATGTCAGGAGATTAGAAGACTTAGCAGACATACATCAAAATACAGAAATAGGATCCAACTCAAGAATAAATTCTTTGAATCCTAGACAACTATACAATATAGGCTGGTTGAGCTCTGAAAGAACTAGTCTTTACAGATATAGAAGGATAGAAAATTTTCACCTTCCTGATAATACATATGAAATAATTCCTTTAATATCTCAATAAACAGCTACACAGCTCCTAACTCAACATGAGAGATATGTCCACATAGGATTAATTACTATAGGAGTCAGATCCTTAGCTAGACATATGATTGGTGCAAGAGCTTTGATAGTTCTCCATGATACAAGATTTCAAAACAATGATTCTCAAAGTATAATTGGAATATTAGAGGTTGACTTAAATCAGCCCATATCATTAATATATCTTGCTCCAAACTTTACACTCACCCTTCCAGACTTCGTTAATCACATTAGTCTAGAAGTACAAACTATAGGTTTTGGAACAAATTGGATAGGAGATAACCTACACCTAGACATTACTTTCATAGGACGAATAAGTAATTATATTTCTTCCATGTATAGAATTAACACTAGACCATTAGAGGAAGCAATAAGCTCTATTGGTACACAATTTTTGCCAGCTCAGGCATTCACAAGAAGAAATGAGAGCCATATATGGCAAACTCATCTACAAAGGGATGAACGAAATCCAAATTCTATTATTATACACAATAGATCTAGAGACCTTAGTTTAAGCTTCACAGATTATAGAAATACTTCACTTATGGATTTAGCACAAAACAGACGGGATAGTACATCCACTACTCCCAATGATGATCATATTGGTATGATGAACATCATAGACAGTGATGATGAAGAAGATGATGATATGACTGAAGAAGAATGGAATTATCATCAAGCAAATATAGCCATGTGTAGGCAAGGAACTCTAGATAACCAAGCCAACATATCCATGTCTAGACAAGAAACTTTAAACTTAGAACCTTGGGATAGGTTTCTAAAAGACCCTAACTGGGAACCATGGGATAACTTTCCCCTTGAACACAATGAAGTTGAAAGACTTCAAGAAAATAAAGAAAATGACAAAATAAATTATATCGTTAATACATTTTTATAAAAATTAAAAATTGAAGAAGAAACTAAAGAATTTTTTTTTTTTATCAATTTACAAAAAATTTACAAGATAAAGAAGAAGATGTTTTATCAACAACATCTGAAAACACAAAAGTAGGACTCATAAATGAATATGAAGAATCCACTGCTACAAATTATAGGTTAGATCCTGCCGGTACACAAAATTATTCTCAAGGATTCCTTCCTAGAGAAACTATACAAAATATTGTCCTCAGTAACAATAAATACATATCACATGGTAAAAGATTACTAGTTGAACCAAACTTCTAAATTCCAAACTTACTTCTAAACATAGGAGATATAGATCCCCAACTCCTTCCAACATACATAGAACAATTGACAGCTGCTGTAATCCGAGATTATGACATACATCATGAGAAAGATGTACTATCTTCTCAAGAAATGATCGCTAAAGGGGAAACATACTTAGGCGATATCGCTAGATCTGGATGGGAATCTTTTAAGAAAAATTTCCCTAATGATCTAAACACACTGGTTATTGAACCAGACCCAAATATTTACAATTTCTGTTTCCTTATACAAAGATTGTTTACTTCACAATCGGCCAATGATGACAACACAATTAGACAACAAATTTATCTAGGACATCTCAAAAGATTGTCTATTGAATATTTTGGTAAAATAAAAGAATACTGTCAAGATTATCTCTTGCATGCATCTATAGCTGGTTGCTTTCATGATGTTAGTATAGGAGACAAAATGTTTCTTAAACTTCCAGGAAAACTGGGACAAAAAATTAGAGAAAGTTGGAAAAATGATGAGGTTACTCCCATGCTGAATAACCTCTCTATACGAATACAACACATTATGAAAATAATGGAAGACATTTGTTCCCATATAGCTATACAAAAATAGCTTAAGCATTCTGATGTTGGGATATGCAAACAAATATACACACCCCAATAATATGCACAAAATAGATTTAAAAACAGGAAAAATATATCTAGAAATAAACCAAGATATAATAATACACAAAAATTCTTAGGGCCAAGAACTCCAAGAAAAACATATACAATAAGGGCTTCTAATGCCAGAAAACCACTTTAAATCCTAATAGACATGTTAGGAAATTTAGGGATAACAAAACTTACAAACAAACATTAAAATGTTTTGCTTGTGGTCAACCAGGACATTTTTCAAGAGATTTTCTAAATATCGCCAATCTTTACACAAAAGAGGCGACTTTAATAAAATCATGTCATATGAATCTTCTTCCCATTGATGAAGAGATTTCTACTGATTCTGAAATATTATCTGTTATTAGCATAACAGAATACACAGATGAAATAAACCCAGAAAAGGTTTACAAAAATTATGATTTCATAAATGAATTTACAAATAATGAATATAGTCATTTATATCCAACAATGACAATAATTTCCCAATGGGGGAAGAATATAATGAAATGGGAAAAATATTAGACGATCTAGGATATTGTCTATAAAAACTACAGACATAAATCTTTATTCTCACAAAATACAGTTTTATTCAGATACAGAATCAATTCCTTGCACATACTGTGAAAGGTATTTTCACATATAAAAAATGGCACATTGTCGACTTTGTTATAAAAATTTCTGTATTAAATGTGTAGAAAAACATTTAAATATACATGAACAAGAAATACCCTCTTTTGAAAATAAAGAAAATATGAATAAATTCTATAACAAAGATTTAACCGATACTAGAGTTTCAGTATTAGAGACTCGCATAAATCATCTAGAAGAAAAGGTTATTCTTTTAGAAAAAATAATAAAAGGGAAAACTAAAATAGATTTCCCAGAGTCTAGTTACTCATCTGAACAAAATAATATGATGGAAACAATGGAATGTATCTCATTAGTTTGTAATAAACAACAACTAATAACTTTAAAAGTATTAGTTAAATTAACTTTTCCAAAAATAAATAACAATCCATCATCAGAAAAAACCATACAAGCATTATTAGATACAGGATGTTCAGAAACAGTAATATGTAAAACTATAACTCCACATCAAAACATATTAAAAAATATACACATCAAAAAAACCAGAACAATGTCTGGAGAAATTATGATAAATGATGAAGAAGTTAATAATGTTATTCTTCAATTTAGTACAAATTGTCACCTTTTTTACCATAAAATTTTTATAAAAACAATGAGGGTAGAAAACCTAGTTCCATCAAAACAAAATATGATAATTGACTTAGATTTTATTTTAGGCAAAAACAGATCAGTTACAATAAATAAAGATTATGTCATGATCAGTGACAAAACACAAATGACACCAATAGTTAGTGGTGACTCATTAAAACAAGATACAACCCTTGATAAGTGTAGTTGTAAAAATTCAACATCTCCTGATATATGTAATTGTACTATAGATGTATCAAATATTTTAAATGAAACAGTAGAGAATTATTTCTCTTTATCTAATATACTAGACAATACAATTGAGGCTTTTTCCTTAATAAAAATTTCAAAATCTATAAAATTTGAAAATATTCAACAAATTCTTGATGGGTTGAATAAGACAAATATAATAGGACAAGATCCCACAAATTTTTGGGATAGAGACCCCATAATTTGTAAACTGGAAATTATTAACGCAGATTTAATTATCAAGACAAAAGACATTCAGTTTAATAATTGGGAACAAGAAGAATGTCAGACTCACATACAAAATTTGTTAAAACTAAAAGTGATAACACCTAGTGTTAGTCCACACAAAAGTTCTGATTTCATAGTCAATAAATCTTTTGAACAAAAAAGAGGTAAATCTAGAATGATTTACAACTATAAAAGACTAAACGACAATACAGTAGAAGATGGTTATTCAATTCCATCTAAAGATGTTCTAATAAACCGAATTCAAGATGTCAAATGGTTTTCTAAATTCGACTTAAAAAGTGGATTTCATCAAGTTAAAATGGATCCCGAATCAATAAAATGGACAACCTTTTCTTGTTCTGAAGGTTTATTTGAATGGAATGTTATGGCATTCGGTCTTAAAAATGTTCCTGCTATTTTTCAGCAAAAAATGGATAATATCTTTAAAAATGATAAAACCTTTACATGTGTCTATATTGACGATATACTAGTATTTTCTAAAACAAAAGATGATCATTTTCATCATCTAAAACAAGTTTTATATAAATTGGAACATTACGGATTAATAGTTTCAAAATCAAAAATGAAAATTAGTAAAAATTTCATTGAATTTCTTGGGACAGAAAGTGGTAATGGAACTATAAAACTCCAGCCTCATATTTCAAAGAAAATATAGGATTTTCCAGATAAAATGAAAGAAATAAAAACACTTAGATCCTTTTTAGGGCTTTTAAATTATGCAAGAAGCTTGAGTACTAATCTAGGAAAATACACATCTCCTTTATATAATAAAACTTCATTAAAAGGAGAAAGAAAATTTAATTATGAAGATATAAAATTAGTTCAAAAGATAAAACAAATGGTAACAAATTTACCAACTTTACAATTACCATTGGATTCAGATTACTTAATAATTGAATGCGGTGGATGTGAACTTGGATGGGGAGCAATCCTTAAACGAAAGAAAAATAAACACATATCAAAGGCGGAAGAACAAATTGACAGATATGCCTCTGGTAAATACACTACAAAACCAAAAATTTACAAAACTAGCACAGGTTATGAAGTAAATGCTATCATACATGTAATGGATGCATTTAAATTATTTTTTATAAATAAAAAAGAAATAACAATCAGGACAGATTGTGAAGCCATAGTTTCTTATAGTAAAAATCAAATTAATAATGATAAAAAGTCACATAAAAGATTCTTGCTTTTCAAAGATTATATAAATTTTTCAGGAAAAATTATTTATTTTGAACATATAAAAGGATATGATAATACTTGTGCTGACATTTTGTCTAGGTACATCAAGTGAAGTTATTCACATATACAAAGATCTTTTCAGATCAATGCTTGAAAATATAAAGAAGGGTGTCGTAGGCCATAAACAAGTTAAGTCCCCTTTTTGTGTGGCGGACCAGTACACAAAATTTGGCAAACAATAATTGCCAATTCTTACAAATATCTTCCAGTACCTTGGGAGAGATCAAACAAATGTCAAATTAAATGTTTTAATTTACAACATTTGGAATATTCCAAAATATACAACACAAAATGAGCACCAAGTGACTCGTGTAAAACAAAGCATCATAAGCGCATTATACAGCTTTTGTTGCCAAGATAATAAAGGAGTAGCGTTAACTTCTCCTGCCTCTTCTTTGGGAAAAGGTTTCACACATTTTGCCTTAATAATAGGCCCAAATAAAGGTGTATATACATCATTTAGAGACCTCAACAAGGCTAAACAAGACAAGTTCTGGTCCACATACAAAGACTTTTATTCCAAAGAAGAAGCTAAAATGACAGTTCGGTTGGAAACAATCGATGAAGAAAAAATAAAAACTGCTTACAATTTGAGCCCCATGCTCTGACACAAACATATGCTATTGCTGCTGGCAGTATTACCCAACAAATCAATCCAAATATCCTTCTAGGAAAATTTGGGTTAATACAGGAATTTTTGTTTGAAGTCCATGCTGAAACTGCAAATTACGAAGGATTGTTCGTAAAAACACAAACCTATTTCAATAACAGAAATCCATGTTTTGGATCTTCTGATTATTGCAAGATTGTTGACAAGGATTGTACTTGTCAGATAAAATTCATTGTGAGACGAGCTCAAATTGATTTGAGTTCCTTCAAATATGACTTATACAGGGATGTTCTAATAACTCCTATGCTGCTACTAGAAGCAGGGTGCCTTCACTTATTAGTAATTCCCCCCACATATAGATTCTCAGCCCTGTCCCCTGTAATAAATTCAGTCATAAACGATATTCAGGCTGTACACATGACTCAGGTGGCTTTACAAATTACCACTTCACCAAGAAGTGCTCATAATCCTGATAGTATAGCCACACATGTAATAAAATTATTTACTGAAACAAATTGAAAGATAAATACCCTGACTTTGTTTGAACATGAACTACTAAAAGGGTTGTCCATCAATAAAGAAAAATTGTATCAGTATAACCTCTGGAAAGTATACATTGAAGAGTCCAACTAGAACTTCACTAAAAGAGATTCTGAGGTTTTCACTCTATTAAAAGAAACTCAGAATACTAAATTATACTGAAAAAAGATAATGGGTAACAAATTTCACCCATTCCCAATTGAAGCAAACCTTTCTCTCGTAAAACATTTTGAAAAAGAAAGGTTATACAAAGAAATATACGAAAAAACTGGTTGTCATGGCCCAAACACTCCTGGGCTATCCTCTTTACCATCTGATTTTGATGACACAGAAGACCCATGTCTTCCTAAATAGATGGAGGAAGAAATAGCTTATGTGTCTACACTCTCTCGACTCAGAAGAGCAAGTTAAAATTTTACCTGCGACAAAGTAATTTTACTTCTTTATTGAAGTAATAGACTGAAGGGTAAAATTTACCTATAAAACAGGTTGTCAGTCATGAAGTAACCTATACAGCAGGTCACCAGTCAATAGGTTACCTTCTCAGTCGGTTTCCGGTTACCAACTTTGTCTATAAAAGGACCATAAGTCTCTTATGCTGAGCAGGTTCCTGAACCACTCCTCTCTCTCTAGAAAATACACTCTTTTCTCCCCCTCTCTAAATCCCCTCTCTCTTACATGTAAAAATTTCTTCTCAATAAAATCAGAAGTTTCTCTGCAACCCCTTCCCTCTCCTCCCCTGTTGTAAGTATTTCCTTTTTAAATTTTGCTCATATTTTTATTTTACGCATGGAGTAGTTTTCTCCTAAGGTATCTTCGAATGCCTTAAGCAATAAATATTTAAAGATGCGATGATCATTTAAAAGCTTATCATATGTTAATTAAATTTACTTCTCATCAAGTTTATAAGAAGATGTCTAACCGGCTCTGTCAGATTCAATAGTTTATAAACTTGTTTTATCAATATTATACGAAGATGTCTAACCGACTCTGCCAGATTCAGTATCGTATAATGTTGATCTGTTAATATGAATATTTACTTTAAGTTTCCTCACCTTCTTTCTCATCTTCTTTTCTTTCTCTTTTCTCTCTCTTTTGGATGGCCGGGTTTTTCAATCACTCATTCTTCTAATTATCATCCATCCACATACTATAGGGTTTATTGAAAGGGAAAAATGGAAATAGACCTAGAATAAGTTCATTTAATTCATTATCTTATCTTTGCTATAAGGTACTAATTAGGGTTGAAAATGGGTAGGTCTAGCTATTTGAAAAATAAAAATAAAATAGATTCATATCCAGCCTTATATAGCATGTACATCAAGTTTGATATTCGTTCTCGTATTCTCTGATACTTAATTGTATACCGGTATCTATTACTCACATTAATATAATATATTAATATCATATATACATATAAAAATATATAATATTAAAAAATAAATGAATATAACGTTAAACAAATATAAATATTATCCACTAGACGTTAAAGACAAAATTGAATAAATGTATATATGTACACGCGTGCAGAAAATAAAAAAAATGAATGAATGTATATATGAATTCGGGTGTAGAGAATTAAAAATGAGTGAATGTATATATGGGCACAGGGAACTAAATATAGATGATATATTTACATATTTACATATTTACACAAGCACATCAAGAGCATAATTTAAATATATATATATATATATATATTTATATATATATATACTATGGGATAGTGCAGAATTCCATAGCTATACGTTAGTTTGACCTTTCTTATAATATACCTTTTTGAGAAGTGGATAAAATAGAAATGATGATTGTCTCTAAATTCTTAATAATAACTTATGATCATTGACCATTATTCCGTATCTTGGCTATTGAATATGATTTTCTTGATGTGGAAAAACTTTTAGAGATTACTTCTCCATTGAAGGCTGTATTTACAAGTTTAGTGACAAAACCTTGAGGTGCAATTTTACCTATATTCCCCATGATGTGGAGAAACTCTTAGAGTTGATTCTAAATCTCCGGTTAGGATATTAGTATTTAAAATTGTGTTCCAAAATCCCTATTTAGTGTTTTCATAATGATCTTTATTTGTATTGTGATCAAGGTTAATTTCTATTAAAGCTTATGTGCTTGGGCTTTTTTATTCATACCCTTCTAAAAAAAATGTATTCTGTAGGGTATAATAATACCCATACTTATTCTCATATTTTTGCAAATTTTGCGTGTATAGACAACTCTACACCCAAATCTTACTTTAGAATATTTTTGCAGTACTAACCGTGTCCAAATATATTGTCATTTCTAGTACTAATTATAAAATATAAAATTAATTTAAAATTTAAATTATGAAAAAATAAAATTAACTATTCAAATCCTAAAAGTAGAAATTAGCAAAACATTTGTTCTGTATTTAAATAGACATAAATGCAAATTTTAGTTGCCAAACGACATCCTCTGGGTGGAGGTTTCGTTTGTAAAAATGTTCTTTTAACACCAGTGGTTCTCGTATATATAAAATTGATTGCTTAAAATAAAAACAAATAGTTCTACGCTGGAAATTGAAAAAAAAAAAATACAAAAGGAAAATATCTGGCTTGCTACACTACAACTGAAGTTTATCCTCAACTTGGATGAGCTGGACAATAATCTTTTTCGAAAATTCAAAGTTGAGTCACATTAACTAAGTCCTAATTAATTCTAGACTACTTTAGGGTATATATGCTTGCATGAGGTACTAGGAAATTTTCAATGGTGAATCTCTTTTCAAATTCCTAAATAGATCATGTAAATTATGCATCACTCATTTTTACACATTTCAAATTTTCAATATAAACACTTGTTAAACATTTTTTTTACGATCCAACATTTTTTCTTAAATAGGTTCACTTATACTATCCAATTCTCATTTTTTATTTATTTTTAATAACAAAAGCAACACACAAATCTGTTCTTAAACACGATCTGTTTTATTTTTCTAACCAATTTGAAGGTCGTTTGAATATATATATATATATATATATATATATATATATATATATATATATATATATGTAAAAAAAATATGAAGAAGAGAGAAAATATAATGTTACGTTTGTTTTGAGTATTTTTTGTTTTTATTTTAAAAAAAATTAAAAAACAGTAATGAAAATATGTTTAATTACAAGTTAGAAAATATTTTTGCTAAAAGTATTTTAAAAAAAAAACTTAAAACAAAAATAAAAAATTTTTTTTTAGTGTTTGTAAAAGTTAAACTATGTAAAAAATTAATATTAACATTGTAATTATATAAAAATAATATATAAATGTATTTTAAACTATATATATAAATAATTTATAATATTTTTTTAAAAATTGATTAAATTTAACAATATTATTTTTTTAAAAATAAAAAATATCATCATGTGAAAACAAGCATATTTTTTTGAATATTGAAAACTTGAAAATGAAAAAAGAAAACATTTTTTGCAACTAAATGCGACTAAGGATTTGTTTTATAAAATATACTTATTTGATTTGAGAAAGAATTTTTATTTTAATTTATACTTTTAATTATAAAAAATGTTACAATACTTTTAATTTTTTTGTTCACCTCAATATTTTTACTTTGTTTCTTATTTATAAATATTTATATAAAAAATACTCCATTACCATTTTTTTTATTTTTTAGTCTTCTAACATTTTATCCTAAAACCATTTATGTTTAGAATTTTAAAACATAATTAATGTGATTTTTTTAAATATACTTTTATTTAATATTAACTATTAGAGTTTAGAAGTATAACATAAAAAATCAAAGTATTAACTAAAAATATTTTGATAAAAACATAACAATATTTTAATTTCATTAATTTTTTCTTAATTTATGTGTAACATATAATTTTAAACATAAAAGAAATGGAATGGGCGTATGTAGTAACGATACTTTTTAGATTATTTCATTGTTTTGATACAAATTAGTTTTAAATATTAAATAATCCTTGTAAGTGAATTTCTTTTTAGTTTTGATTCCTGTATTTTTTTCGTTTTTTTCTTTACATTTGTTAATTTTTGAATGTTAATCCATGTTGTTTACTATTTTAAAAAAACTTATGTTTAGTACGTGGTTAACGATGTATATATGATTTTTAATGGCTAGGAGCTATAAGAAATTATATGGATAAATATTTATTAAACATTATATTTTTGTTAACTAAAAGTCGTTAGAAATTACCAAGTCTTGAACTATATCTCTTTAATACTTAATAAATATTTCTCCATTTTTAATTACTAGTTCGTCAGAAATTAATTTTTTACTATTTTTAGCTGTTAAAAAGTTATTTAATACTTAATACATATTTATCCATAAAATTTTGGAAATTTTTGAACCGTAAAAAATCACATGTCATCACCGAAGTGTGTTTTTTATCGTAATAAATATAGAAATTAAAATTGGGGAATTAAAAAATATTAAAGATAAAAATAAAAAATTACTTGACCAAAATTGAAAAAACTTTAACTTATAGAGATTTATTTCATATTTAAGCGTACGAAATAAGTTTTGAAATCAAGAAAAATAGAAAAAAAAAATATCACTTTCCATATAAATTTGAAATTGGGCATGCAATTAAAATAAAAAAAGAGACATGTCGTAATTATTATAAAAATAAAAAAAAAGAATTGTTCTTAATATGAAAATCAATTAATAAAGTGCTAATTTGTTCACGAACTACATATTTTCATGGATTATGATAACTATAACGATAACATGCAAATTATATGCTAGGTAGGCTTTTGGTGAATTAGAAACACATATAATAGTTGTTGATTAGAAGAGTGTAACTCCGAAAGTTACTGATAGAAAAGTTAATCAGAGGCTAGCCTGTAGTTGATTTTTGCCAGAAAATTCTGTCATTAAGGTATAGCCTTTTTATTTAAGCTAGCTTTTAATAATACCGAAATGGTGAACCTAACTAATAAGTAAAGCTGATGATGCAGCCAAATGATAAGAAAGAACTGAGCAAAGGTAAGGGAAAAGGGGCGAGAATGAGAATGAGAAGTAGAAATTAATTGAAGAAGAAACTTATCCTTGTTAGGTAATCGAGGCTATCTTTTGTGGTAAAATGACCCATAACTGTCTCTAAAGTACTTCCCTGGAAATATGGCATATGTAGTTGTCTCTATAAGAACCAGTTATAGTATTTGTTCTAAACTCCTAAACGTTTGCATACCCTTCAATTCAAAACACTTACATTTGCAGTGCTAGCTGGTTAAAAAATACTGGTCCAACCCCAACCCCCTTCCTTTTTCTCTCACCCCACTCCGATTCCCCAAACTCCAATAATGGAAATCTGAAAATTGAGAGCCCCACCTAAAGTTCTGATCATCAACTTGGAAAATTATATACCCTAGAAAAATCAACTGTTTAAGTGCACTCCCTCTACTATTTATGCATATATAATACGTTTAGTGTCATTTTCTTTGCATTACTAATTGTTATCTTAGCTGTTAATTAAAAAGCATTTAATCTAAAGTTTTTATGATCATTAACTCGGAGCTGACAAATAATACTTTAACATTTATGTGTGTTGTTAGCAAGAACCACGTGGTGATAGCAGTATATATAGGATATAATAGTTATAGCAGAAGTCTACTTCCTATGAATATATTATCTTTTTTGGTAAATGTCATTTGCATATGATTCGGAGAACATTACTGTCACATGGTGGTATAAACCTGAAGTCAGGGAAGGAATTAGACTTTTATGATTAAAAATCTTAAAAGACAAATGCCTAGTAGTATTAGTGGGCGTGGGGATATCAAGTCCATTAGTTAATCACCCCACCTAGACAAGAGAGAAGGTATACATAGAGGAGGGAATTACGAAGGAGAAGAAAATTTTCTATATTGTCATTATTATGGCTGACATATCCATTATCCATTTTCCTTTAATCTCAATTTTTTTTTTTTTAGTTTTATTTGTTATTTGAATGAATTTAGGGTATTCTTTTGGCCAAAAGTAAAAAATTAATTATGTTGGAACTTACTTTCAAACAATCTAAACATCAAGTTGCTTTGAATCGTCTGATAGACAAGTAATTTTCATTTGGATGTGTTGAAACGTGTACTTTTAGGAAAGATCTAACATCTCTTAAAACAAACATATTTTTTCGTACAGGGAAGACTTTAAATCGAATATTTAGGTGGTGTAGTATTAGTATTATAATTATTTGTTGGAAGCAATAAGTGGAGTTTGTGTGCACTTATAAGCCCACCCTAGCATTGAGGAAGGCCGAAAGAGAAGGGAGGCCACCTCATAAAGCTGTGGAAAAGAAGAGAGCAATAGAGACTGTGTATATGCAATGTACAGTTGGGGTGTAGGTAGGACTATATAGGAGGAGGTGGTCCAAACTCAAAACTCTACACATATAGCTCAAGCTAGCTATATTTGAGAAGACAACAGTTGCCCCGTACCTCGAATTATTGTCATCCATACCAATGTTACACTACTCTCGTCTCTTGTGGAACCATTTATTACATGATTCGGTGTAATACACCTTACCATTCATATCACTCTAGCATCATTACATATCTACCAAAAATGTATTAGGCCCTCCCATGCTAACATAAGTGTATATGTATTTGTATAAAATGAATTCTAGCATAAAAAAAGAAACACCTTAATTTGGATTGACAATTCGGAGAAATAAGAGGATTATTTTAAATATCGATTATATTAAGTAACTTCTCAAAAAAACCTAAAGTTTCAAAACAATTCATGTGTTTCTTCTTCTTATAATTGCTTAAAGTTAGGTCTGAGGTTAGTTATGTTGACTGTGTCTTTTCTCAATAATGATCTTCAATTATTGATTTTAGTATTTTCTTAACTAATTAAAATTCACTAACAAACCTATCACATTAACAATTATTTTATTTATAAAAAAATTAAAATTTTTATATTATATATGTTTCTATTTTTACAATTCTTTTTATTATTGTTGGTTAAAATAGGTGATGTTGAAATCTTCTTTATAAAAATGAAATGGCAAGAAGAAAATGTAATTTTTAAATATAAATTTTATTTGAAAAAATTAATTATTATTTTATGAATAATTTTAAAAATATATTTTATTGCCATTTTTTCACATATTTGTGTAGAAAATAGTAAAACAACTTTTTGTTTAATTATTTTCTATAAAGTATTTAAAAACAAGAGAAAAATAAAAATAAGATAACATTTTGCAATTATTATTCATAAAGATAAATATCACTTATTGATTCTTCATCTCTTTCCCCTTTCTATGAAGTTGGAAACAAAATCGATAATGATAAGGATCAACAAAATCAGCAAAAAACAAGTTGTATAAGATCACATGCTCCCTCGACACCCTAAGATCATGTAGGGTGATTGGCATGCAATTTTGAAATTTATTACTCAGAAAGTCAGGCCACCTTAGAGGGAAACAATTGCAAAGTTTTTCTTATTTTTTTGACAACTTTAAGGTAAAGTTAGTTCTTAAACGACCTCAACGAATATATATTCTACAAGTTAGTTATCCCCTCAAAATGATTCTCGTAGAGTTTGAAGCTCTTGAGCGTGTATTGTTATTCCTTCTCAAATATTTGAGTACATGCAATGGGGATGACCTCAAGGTTGTAGATATATAGTTCCATATTTAAGGATGGAAAAATATTGGACTGGATTGATAGGTTGTAGCCAGTGAAGTGAGGTTTAGGTATTACGATTGGAGAGGAGGTTGATTTATTGGTGGCGTGATCATGACAAAGAATTCAGAATATAGGTTATCCAAAGAAACCTAGTTGGATTGGTAGAGGTGAAGGTCATTTTAAGACATTAAGAACACATAGCAGTGACATTTCACCTACCATCTTTTCAAACAATTAAGATACTTTTTTATTATTGACAAAGGAAAATCGATTAAAGCATTTGAACATCCTATGCTTTTAAATTTTATTAAATATTAAAATTCTTTGCCCAAAAACTTGGAATTTATCTTTAATATATAATTGATTTTATGTTTAAGAAAATCTAGAATTGATTGTGAGTTAAAATACATTTATAAGGTAGCTTATGCATTAGATGAAAAAATTGATACTAAATTTTACTTCTTTAATTTATATGTGTAGTAAAATTAGATAATACATAAGTAATTAATAGATGTCTAAATAGTTATATACAGATTAATAATTAGTTAATACCAGGTGAGAAGAAAAGGTATAATTCTTTTTATTAGAGCTTTGAATTGAAGATATATATGATTACTTTGAGAAAGTTAAACTTAGTGTTGATTGATCTTTTATATGTAGTGAAGATATTGTTTTAAATGATAAAATTACTTAAAAAAACAAATGAATAAGTTTTGAAGAGTTAATTATATGATTTGTGTGAGATAAAAAAGAAAAAAACATATATATTTTTTGTGGAGATTTGAAAGAGAGGGGTCCCCAATATGATATTTGATGTAGATGTGTTGGGGAGAGATTAGAGGTTTTATAGGCTTAAAAGTTATGGTAGCCAAAAAACGAGAAGGGTGAGGGGTGAGGGGTGAGGAGTGAGGAGTGAGGGGTGAGGAGTGAGGAGTGAGGAGTTTGAGGGCGGCACCAGGTTCCCTCCGGACTGCCCTAGGGTCATAACTGGAATCTAGCTATGCAGTTCTTTCTTTCAATCTGTCTTAAACATGATATGTATGTGACATTTCCTCGGAAAATTCTCGGTAAGTGTTTCCAACTGTTTGCAGAAACAAAATAACTATCCTGGTAGATTACTACAATTAATTAAAATGCAAATGCACGCTCACACATTAATGTATTATTTTGGGTATCAAATATATTTCCTTTTTTACTTTCTCTTTCACATTCATTAGTTGGTAAATTTTATTAATTTCAATCGCTTTCTATTGCTTGTCCACTTTTCCAGATACCAATAACAAACAAAATAAACAAATCAAATCACTCTCCGTGTTGCTCTTTTCATAGCATTATCACATCTTCTCTTCCATCTCAACCCAATCATAACGCTATTTGAGGAAATTAGGAAATTAAGATGATGTTTGTTTTGCTTGTTTTTTTTTTTTATTTTTTAAAAAAATAAAAAATGATAGTGAAAATATATTTAGTTATAATTTTAAAATATTTTTAATTTTTTTTTACCGAAAACAACTTAAACAAACAAACAGAGAAAAAAGTTGTTTTTAGTAATTTCAAAAGTTAACAGCATGTAAAAACTTAATAACAATATTTATAATTATATAAAAATAATATATAAATATATTTTAAACCATATATATAAATAATTTATAATATTTTTGCTAAAATTGATTAAATTTAACAATATTAATTTTTAAAAATGAAAATATTAAATGAAAACAAACATATTTTTTAAATACTGAAAATTTAAAAATAAAAGCAATTTTTAAAAAATAAAAACAAAAAACATTTTCTCAAAACAAACTCAACCTAATTTTCTCTTTAATCTCTTTCATACATTCAACGTATATGATTGAGACATTTATATCATTCACACACATTCGTTAGACCTTTTTACATTCTTCCTTTAATTTTGTTTAAATTAATGTTATTAATTCTCTTTTCAATTTAGTTTAAATATATTAATAGAGTAAAACATTTTACATTATAATCTAGATATTTTTTAAATAAATTTCTATATGATCAGTTCACTTTAGAAAAAAATTAAAAATAAAATAAAATAATTTTCTTTTATAAGTTAAAATCAATTTATATATTTCAGTTTTTATAAAAAGTCATATGAAAAATTTTTATAAATATTAATTTAATATTAACATAAATAATTTTATTTTATTTTATTTTCTTGTAAATATTTGTATAAATGTTCATATAAACGGTAAGTACCCTAACTATATATATATATATATATATATATATATATATATATATATATATATAAATTAAAAGTCATGATAAAAAAATTGTGGTCGATAATATAAAGTATTTACAGTAATATGTGTACAATTCTATTCAGCAAAAATAAAATGTGGACAATTCTCACTTAAAAAAAGAAAAAAAAAACTTTCATATATTATTTAAATTACAGGTTTTTGTCTTTTTTTTTCCTGCCAAAATATAGGAGATATTGTTTCTCGGGTATCTTGTTTTTTGAGGAAAATAGAATTTATCCATTAAAGAATACATAAAAGTTTTTACAAGCTTTGTAACACATTAGTCTTGACTCTTGACAAATAATAACAAAATATGGTAAAATTATAAACATACAAAGATCTAGATATTAGGAAGAAAAATAAACTTTCAGACTCATACTCATCATGTATATATATTACCCATTGTGAAGTGAGCATCTTATCAACAAGCAATATTTGGTAGATTGCTTGTTATTTAATACTATAAATTATAGTATATTTAAAATTGAACTAAATCATTTGTAAATTGCGTAATTGATTAAAAAAAAATAAAAAAGCGCACAAATAAACTTTCTTAAAACCATATCTTTTTGTGATTTTATTTAATTTTTGGATCTTAATATAAAAATTAAATAAAGCTGCGTATGATAATTACATTAATTTTATTTTGTAGTATATTATTTTTATTGGGATAACTAATAATAATATTAAATAATTTATTTTTAAAATTTTTTTAATAATTATACATATATTACTTTCAAATGATAAAAAAATATGAGTTTGTTTGGATTATCTTCTCTAGAAGCAGTTCTATGGAAAAGAATAAAAAAAAAATTAAGACAACTTCTCTAACAATGTGTTTGAATGGAAAATTTTAAGAGGATAATTCATTTTATTTTGGAATTTCAAATGATTTGTGATGAAATACCTTGTTTGGACAAGGAATTTTAAAAGAATTTGAAATTCTATGTATTTTAAAAAACATTTTGATTAGTTAAAATTGTAGAATTTCAAATTCTTTAAAAAAAGTAAGAATTTAAAATTCTTCGAACCTAGTTTTCTTTTACTAAAATTAACTGAGGTTATTCTTTACTTAGTATTGGTTAGGGGTGGCCAAACGGAGTGGGCCAAACGGACTGACCCGCCAATTGATCCTCATTTTTAAGGGGTCAAATTAGTGTATTCAGCTCCTTGCTCGTTTTGATCTGTCCTGTCCAACTCACCAATTTAGCGGGTTAAAGGCGGGATGGGTTGACCCATCAATCTACCAATATTATATTTTATATTTAAAAATTATAATATTTATATAAATTAATAAAATAATTATAATAATTAAAAATAAAATAAATTATTTATTAGAATTTATAAAATGGATTTGCTAAGAAAATAAAATAAATTTTGTCATAAATTTATTTTTTATTTATTTATGTAAAAACATAATATTGTCAAAAAACTAAAACCAATTATGCAAGGTTTACTTTTGTGATTTTTCTATTTATTTATTGTAAAAACATTACTTTTTTGAGAAATTAAAAAATTATTTTTAAATAAAATTTTATATTATTTTTTAAAAATAATTTTTTTTTCAAAATATTGTGTAGTAAAATAAATTTTTATTTTTAGTAAGAATTGAAATACTTTATCCAAACAAGAAAATTAAAAAATTCAATAATTTGAATTATCTTATCCAAACAGAACATTTGAAAAATAAACTCGAAAGAATTTCAAATTCAATGTATTTTAAATTCCTTACATTTGTAAAATTCTCTATCTAAACGCAATGTAAATTTTTTAAAATGATTTGGGACATTATAACCAAATAATTTTTACAAAGTCCAACATCTTTAAAAAACATTTATGTAGATTTTTTTTTATATTTTGTTATGTATATTTTCTATATAATTTATTCTAGCAGAAGTGTTTTTAAAAAGTCTCAAATCAAATAATACGTAATTTTCGATTATATTACGCAAAGACTAGTTATATATATTTGTAACCATGTTAAATAAAAGTAAAAAAATAATATTAATTAAAATATGTTTTAGAAAATTTAATATAAGAAATTTAATTTTTAAAATGATATAGCAAAATAATTAAATAAATTTAGTAAATAAATTTTAAATTATGATAATAGATTAAAAAATAAAAAAACTAAAATCAAACCAAATCAAACTATAAAATTAGTATTTTAATATTTGTATGTCCGATATAAATATTTGAGAAAACTATACTATATTTCATAGCATTTTGTGACATTACATAAAATATTCATAAGTATTGTCACTCTTATACATTTTTTTTCTAATAATTTAAAATTATTACAATTATCCTATTTGACATTATATACTTCTTCCAGATTTAAAAATATTATATATATATATATATATATAAAGAGAGAAAAAATAGATTTATTTACTTCAAAAATAAGTTTAAACAAAACGTTTTCATCCTCGCCAATATTAACCATTATCTTTTAAGAAAATAAATTATTAAGATAAAGAGAGTAAATTTCTTAAAAGTAAGTATATCTCTTCTCATAGATAAATAAAAGAGGAGTTGGAGAATAAAAAGCTAATTGTAAAAATAAAAAAAAAAATTATTTAACACAATTCGATAAAATATCAAGATATATGAGTTTTATTTGTTATAAATATTTTAAAATAATTATAATAAATAAGTATATTTAAATACATAAATTATATTTAAGCTTTACAGTAAATAATTCATATAAGATTAAAGAAGTAATAAAATCTGACTTGGTGACAGAGATAAAAAAATGATAGATTGATAAGTATGTAACACGATGAAATATATGAATTAAAATAAAGAGTAAATTGCAGTGACAGTATATTTTGACGATATTTATTTAAAATAAAATTGAAAATGAAAATGATATTTGAAAAGGGAAAGTGATTTGAAAAACTAGTAAAAAGAGTGTGCCTAAAAGAAACAATAAAGGGAATCACAGTTGTAAATGGGATGAGTTGCCGTGCATAGAATTGTAATTGGAATGTGACTAGACTCCATTGATCTTGCCAAGGTGGAGAAACCCATTTGTTTGATCCCCTTTTCCCTATGCTTCTACAACTTGAGTATGACAATGTTAATCTTTTTGCTTGTCTATATCATATAAGCAAATGTGCAATTTATAGTGATTGGAGACTTTGGCCAACCCTTAGAAATAGGCACGTAGATCACAAACTGGACCACATGATACTTACTTTTCATAAACATAGCCATCTATTTCGTATAGAGCTAGCCAGCAGCAATTTCAATTAATTGTACAGTCTACAGTGTTAAAATATGCAGTGCTACTGCTAACAATATAATCAGCCATCAAGGAGACAAGGACATGTTTGCTTTCTGCTTTCAAGAACAATTACTACAAACGAAAAGCTAAAATGTCTAAACCCCGTCTGTTTTCTTCTTCTTCTTTTTTTTTGTTTACTACACTAGCTAGCTGTTATCTACATAATAATTTCAAACCATGCAAAATACTGTTCTAAACAGTTATCAAATATATTAGAATGCAATTAATTCTTTCAAACCATAATGAAGCAAATAACAAATTGAGCTTCCTCACTGTTGCTCCTATAGCTTCCACACAAATATTTATAGTATTCATGGTATTTTTATCTTGCTTTGTACCACGTACATATGCCTTATTTCTTACACTATAAACCAAAACTCCTTTTTTTTATGAAACCAAAACTCCTTTTTAACAGTGACTATTGTGCCTATTGTTAACAATATAATAAAGTACTAAAAACATATTTAGGTTTAATTAACTTTTATTACTGGTGTTTTTACCTAAACTTTTAATTTTCTTTTTATTTCATATCTAACATTTTTATATTTGCTACTCGTACCGGTTATTTGTGGAGGTTTCATGTCATTGTTGACTCAACACCATGGCATTTTAGGACAAATAATTTTCAAAAATAAAATTTATCAATTACAAGGATTAAAATAAAAGAAAGGTTAAGTATCAAAATTAAAAAAATTAAGTTTACGTACCCAAACCAAAACACCTTTATTTTATAGGTAACAAAAAATTGTTTAAGTCTAAATTAGAAAATGGTTAAATTATTTTTTTTGTCCCTTAATTATTTAGTAAGTTCAATTTAATCCCTTTGTTTTTTAAAAGAAACAATATATAAACTCCATTTTTTAAAAAGTGGGCTCAATTACCTTCCTCATTTATTTAATACAGGTTCAATCTATTATCTTTAAAAAAAGTAAAGTGGCCTAATTTTTAAAGTGTTAAAATTGACAAAAAAAAATTGTCTTTCATAAGTACAAAGAATTAAAGCAAGCACGTAATTTAGGATAATTTACCATAGGATATTTGTAAAATTATGTGTTCCTTAAATCAAATAAAATATTTTAAAAAAATATCCCGAATAAACTTGGATTTTAAGTTTTACCTCCATAAAAATATACCCCAAGCCTGTAAAAAAATGCCAAATTATTGATTTTGAAACTCATTATTTAAAAATCTGGAGCTCCTATATGTGTGATTTTTAAAATTAATACGGGGATATAGGTTTTATTTTAACATGCTAATTCAATTGAGGGCTAAGATTAAAACTTTAAATTTGTTCATAGACATAAAGAAATCAAACATATATATATATATATTATAGTTTTGTTAATAACTAATCTCTATTGAAAAATCTTGATGATGACTTTTAGACTTTTAGCGGTGTCTCTCTTCTCATTCATATTTTTTTCATTTACTAGGCTTCAACCCGTCAAGACATTGCTATAAGATAGATCTAAATTTAGTTCTACTCAAAACTATTTGTTGTTGATCTCACAAAGAAGAGGACCAGAAACATTCTTTTAACACACTCAACTCTTAAATTATTTAAAATTTGTTAAAAATTATAAAATCAAAAGAGAAAATTATTAAAGAGTTTAATTAGTAAGTAGTGAGAGTGAAATTTTACACTTATATTTAATCACAGTTCTTCATTTATGAATTTTAAAGATTAATGGATAAAATCAACAAACTAACCATAAATAAAATTAAAGTTCTAATTAAATGACAGGACAAAGATTTTTAATAGTGTATATTAATTAAACTCTCATTAAATATGATGGAGCCTATAATTTTTTTATTTTAAATAAATTTCATTTAATAATAGAACATGTTAATAGTGTGCTCTTAAAATTTCTCATCGGACAACAATTTAATGCAATGGAAGATAATTTTATAAATTTTTTCCAAATATTTAAAAAATTAGAGACCAAAATTAGTGATGAAATGCATGTTTCACATATTTCCTTAACTGGTTGTGTTTAACACCTAAAAGGTCAAGTATGTCAAGGGACCAAATTTACTTTAGGTTAGAAAATGAACCTAAGTTTTGATTTATTGTAATTGATTTCTTTGTTGATTTTTCTATTAATTTGTAATTCATGTTTTTCCATTGATAATTATTTTTTTATAAGCCCATGATTGACAATTATTAAGAAAAATACATTAAATAATTGCCATTTATTCTACTAGAAATTGATAGAATAGTGCAATATTTATATTTATAGTTTTTTTTTTCTTATAAGCCAGGAAATTTGTATTGAATATAAAAAAATGTTACACTAAGAACACAAGGAGTGTCAGTGATAAAACACAATAAAAGCAAGAAAAAACTATGCATATAAGGATGGGTTCATTACCCATTCTGGAAGTGAATGCGTTGTAAATTTACTTACTTAATATCATTTCTAAAAGTTCACTTTAGTTACTTGAATTATGTTGTCAACATGTAGAGTAAGTCCCTTGAATTTTGTTGCGTTCCTTACTTTCCAAATATGTCATAAGCTAACTACCAAACAAAAAACCAAGTTCTTCTTGTCACTTTGGATCCGCTTACCAGGCCCAAAAACTGGTAACTAAACTTCTGAAACTCATTATGTAATGTCATTGTTATCCCCTACCAAGTGCTTAACTTGATCGACACTTTGAAAGACAAATTGCACATCAAGAACAATTGGTGCATTGTTTCAGGTCAAAAGATGCAAACCAACCTCTTCTACTAGTAACAATCCTCGGTGCACTAAATTATCTCGTGTTAGTAACTTGTTTGTATCCAATAACCAGCTCAAGCATTGAACCTTTAGTAGTACTCCTTTAACCCAAAGCAAGCCAAAAAATGAGTTCCCCTATTGAATAACATTCGTTGATAACACCTTGTATGTAGACGCTACATTATACATTCCAGATTCATTAGCCATCCACACTCACTCATCTTGCCTCCCTTCCGATAATGAGACCTCACCCAATGCCTCCAATAACTCCCCCAGTTGCTCTTTCTCCCATTTAAATAACGTTTTCCTCCAATTCAATTTCCAATCACCTTTCTCACCCTTCATCTCCTTTATTGAACTGTTTCTTTGAGTTGTTAGCCGAATAATCTGCTAAATTTGATGTTTAGGCTTTCTTCCTTATCCGCCATCCTGCCAAAACTTGATTTGTTTGCCATCACCTAGTGTATGCTTTGCATATTATTTCCACCACCCTGCTTTTTTTGGCAATACCTCCTCTATGGATTGCACATCTGACCACCACCTAGGGCAATTTCTTCCCTTTACCATCCAAGTACCATCTAGTCTCTCGTATTTTGATCGTAAGACTCTCACCCACACTCTACTATCCTCCATTTTGAGTGTCCACTTTCATTTCCTTGGAGTGTGAGATTAAACCTGTGAAGGTCCCTCAACTCTAAACCCCCTTCCTTATTTCCCCTACAGATCGTGTTTCAAGACACCTAATGAATCTTCCTACTTTGGTCATTTTCACCCCATAAGAAAGATTTAAAAAGAGACTCCAAGTGAGTGACTATACATGCTGGCGCTTTGAAAAATGAGAGAAAATATAGAGGCAGCGTTGATAGGACTAGTTTAATAAGCACTCTCCTCCCTCCTAAAAAAATGAACTTATTCTCTCATACACAGTCTTTTGTGGACAATCTCCACCACCCCTTGCTACATCACCTTCTACGTTGGTTGATCTTCCCACTAGCAATCCCAGATACCTAAACGATATAGTCCCCATTTTACAATCCAGCATTGTCGCAACCTAATCCAACCATATATTATAAGTTTTAGCTTAGTAATTTTAACGTATTTTCTATATTTTTGTGATATACTTGTTTTTGGAAGTTATTTGCATACAGTAATAAGTCTAGCATTCGAAGAAACAAATTAAGCAATAATTGGCTAGTGATTGAAACTACTCATGTTGAAGCGAATCCATCTAGGCACTCAAGCAAAAATTAGAACCAAGAAACTATGGATTCATATTGCTTAAGCAAGTCTCTTGGGATGAAAGAACATCTCAATGTACTCACTGAAATGAGCTTTCTAGGTACTCAAATGAGAAATATGTTTTGTTAAGTTCATTTATGTGAGCCTTCCACGTTGCTTGAGCAAGGTACAACAAGGGAGTAAAAATCTCTCTATACTCGCTTAAGCGAATTTTTCATTTTTCTTATGAGTTTGTTGAATTCAAAAATTATTTTCTCTTTGTAAGTGTTAAAGTTAAAATTATGTACACTTGAGCAAATTTTGTGTGAAATTTTCTTTTAAATAGGATCCAAAATTAGAAAAGGGACATTCCATTGTTAGAAGAGATAGTTATAGACATAGATTAGGAATGTGTTGGGCTAAATGTAGATTTTTTTTATAAGCACTAAAGTTAGATGTTTTGAGAATATAATTGGCATCATTACCTAACCTAGTGTTCTTTCCATGTAATCTAGAGAAACTAATTTTGTGTTGTTGGGTTTAATGTAACCATCTTCGTGGAATGACCTATTTCCTTTGAATTGAAATTATTATTATTATTATTATTATTATTATTATTATTATTATTATTATTATTATTATTATTATTATTCATGTCTAGTTTTAATTGTAGGTTTTAAGAGTGATAACCCTTTTGCATGAATTATATAATTTAAAAAATACATTTGAATTGTGAATTGATAGAATAACAAATGATGAATAGTATGTATAGAGATACAGTATAATTCATTAGTATTTTTTGAGGTTGTAGTCATTGCAAATTGTCCAATTCCATTATTCAAGGAATTAATAATGAATTTAGTAACTTAGTTCTAACTATTGTTTAAGAAATTAACATGTTAATTTTATTCTCGTGATAATAAATTTGAGTTAATTAAATTGAATTACTTCGTCCTCGTAACTCAATTGAGTGATTAGAAATCAGCTCACTCACATTCATTTTTTTTTCAAATAATAAATTCATCTTTTTGTATTTTTGGGGTTGTGTCTAATCTTGAATTTTATGCTATTTAAACTTTTGATTATTCACTTTTAAAAAAATTAAATGGAGTTACTCGTATAGTTATATATTGGTTTAGTGAAATTAAACCTTGATTGCTTGTTTGTCAAAAAGAAATACTACATAAAATTTCTTGATATAAATTTACATTTTAAATTCTACAATTTTATTTTTTCCTAAATTATAAATTGTACTCCAATAATTTCATTGGTATCAGAACCACTTATTACACGATTATCAGTAGAGACGACTTAATTTTACACTTAATTAATAATGTTTGTAGTGTTGGAAGATGACCAATAATATTCAATAATTTAAATAATATTTTTGTGGTGTTGAAAAATGGATAACTTATCGTAATTCCTTAATATAGTATTATGATTACATTGGTCACTTAAAAATGAAAATGAAAATCTTTTGTGATACGATCTATTCCAGCTCTAGGATCACATCAAACCATACTTTTTAAATTATATTTAGATAAACTCTGATTGCGTACCGCTCATGAGCCTAAGGATATGGATAGATTGCATGTGTTTGTATAAGTTTTCACTTTTAATACTTGCGACCAATTTTGTTCGCCTAAGAGTTAGGTTTTAAAATTAGGAATTTGATTTACCACCTAAGCAAAATGAGTTTAACTAAATTAGAAAATTGGATGCGATTAACATAATGAAAAGGGATTTAATTTAGGAGTACTCTTAATTAAAAAAGGAAAAATATTCTCTTAAGTAAAAACCAAAGGAATTTCAGACTGTATTTGAGAAAGTTGAAAAAAAATATGATTTTAATAAATTTGGACAAAAAATCATTTAAAAATAATTAATTTTTTATTCAATTGCTATAAAAAAATAATTTTTTACAGAATAAAATAGTGTTAAAACTTAAAATAAGTTGTTTCAAAACAATCCTACCCTTGCAAATTGAAGATGCTTCAAAACAACATAAATTTCAATCAAAAGGTTGTTCTGAATATGATCCAAAATTCTCAAATATGTTCCCTCTTTTAGAAATGGCAGAAATGGATAGAGAATATTTTATAGACACCAGAATTAATTGAGTTTCAAAAGTTATTTATCTGTGTTTATTGTTCTTTCAATTAAATAAAATAATAAGAATAATTTCTTCTTTCTTCTTAAATAAAAGGTTAACTATTATCTTAAATTTTCAGTTCGTAATTTTATCAAGTACTAATTTGGAATTTATTAGTGTTTGTTTGACAACAATTTTATAAAATTGCTCTTTAGAAATTAAAGAACTCGTATGAGTAGTATTTTTTGAAAATAGTTCTGGTTTTTTAATTTTAAAAATTAAAAAACAGGAACAGATAAAAGTAGTTTTACTTTTCAGTTTTCTATTTTTGTTGTGAAAACTCAAAATACAATAAGAATATTTTGTTTTTTACTTTTCATGAATGAAATTTTAATAAATATGAACAAATTTTCTATTTTTACATCTTTAAAACAATTTTCAAATAATACCTACTAAATAAGATTTTTTTTTATTCCTAAAAATAGTTTTTGAAAACTATTGTTCAAAACTCTTTTTAAAAACTAAGAAACAAAACTAAATCAATTAGTTGAACTAGGATTAAATCATAGTTGAATTGATAGGTATTTATACTATTTCATACGATCGGGTGTAGTTATTTATACGCTTAATATTATATAAATTTTTTAGTAATAATATAATAGAAATTACTTATAATAAACTAAAATATATTTTTTGACTGCATAATAAATTAAAACATAAAAACATAATTATTAATAAATATAAATTGTTGTTTTAGTTTAACTAGTAATTTGAAATTCAAATCTTGAATATACAATTGTATTATATTAAATATTTAAATAAAAATAGTTCTTATATTCATAAAGTACTATACATAACTTTTAATTGTGTGGATTTGATTGATTTGGTTTGGATTTTTAGTTTTTAAAAATAATTTTCAAAAACTGTTTTTGGAAAAATAAGAAAAAAAATTGTTTGATAAGTGCTATTTGAAAACTATTTTGAAGATATAAAAATAGAAAAACTTATTCATATTTACTAAAATTTCATTAATAAAAAACAAAAGACAACATATTCTAATTGTATTTTGAGTTTTTAAAACAAAAATAGAAAACTGAAAGACAAAACTACTTTAAGTTATTTCAGTTTTTAAAAACTAAAATATCAAAACTATTCTCGAAAACAATTTTTAAAATTATTATCTAAACAATTGTTTTAGTTTTTAAATAGTAAAATACTAAAAACAGTCAAAACTGTTTTAAAAAAACTACTAAATAATATGTTTTTCCTAATCTTCTATCGAAATTTTAAATAGGATATTTTTAATTTGGGTACAAGATATGCGAGTAGTTAAGCTTAAATCTGAAAAAAATTATTAATTTATTTGGCTTAGATATGCTTATAAGACATAATTTATTTTCTCATTTTATAATTGAATTGATGAATAAGTAGCTAATGAAAGGTCAACCACGTGCAGGAGAGCAGCTAAATCATTGGTTATTCTTAATTTCATATGCGATATGTCAACTTGTTTTGTGTTACACACTTCAACTTGTTTTAATATCAACTTTCTTGTTTCCCCCCAAATTACATTCTTTATCCACATTCAACAAGTTTAAGAAGTACCAGCTTTCTATCTGGTTAAGGAAGTTTTTAACTCTGTGGGTCATAAAACTTCATATTAATTTTTATTTATTCATTTGAAGTTAATGGACAATTGGAAACAAACTCATAATTAATTTTTTGTACAATCTCCTAGGTACTACCTGCTATGCTTAACTATCACCACATGTGCATATTATAATCATTACTGTTTAGGGGAATTTTCACATATTTGGATTGATTTATCATTCTTGTTCTGTCAAACTACATTATTCATACTAAAATCGAACAAAAATCAATATCTTCTACTGGCTGATCCCTAATAATTGAAAATTTTGAATTTATATTTATTCACTCTAATATTATAATCTAATAAATATTTCATACATTATATAAATAATCTGTAATTACATATAAAAATTTTAAATACATTTAAAATACTAAATTTTCATTTTATTGATAATATAAACATAACAAAACTATGAGAACTTTATTTTTAATTTAAAATTTAATTATATAATGTAATTAATAGAATATTATTTTAATGATGAAGATTTATAAATATATCACTATATTTAAACTTAATTAAATTAAAAATCATCATTGAAAGAAAAAATATTAATTAATAAATAAATTTGATATAAAATCTCACCTGACACATTCCGCAAATCAAATATATATATATATATATATATATATATATATATATATATATATATATATACATATATAAAAAGAGAATTGAATGATAAAAAAATATACGTACAAAGTTATCTCATTTATAACAATAATGACTACTCCTATATTTCACAGTATAGGTAGATTCGGTTTGGTTGCCAGTTCCCCTTACAACAATCAAGGTGAACTTACAAGAATCAAGCTTCAGCCACTATCAAGTACTTGAAAGATTGAATGTGGAAAACTTAATGTAGTGAAGATATTTCAAAAATTGGGAAAAGGGAATAAGTTAAGCATACATGGTGATAATGACAACAACTACTGTATGAAATAATATAATTAAAAGCCAGAATGAACTAAAAGGTGATCCTTGGCATATTTTTGGGATCCGGGTCATTAAATTTGGACTGAAGTTGGGAGTTGAAAGTTTTGAAGAAGAAGTTACTCTTTATTTATTTTCCTCTTAATTTATACAGTTGAAGAATATTGAAGAAGGAATCATGTATACTAGTTGTTTAGGAGGCAGTAGGAGAGGAAATGAAAGAATAAAAGAAGGGGAAGTAGAGAGAAAGAGAGAGGCGTGTGTGGTGTTCTCATCCTTTCAGCTCATTTATGAAGGGGTATGTGTATCAGAAAGGATTAGTCTCTTATGTACGCGTATGTTTGTTGTTTTGGGTTAAAATTTACAAGTTTGAATCATTTCGAATTTTACAAAACGAATCTTTACATGAAACTAAGTTTAATACATAATTAATTGTATTCTGGTCTTAAAAAAGATATAATTGGGAAAAAATTGTCTGAACTAATCTAATTGCCTTTCCTTACGGCTGAGAGGGACCAGCGCACAGCACAGAGCACACAATGAATGGCAACAAAAGTCAAAAAAGAGAAACTCAAAACAACCTAACACTGTGCCCCCTCTCTCCTCTACTACAGCATTGGCATGGCAACCCCCTCTACTAACAACAACTTGTCATAGATATTGTTTACTCTTTTCACATTTAATTTAATAGTTTTTACAAACTAAAAAAATCATCAGGAGGTGCAGATTTAACTCATACAAGTTGTAGAACCGGAATTGAAGCATATATATTGTAGACATTATTATTATTATTATTCCAAATATTATGAAAACGACTAGTTGCTCACATGACCCCAATACGCACATTATTCATGGGCCCCCACGTAAGTGTAGTAACACTCTTTCCCATCTCTCTCTCCTCTTATGTTAAGAATAAAACTGGGTTGCAACAAACATTTTTGGTTCTTTTTTCCTACTTGTAAAGAAGCTTCCTCTGAGGTAACTACACTTGTGTTAGCTAAAACTCACATCATCCTCCCCCATCTCCATCTCTCTAACATATTCAGCTGTTTAGGTCAACAATAACCCCGTTTCGAATCCTCCTTGCCTTGTCTTTCTTTAGGGTTTGATGCCCTCATGGTCAAATATGAAGGCACCGACTCTTACAATTCTCTTTCTCTTGTACTAAATAAACACCTGCTTTTTCTTTGTTTTCTTCACAGCCTCACATATCTATCTGCCTACTCAAATATCTTCTTAGCTCCAACTATTTATTTTTTGGTAAATTCTATTTCTTTATATATTTTTATATACGTATATATAATCTTGTCAATTTCTTCACACTCTAAATTTTACAGTTTCATTTTGTCAGACTTTAATTTGTTTCTTTTTTATTTATTTCCCCTCCTCCTCCTCTTCCTCTCCCCTTCCCTTCACGATTTCATTTTTTTTTTTCAATTATTTGGGTAACATTGTTTAATTTTGTGAGATCCAGAGGTTATAATTAGCAGAACTGAAGGTGGGGTCAGTGCATAATTTTATGGAGTTGATGCAAGAAGTGAAAGGGTATTCTGATAGCAGAGAGGAGGAAGAGGAAGAGGAAACAGCAGAAGAAATCATCACAAGAGAAGAAAGTAGCAGTAAGCACCAC
The DNA here is from genome assembly GCA_037954015.1 of Psophocarpus tetragonolobus. NCBI lineage: Eukaryota > Viridiplantae > Streptophyta > Magnoliopsida > Fabales > Fabaceae > Psophocarpus > Psophocarpus tetragonolobus. The sequence continues at coordinate 52,565,801 of CM075693.1, read as the reverse complement.
TACCCCTTTTCTTCTCCCTCTTTGTCTTTATCTTCTGCTCCTTCAATATCAAATTATACTACTGCTGCTGCTACTGCTGCACGTCCTCATCATCATCATGTAATAAATATTCCTCACCAACAAAATCCATGGCTGGGGATGAATATACATGATCATGATCATCAGCTTCTGTCTCCAGAGACCACTGAATCTCACAATTCATCATCTGGGTTAGGGTTGTTACACCAGCACCAGGATGCAGCAGGTTCCAATTTCGTCATCAGCAATCATCATCACCACACAACAAAGCAGCTAGATTTCATGGACTTGTCACTGGGGAGCAGCAAGGATGAAGCGAATTTTCAAGGATCAGGAGGTGGAACTTCTTCTGTGTATGCTCATCATCATGCAAGTGGTAGTTCTTCTGCCAATGGTAACAACCAGCAGCAGCAGCCTGCTGAGAAGGAGCACATGTTTGATAAAGTAGTGACACCAAGTGATGTGGGGAAGCTGAACCGGTTGGTGATACCAAAGCAGCATGCTGAGAAGTATTTCCCGCTTGATTCAACAGCCAATGAGAAGGGGCTGTTACTCAATTTTGAGGACAGGAATGGCAAGCTGTGGAGGTTCAGGTATTCCTATTGGAACAGCAGCCAGAGCTATGTGATGACCAAAGGGTGGAGTCGTTTTGTGAAAGAGAAGAAGCTTGATGCCGGTGACATTGTGTCTTTCCAGCGTGGTGTTGGGGAATTGTATAGGCATAGGTTGTACATAGATTGGAGGAGAAGGCCTGATCACCATCACCATCATGGCCCTGACCCTTCAACCACACTCTTCACACCTTTCTTTCTTCCCAATCAGCCTCATTTGATGTCCATCAGATGGGGTGCCACTGGCAGATTGTACTCCCTCCCCTCTCCAACCCCACCACGCCACCATGACCACTTGCAACAACCTCTCAATTACAACGCCATGTATCATCATCCCTTTCATCACCATGGTGGTGGAACTGGAAATGGTACTCATCACCACAACTATCACGATTTGAGTACTTCAGGACCTGGCTCAGTCTTTTATCTCAGGTCAACACCCCCATCAATGCCATTGGCTGATCACCAAACCTTCAACACTAGGCAACAACAAGAGGGAGGCAATGTTTCTCTTCCCCCTATGATCATTGATTCTGTTCCAGTTGCTCACCATCATCACCATCATCATCACCATGGTGGCAAGATTTGTTCTAACACTAGTACTAATACTAGTACCAGCCCCAGTACTGCAGGCAAAAGACTAAGGCTATTTGGGGTGAACATGGAATGTGCTTCTTCAACATCAGAAGACCCCAGATGCTTCAGCTTATTGTCCTCATCTTCAATGGCACATGTAACAATGGCTAATTCCAATTCACCTCCCTCTTCTTCACTACCACCTCTTCAGCTTTTGAGGGAAGATACACTTTTGTCATCATCATCAGCAAGGTTTGGGGATCAGAGAGGAGGGGAACCTTCAATGCTTTTTGATCTGGACCCTTCTTTGCAATACCGGCAGTGATAAACAGTTTGATGAAGAAACAAATAATGAAGAAGATACGAGTTTGATCTAAAGTAACATGGGCTAGCTACACTCTCTTTTGCAGCATTTTTATTATATTTTAAATTTTTTTTCTTTCTCTTTAATTTGTTTCTTTATCAGCTACAAAGGAAAGAAAAGGCTCCCAGACTTTCTTCTTCTTCTTTTGATCAGTAATTAGTGTTTAGCTTTGCACGTTTTGGAGTTTTTAGTACGTTTAGAACCGCTGAATGAATTGATTAGCTGGGGATTTGGGCCCTGAAGAAATGGAACAATCCATCGTTTCACAACCTAAAGAGGGAAATGAAATCCATGGAGATCAATTACGTTTAGACCTTTTTCAATTGTGTATAATACTATACAAATATATATAATATTTATTATTACTATTACTATTATTATTATTATTATTATTATTATTATTACTATTATTATTATTATTATTATTATTATTATTATTATTATTATTATTATTATTATTATGTCTTTTGCTCTTTCTATTTTAATATTGCATCAACACTGTGCTCTCTCTTTCTCTTTCCGTTTACTGCATTTAATGATACACAGAAAAGCTTGTTGTTTTCTTCTTTCCTCTAATGTTTCTGTTAGCCTTGTTGGGTTGATGTCGTTCAACACACTGCTCCTTCTGCTCCTGCTGCTTAGTTAGGCATTTTAGCTTTGCAGATAAAGCGCAGAAAGTTGTACAGCTGTAAAAGGGTAATTTTTTCCGATCTTATTCCTACTCCGCTCATTTAATTTGATTACTTTTTCCACTTACTATGTTATTAATACCATGAATAATTTATTGATTATATTTACCAATGAGTACTTACCCCTACCCTTCTTTTTCCTCTATCTCCCTCCACATTGCTATACTTACCTTTTTCGTTTTTGATGATATGTTTGATGACTTCTCCTATTCATCAGCCGCCTTCTTGTCTGGATTAGCACTGCATACAAACGTGATATTGGTAAATGAAAAATTGGGGAACTTGTCTCCCATTGTATTTACTCATGTCTTATAGAGTAAGTAGCCTAATTTTGATGCTTATCTCAATTTTATGCCTATTCTTACCTTAATTTAAGAGATACAATTTATATAGACTTCAGACTTTATTGATTTAGATTCCTCATATGATGCTTAATTAGTCTTTGTCACAGTCTTCTTACTGTTGATAGTTGAAAATAAAACTCATTGGTTACTTCCATGCATTCTTTGAATTTGTCACAGATATTACAGTACAGCTAAGACTTTTGGACATTGAATCAAGAGCTTTACAGTGATGATTAAGGTGATTAATATCAACATATATCTTTTTTTTTGTGTGTGACATCGGATATAAACCATATATGCTATGATAAGAAAAGAACGTGAAACCTTTCCTTTCACAAAAATTGTCGTATTGACTGTCCGAGATGTGTGTAGAACGTGGACTAATTGATTTGCTTGATCTATTTAATTAAAGGGGGAAAATGCTACTTTTTGAAATTATCGTGTGAATTAACATGAACGAGCGAAAGGAGTCGTGTGTGTACATCACTGATGGGGCACACTGATGCATTTTGCTTTAGGTTACATGATACAAGGACCTTTCTAATTTCAGTCTTCAAATATTTTCTCGATGTTTATTTGGTGTAATAATAGTCTCATAGAAATCAGTACGTTTGAAAATATATTAGAGTAGCATTTAATGCAAAATACACTGTTCATGGCATAAAAAGGAGATATCAAACAGAATGTTGTGTTCTCACGGTGTGAAATGGGGAAAGCAAAAGCAACACATAGGACAGTAAGATCAACAGTATGCGAGACAAGACATAGGAGCAGGACCTTTCTTTTGGCTACACAGACTTGAATGTGATGCTTTTCTGTTAAAATAATAGGAGTATCTCAGATCCTTTGTGAGTAAAGTCAATTTTCATGAGCTCTCGAAAGTCTTGGAAGAATCCTCATGACTGCTGGAAATTAAAGAATGAAAGAGACTAGAAATGGAACCTTTTTCGGGGGATGATCAAGTTCATTTCAGATGCTTGGAACCCAACAAGAAGACAGCAAAACTTAGTTAAGATAAAACAAGGCAAAAATAATTCAAAATCTTTTCTTTTTATATTTACTTTTTATTGTATTATATTCTCCTATCACCCTTTCTAACACGCTAGTCATGATCTTGCACACCTTAAGATAGTTTAGGAAATCAAACGAGGTTAGGAAAGACACAGACAGGTTAATTTTATGGTCATACTTTAACAATATCTTGCAAGGAAGATTCGGGATTCAGTTACACGCATGAAATATATACATGCCGTCGAGCATGAGTTTCTAAGAGCATCCTTAGAGTCATTGGTTTATTAAAGTTAATCGTGGGATTAATTATTCCCTAGCTAGTATCAGGTTTCATGTTTAAATATAAATCATGGACTGTATATTCATATGATGACATAGTAGAAATATTGTTTATTCATTAGCAACGCGAAGGTTATCATTGTTTTGGGAACTGTATCATCCCTAGATCCAGTGTGTTAAAGGCAATGTTTGTCAGCTATATGGAATTGATACTAATGTTAATTAGTTCTATCTACTTTTCATATAATTAATTAATGCTTGCTTTTTTTGGGCGTTTTATGCAGAAGGGAAAATAGAAGATCCACCAAATCAGACCTTATGATATAAAGACTTGACAGCTGCCATTTCAGTGAGATTTTAGAAATATTTAATCAAGGTACAAATTTTCTGAATATATGGGTTATTTTATATAGCTAGGTCAAAAGCACCATGCATATTCAATAACCGATATTTAAGTGCGGAAACTAATTAGATAATGCTTGCAACTTGTTAATCGCAATATCCTTCAATATAGTGTTCAATTTAACTGCAAAACTGATATTGCTTTTGTAATGAATCAATCTCAAGGAGTTACCAACAGAAGGATATAATTCATCATACATAAGAAAGTAGATAAGATGATTTTTCAGTGCCTTGTTGATTAGTTGAAAATTTAAAAGACAACTAACAATATTAAATTCACGTCTAATGTTAGAAGTAATTTTAGATGTTCCCCCCTGAACAAGTGATAGGTATTTATGGCCACACATAAATTGCAATAAAAAAAAGTACATATATGTATGTATGTTGAAGAAAATAAACTATTGAAGGACATGAATTAAATTCAATTAAAAAACAGTAGGAAAAGTAAAATTTAATTAATGCTCCCTGGATTTAAATTTTACTCTAGGCATAATTGGCTGTTATATAGCTAGTTGGATTCACCCCCTTCTTATAAATATGCAACAACTCTGGAATGTCATGTATACATCACAGCAACATACATAATGCAATAAAACTTGCTTAATTATATTTAAATATGGAGGATTGCTTCTGTAATATAAAAAATATCATGCAATATGAGATTTTACACTATAATTAGTCTTACTTTTTACTGTATTATAAATTAATAAAAAAAATTTAGGATCTTTTTATCGACTCTTGCTAACTAGACCGTTAGTAAATAATCATTTATGAGAAGGAGAAAACACTATATATAGAGGTAAGGAAATATCATCTTCTAGTTGAAATAATTAAGACTTTATCAGTAAAATCATATAATAAATAGACCCATAGAAATAGCTTCACATGGGTTACAGGCAGTCTTTTAAGTGAGTTTAGGGGTAGATATTATTACTTTTTTTCTTGTCAGCATCCAAATTCAAAGCAACCATGGTGAAATTACAAAACAAGTGATAATGGAAAAAAATGTTTTTTCAAATTTAGTAAAATTCTGCTTTCAACCACACATGCATAGTTTTTAATTTTTATAACAAATTATTTCTGTTCTAAAGTGTTTTAAAGTTAAATTCTCTCTGTATTAGTAAACAAAAATTTTAACAATTTATCAGTACGTACTTCACCCTACTTTGTATATCATTTAATTTAATTAGTTCAACTTTTTTTATTTCATTAAGAATCTACAAAATTTTATATTATTATGAAATCACACATCTGTTACTAATTATTGAATTTGCCTGAAAATTCAAAAGACAAAAAAACTTAGTAGATACAGTAATAGATCACTTTGCATGCTATTCTCTCATTCATGGTGTGTAAAACTTTATAATAATATTGTATCACATTTTTCTGTATGTGTGCCATTTCATTAAAATTTCATGGTGTGGCTTATTTACTTTGATCTATACAGGCCTGTTCTTTTCACTATAAATACAAAAGGAAATGAAAATAAGGATGTAAAATAAATTGATATCTTTTCAAGTCAAATCAATTTATAAAATTCAAGTTAGATGAGCGATTTTTTATAAAAATTAAGTAAAAAAGTTAGCTTTAACTTATTAAAAAATTTTAAGTCATTTTACTTATAATTTTCTTTTTTATAAGTATTTATAGAAAAAATTCTCCAAATAAAGTAATATTGCAACAATATTATCCCGATCTAATCATATTTTTTTTGTTGAACTAGGTTTATGGAGTTTGTAGTGAAGAAAAGAAACGTGATCCTTGTTTTGATAAAATTATATCAAATTGATTTTTTATTATTAATTAGGAGTTATTTTAGTTTCAAAGTCTATATGAGAAAAATAGAAAAGAAAAGATATTGTGAATTCAAATACCTTTACCTAGTAAGATATTATCACTTGATTATAAAAGACTTTGTACTTCTCAATAAACAAAAGTATATTTTTCTAGAAAATGTACAATATAAAGTCTTTTAAACAAAGGATCATCGAAATACCTATAAAAGGGCTTTGATGATCAAATAAGAGAGAATTTTTTTTATAAAGTCTACTTGAAATACAATATATGTAAATATATAGGGGATGTTCATCGTTCATTAATAAGTCTTTAATGTTCTTAATTATGTCTTTAATATTAAATAATGACTTAACAACAGTTTAGTATTCGCTATATGTACTTTAATATGAGTGTTTACTGTATTAATGAATTATGACGGAGTTGAGTTCCAACCTAAATAGTTGTGACCAATCTTAGAGGTTAGTTGACCTTGAAGGTTTAGCTCTTCGTAGTAAAAACCTAAATTATTATTAACTTAATTATTTGTTACATAGATAAGCTATGACATTGTTTCTACCTCTGTAAGATAGTATTAGTGTTAAGATATCTATGCAACTCTTTTTTAAAGAAATATATATGCAACTTAATAAACTTGACACTGTTCTCTGCATGTATGTATATATATCTATATAACATTATATCTATATAACAATTATACACACTTAATTGTAAGGATAAAAGGTATTTTCTGTACACACATATATACAATTAATTTAATTTAAAAGCCTATAAATAAAAGTCAATAGAGCAAGTAAACTAGTCTAGATTATTTGTAAGAAAAAAAATCATCAATTAAATTCTTACATGTTTGTAACAGGATCGGAGAAGGGTCATGTTTAATAATTAATATTATCTTAATGTTTCTAATCGTAGAAAGAAATAATTTCTAGTACCAACTTTATTCCATCATTTTCTTGAAGAAAATCTATATAAGCATTGTTGATTATATATATATATATATATATATATATATATATATATATATATATATATATATATATATATATATATATATATATTCTATTATATGATATATGATATATTTGTGAACTGCAAGTTTATGATACTTTAATTTTATTTTACTTTTGATGAAATGTTTACCTTAACTCTCTCTACTTTAGAGCTATCCTTGTAAATATAAAATAATTTAATTTTTTCCCCTTTCGTACCAATTGATTGTTTGATGATTTTATACAAGAGATACGAACGAGAGTATTTAAAAATTAATTTTATTATATTAATATTTAATAAATGAAAATTTATGATTTGTGCTTAAAATTTTAATTTAAAATAACAAATGTCCAACAAATAGAAAGAGAAAGAGAGATTTATTAAATAGATATAAAATGATTTGCATTGAAAATATTATTTTGGAATATATAGATAGAGGAGCCATCCACTTAATTTAAAAATAAGTTTAAAAGTCTTATTTTTTATTATAATCATTTGTTTTCTTAAAATTTAACCGTAAATATTAGTTATTATTTATTAAAATTATTAAATTTCAATAAAATAAATAATAATGACGGATAGAACTCTCGTAAACTTATTTTTGAAGTGGATTTCCCTCATATATATATATATATATATATATAAATAATGAAAAACCCTTTTTTTATTCAATTTTTTCCCAAAAGTATATATATCCTTTAAAATAATCAAAACCAAACGAGTCATAAAAATTTAAAGTTTATAACATTTTATAGTCTTCAGTGGTAAAAAAAAAAAAAATTATAATCTCTAAAGTAAATCAAATCTATTTTTTGTTCCAATAAAACTAACATCCAATTTTCATGTTCATCCCTGACCTAAAAAACTATCGGTTTCGTTTCTATATTTGTGAAATACCCTAACAGATTCATGAATTTAACTTTCTTAACTTAATCTGTCAAAAAAAAAAATTGTTAACTTAAGTGATAACCTATTTGCCTGTTTTCCAAATCATGGATATACCATGTAGAAACAACAAATTTAGGGCATGACTAGGTTAACAGAATAAAGTTTAGCATCCAAGGTTATTTAAAAAATGTAAGTATGAAAATCAATTAGTTAGACAAAAATTAAAACTGACATATTTTATAGAGATAAAATCATAAAACCATATTTAGCCTTTTTAAAATTTATAACATAAATTGAAAATTCACATTTTAAAATGTAAATAAGTTACACTTTTAGAAGAAAGACATTATTCAATTTAAAAATAATTGTGGTTAAGGGAAAAATTATCAAAGAATGAAACTCATAATATAATATAATATAATATAATATAATATAATATAATATATATATATATATATATATATATATATATATATATATATAAATAATGTGGGTCTCTCTCTAGACCCTTCATAAAAATAAAAATAAAAAGCTAAATTAAACATGTATATATATAAAGAAAAAAAAGTTAGATTAAAAATGTCTAGACTCTTAACTGTTAAACATGTATTCAAACGTTTGATTCCTGGTTGGGAGAAGTCAATCAAGTTATATTCTAAAAAAATGTTAACTTAAACAATATTTATAAATAACTTTATTTATATATATATATATATATATATATATATATATTCTCGCTTTGATAAAGATATAATATCTGAACTTTAGTTTTTCTAAAAGTTACCAAAAAGGTTCCTTTACGAAGTTCCATTATATCTATTTATAGTTGTAAAATATTATATAGTGCTTTTTATTTATTGATTGAATAATTATTTATGAAAATAATCATGATAAATTACATTTTTCGCTTTTTGCATTCTTATTGTTTTGCCATTATATATATATAGAGAGAAGACTAATTAATTATGAAAAAATGAAGGTGGATATTTTAATTTGTTAAGTTTGTTATAAGCAAATTTTGTATTTACATTTCCTTGACGATGATGGATCATAAGTACAGATAGAGAAGAGAAGTTTTGATTATATGATGAATAAAGAATTAAAACAGATAGAAAAGGCAGAGAAAAAATGGTGAAGTAAAATTGCATGATGGAGAAGTAGCAGGGTTGAGTCGAAATGTTGAATTAATTAGGTTTGTATATTTAGAGGTAATGGAGAAAGAAGCATTTAACTAAAGTGGGTGGGGAATAAGGAGTAATGAGATATCGATCCGAATTGTGCCCCCACCCTACAAAAGTAGGGGGTATATAGGCTAATTAAGAGCTTCTATTATTATTTATTAATATTTACAACGATAATATATATATATATATATATATAAAAAAAGTAGATTGTACCGTAAAGTTAGCAGAACTTCTTCACCTTTTTCTTCCCATGGCGTGGCCTTCCATTTATTAACTGTAAATCCGATCATTGGACGCATGCAGTGTACACCAGTGATCAATCCAAATCATTGTAATTGTACTAAAACTTCATTGGACCACTTCTCCAATCTCCATTACATCTATATTTTTCTTTCTTTTTTCCCACAATTACTCTTTTATTTCATCAAACAATACAAACAAACATTGCTTCACTTTCCAATTTTTAGCTGTTACGTGCTTCTAACTGATCAGTATTTCACCTTTTGCTGCTTCTTTTTTTTTTTTTCAATTATATCTTGTCAATTAATTTCACGCTCCAAATTGAATCTTATTTTTCCAGTATTATCAATTTTTACGTTAACCAACTTTTGAGTGGATTAGTGGTGATTATTTTACAAGTTTCATAAAAAAAATGGATTAGTCATTTCATCAAAATGAAACTGACTAGTTTTTAATTATTTCCTCCGTATTAATAATTCCAAGATAAACTTTAGGGGTTAAAGTTTACATATATATGCTGGCTAGGTGATTCTAATGCTGCTAGCTAGAGTAGCTTTCAATGCCCTAAAACTTAAATAGATATATACAAGTATCAGAATTCCAAAAGTAAATGTTTCAAAGCTACTAGCAGCTTTTATATATACGTTGTCGAATGCTGGTGGTTCTAAAATATATAATAATGTTCATACGAAACAATAAAAACAAAATGGGCATGTGATCGAATTTAATTTAAACATAAAGCAAACAAAGAACGTAATTAAGTAACACTGATATGTAATGATGTTATAAGTGATACCTAAGGACAAAACAGCATGATATTAATTGGGTCATGGTGCCAAAGAAGGGTGAAGGACCAGAGAGAGAGAGATGGGAGTGTGGAGGAGGGAAGTGAAGCTGAAAAGGGACAGATCCTTTGGGTATAAGTTTCTGCTGGGGCTTTCCATGTTTCCCAAGATGATAAGCTAACAGATCAGATGCATGCACATTGATTTCGATTGAGGACCATGCAACCCAAAAAAGGAGGTATAGAGGACCAGAGAGAGAAGAAGGGATGACCAAGAAAACGAAAGAAGCCAAGCTATAATTCAATATCAAATAATAAAACACATAAATTTCATGCACAAATTAAATTTTAATTTGCCACATGCATGACATTTGTTTAGGTTAGGTTTTTCTCTTGTACAAATATGCATGTTTCTTCACTCACAAATTGTGTGTAAGACAGATATTTATATATATAAATATTCTTAAACATTTTATACATTGATTGAATTGAACTAAGTATATACACATAGTCAAATGAAGGTTTGGTTAGCTAGCTTGCACATGGCTTGTTCTTTCCTTTTGTCTGTTTTAGTTTTATTACACCAAATTTGAAAGGAACAAGAGAATGTAATGTGTACTGAAGTTTCTTTAGTGGCACCCATGTTGTTACTTTGGGATGTGGTCTCAGAAGAGTCTCGATAGCAGTGCATGCATGTGTGGGTTTATACATCATTGTCGTGATTTTGGTCTGAATGGAAATTAATTAGTACTATTATAGAACAGGTGCATGCGGAAATTGTATCTCTAGTAAATGGCGTTTGTAGTTAGGTAATGAACCATACCATGCTTGATATGAGACACGGCAATATTGGAAGGGAAAAAAACTGTACGGCAGGGAGAACAAATTATGCAAAAGCAAAAATTCGAATCCTCAATATGCTACTACTACTACTTTCAATTTCAACGTGTTTTATATTCGTCTTGCATTCCGATCGAGAAGTCTGATCCCAAGTATATTCTTCTTCTCTTGGGATAGCACTGCAGGTGCACATCATGGATGGTTGGTCCTATGTGCAGTGGGAAAATCAATATTCACCACCACTGAGACAAGTTAATTACTGTAAAATCTGAAAGGAGAATCTGCCCCGCTTTTATAATTCAGGAGGTATTGATATATTTTTTTATCAACTAATTATAAATTTTATTTTTATTTTTTTTATAAATTAAAATAAGTTTTATTTATACATAAATTTTTAAAAAAATTATTTTACTATCAACTCTCTTAAAACAATTACTTTAATTTAGTAAAATAATTATTTTTAAGGATCTATATATAAATAAATAAAACTTATTTTAATTTATAGAAAAATAAAAATAAAATTTTCAATTTGATTGGTAAAAAAACGAAAATATCAATTTAGAATTTGCTAAATCTAAATGTGTGTTGCTAATTAGTATAGACTGCTAAGCAATTAATAATATAAAATGCACGTTGAAAAATGCATTTAAAAGTTATCATGAAATATGTGATAACACGTTGTTAAATTAATCTACCTTAGCTCTAAAACTTAATTTATGGACCTTATTTATATACGCTACTCTGGTCAACATAAAATATTTAAAACACATTTTCTTTACCCTAGGTACTACTAGACACGTCTGAACTACAAGCTTTTAAACTTAAGAAATATTAGAAATGATATTATATTATAATTTGAATTTTATTTAAGTCTATCAATTAAAAAATTACATCTAGGGTTTTCTCACTTATATATGTTTGATTTTAATTTTTTTTTAATTTTTGTGAGCTGCAATAAATTATAATGTTTTGTTTTGCTAAAAAAATTATATTTTTTAAATACTATAATTCATTATATAATATATACTTAAACCTAATAATAATATTATTAATTCTAATCTACTTTAGATTTTTTTTTTTTTTTGTGGTGAACATCTACTTTAGATATCTAAAAAATATGATTAATGAACACTGATTATGTCTTCTTTGTACATAACATATATTGATCTTTACAAGGAAGAATTGACTTTTAGATTCTAGCAGATCTATTGCGCGATATATATATATAGTTTTCATCATCCTCCATCATGTCTTCAACAGGAAAATTTTTATTATTGTTCTAAATTTATATAAACTATGCCGAATTATATTTTTTTTTCTCACAATGTATATTACTGTTTTAGTTATATCACTAGGGTTGTGGTCAGTTTTAATTTTTTTAGGTAATAACATTTGAGATTTGACAGTGAGAAAATAGAGGTGCAATGCAGTGCATGGTTTGACTTGAAGTACGTCATTTTATTTGAGGGGGACTGAGTATGAATGGGCAACCATAATTTGGCAGAGAAGATATTGAATTGAATGAGCAACCATAATGCAATGTACGATTACTCACGAGAAAAAAGAAAAAAGTAATTTGACTAAACTAAGAAAGCAAAGGAGATTTGTTTTTTTATTGTAGGGAAGCAATTAGCTGGAATACAATTGCAATTGTCCCTTCTGTATTTTGGCCAAAGGAATGTTGAAAAATTTTATTTTTTACATTACTTTTGTACTTCGATACTTTTATTTGACAAAAAAATATATTAAATTAAATTTTTTTATTTATTAATTATAAATTATTAAAATTTAATGATGTATAATTTATTTTCAATCTTCACACTACATTGTCTTAAAAAATACTCCATACATTGGCCAATTAGGTTAAGTGAACACTTTTAAATCGTCACATCTGTGTTACACACATATTGTAATATTACATAAAGCAATTAATATTATTTTTTTATTAATTGACTAATTACTCGCTCTATCTATTAATTATTCAATGAATTTATTGTTTAAATATAAGTCCAAATTTCTCATATTTTATAGATTTGGCATATTTTCATTACTATAGTGTGTATCTAACTAAATTTAATGTACAGACTTTATAGATTTATGTTGACAGTATATATGATAATATATCGACAGAGTACATTAATTTTTTTTTCTGCCAACAAATTTATCTTTCAGATGCTATATATAGTTCTTTTCTTACTGTGCTTTATTTAATTATTATTTTACTAATTTTTCAATTTTTCTAAGCTTTTAATAATTTATTATTTTTATTTAAAGTTGTCTTTGTAATTATAAAAAGTACAGTTAATATTTAAATAATTCGAAACATGAGATAATGAAAGATAGTTGAAATCTTATGACCATAAAGAGTAATAAACAATGGTAAATCTTGACATTTCGTGGGTCTATAAAAAAATAATAAATAAGAATTCTATGAATATAATTTTAATTTGACATGAAAATATAGATCGTATAAAAAATATAAAAAAATTTATTAAAATTAATAAGTATTTTATTACAACTTTTAAGAATAGAATTATCAATTGTCCATTAATATGATTTTATTAACTCTTCTCTCATTTTATTTTTCTTTTTTCACTTCCAGATAATGTTTTCTAAAACATCTTATAAAGATAAATCAACTAATTAACTGAAAAAACAATGACACCAAAAAGAAGTTGAATATTTACTCACTAACCAATGTGTTTATTAATTTTATTAGCTAACTTCTAACACCGTAAACGTGACAAAAATAATTTCATAAAAATTAGTCACAACAATTGGTCACATATAATATCATCCGCAAGAACTTATAAAAGAACTTTAAAATATTGAATATGATAATTTATCATTAACTCAATGATACAAAATCGTTAATTATATTTATTTTCTTAACATTTTTATTGGTTTTAGACTCATTTGACTGTAAATATAAAAATATAGCTTATAGCATATTAATATTTGCATTTTTCTCAAAAACATACCTAATATTGGAGTTTTGGCAAGTTTTATACTCAATTTTGAGAATGCAAAAAGCTAAAAAAAACAAAGAAGAGTCAAGGCCACCTCACCCAACGAGTAGATCTTGCTCAAGGAGGACTCCTCACTTAAGGAACATATGTCGTTAAGCAAAAACCCAAAATAAAACTGCTAGAGAGTTAATTTCGTTGAATAAGTACTTGTCACTTAATGAAAATCCAAAAGAATTCCTAGCAAAAACTTATTTTTGCCAAGCGAAGAACACCACCAAGTGAGGAAACAAGGCATGTGCTATAAATGTCGCCAAGGGAGAGTTATCACTCAATGAAGGAAGTGAGACCAAGAAACAGAATAGTGAATTTTTATAAGCCTTGCTGAGTGACGGATGACGCTGAGCAAGACGATTTAATTGGCTCAATGCAATTGAAAGGGAACTTCAGAGGGAAGAAACACAATTTGGTCAAGGAGAGAGAATAGATAAAGGCGAAAACATAGCAAAGACAAAGCAAAAGCGTAGTCTCACTTATTTTCTCATTTCTATTTCAAATCTTCTTGTACTTCTCACTTTTGATTGATGTTCATGGCAATGAGTAGCTAAATCTCCTATTAGTTGGGAGATCAATGTACTATGTGACTCTTTTGTAATTATTGATCGTTCTATTAAAGGTTATTTTTCTCATTACGTGTTTTTCTCTGTTCTTAATGAATTTCCATAATAAATAAAATAATTTGAAAATGGAAACACTTTGTTCAATTGCAAGGAAAGAAAATAAAAGAAAGTGTGAGGAAATAAACGAAAAGAAAGAGAAATGAAATACAATAAAAATTAAAGTTATTCAGTTATATGAAAAATTATGTGAAAAAAATGAAAAATTATAAATTAAAACTATTACAATTACAAAATTACTCATACATTACAACTTGTTTTATATTTGGAAGGGTAAATTTTCTTTATACTTTTCTTCCTTTTCATGTCTGTTTTTAGTGAAAAGTAAAACATGTGACACTTATCAAATTGATGAGACTTTCCTTGCTATCGAATTAGAGAAATAAGAATTTTAATTTCCTCTCATTTTACTACAAGGTAACTTTTCACTCTCCATTATTAGGTAACTTTTCAATTTTCACTTTCTCTATAATCGAACAAGAGCTAAGAGATCAAATTGCTTACATGGTACCTACAGTAAGAATGGTGGATGGTATATATTGTCAACTTGTGGTTGCCAAAAACTCCAAAATGAGAACCGAAGTCATGGAGATAATGTGCAGAATTTAGAAAAAATGCACATTGATAAATTCATTTAATTTTTCAGTGAAAATTAAATGTACAACTACTCAATGTTTGGTATCGCAATTAGATGTGGACAAACTACTAACTAGGTGCAATTTGTTACGATGAAGAATAATCCAACAAAGTAAGGAGCTATGCGAACTGTGTGGTGGACCTCCCATCAGAATCTTGTACATTGAAGATACTATATATTGACCAAAACTATCCAAATCACATACACCTACCAAGAACTTCCTCACATACCACAACTCCTTCAGTCTTTTTGATAATGCCTCAACCATTTTTTCCTCCTAAGTCAATAACTTTCGTCTCCATGACCACTTTCATCCTGCCCCTACTCCTCTTATCTTTAATGGTAACATTTCGGCAAAAACAAGGCCATAGTTCACTACTCGAACATGGTTGAACAATGAATGTTTATAGTGACCGAAAAGTTGTAGTCAATGTGGTAACTGAAACAGTGACCAAATATTTGAAATTATTTTTGAAATAATATTCAATCATATAGTTGTGTTAAATTTATAATTTAATATCTTTGACCAAAAAGGAGTCACTGTAATTTAAAATTTTAATTTTTAATATTAAAATCAGTGACTAATTATGCGGCCACTCTTAAATGTTTATGATAAAAAAAGATAAAATATTATATATTTACTTTTTAAGCTTTTCATATAATAATCAGTGACTGGTTAAGCGGTCACTCTTAAAGGTGACAAAATCAATCGCCATATGTAAATTAAAAAATATTTTATATTTAATTTTTATCTTTCTTTAAAAAAATTCACACATCCAAAACCATGCATTTTTTTCCTCTAAACCTAATAAACCCTCTCTTTATATATGTTCGTCAATCATTGAGTGTCATTTCCCTTTAAACATAAGTAAACCCTCTCTTGGTGTCTCTCATTCATTCTAGTGTCATTTATTGCTTTTTGTATCCCTCACTGATCTAATGTCGTTCTTTTTGTTTGATTGCTCAATGTGGAGCACCACTTCTCCACCATCAAGACTGAGTTTGACAAAACCTATGCCATGTAGGAGGAGCATGATTATCGCTTCTGCATCTTCAAGAATAACCTACTCTAAGCAAAGTTGTACTAGAACCTGGACCCCTCTGTCGTCCACGGTGTCACTAGGTTCTCCGATATCACTCTGATCGAGTTCCGCTGCCAATTCCTCAATCTCAAGCCGCTCCATCTTCCCACTGATGCTTAAAAGGCTTTGATCCTGTTGACAAGCAATCTTCCTAACGAGTTCGATTAATGCAATCATGGAACCGTTACTAGGGTTAAGAATCAGGGTTCATGTGGATCTTATTTTTCGTTTAGCGTTGTGGGAGCATTAGAAGGTGCTCATTTTCTCTCCACTGGTGAGCTCGTGAGCCTCAGTAAGCAATAACTTGTGGTTTGCAATCATGAGTTTAGTCTATACTTTATATAAAGTATTTTTTCCTCTGTTTTTACTTTTATATATCCTGACTCTATATATGCTTCTTCGAACATTATTAGATTTTGTTGTGGAATTGTTCAAGTATGTGTCCATTTTGATTGTGTTTAGAAAAGTCAGAAAAAATTATATTATTTTAATAATAGAATATAATTCAATCATATAGGAATCAAATTTTCACAGCAAATAATTAAATTGGAAAAAAAATTTTAAAGCTTTTTTTTTTAATTTAAGTTTGATACTAACATCTTGCATATTTCTGGTTGTCTATAAAATCCACCGATTTTTCCTTAATATGTTTGTAAAGCTATAGTAAAAATAAAAATACTTTCTAATTTCTATATACTAATCTTATGATCGCTAGTCTGTAAATATTGAAATGCATATCATTGGACTCTTTTTTTAAAATTTAAACACAAGTTCCATAAATAGAAAGATAATAAAACTTTATGTGTTTGTGACCTGTGTAAACACCATGAATTAATACAAATTTGAAATTTTTAGTGTGATCCAGAAAAGCATGGAGAATGTGACTTGGGTTGTAATGGTGGATTGTTGACCACTGCATTTGAGTACACACTCAAGGTTGGGGGACTGATGCATTCGTGACCGCTTCAAGGAGAAGAAGCTTAAGCTTATGAGTGGTGAATCACAGGGAAAAACAAAGTGGATGTTGTCATGGTTTGGGTTTTTGAGAAGTACATGGACATGGAAGGGCAAGAAGGAGAAGAGGAACCCCGTCCTAATGTAGTTACTTGGCATAATGTTCAGAGCATGTAAACCCTGAGATAATTTTATTTGATGTTAATTGCAGCTAGAGATGGATCTTTTTAATTTGCATGGTTTGTTTGGTTTGGAGAAAATGGTAAGGAGTGTGAATTTTTTCATTTAATGCATATATTCTTTCATTAATTTTTAGAATGAAAGGATTAGTTGCCAATGTAAAAGCTCACACCAATGTTTATTAAACTCCTTTTGTGAACATTATGTAACTCTATTGATTCAAATTGAAAATTTTTACTCTCCATTCCTCCAAAGTTGCCAACTAGAATTTTGGTTTGATCTTGAAACAGAAATAAAATTGGCCAAGGATACAAGTGTTACTATTTTTTGCATGGGAATAGATTGGTGAAGAATCATGCCAATGAAGCCGGTAAACAACCTTAATGCTATAAGGCTAAGGAATGATGATGAATTATGGTGCCATTCTTGGTTAAGATTTTGTTGTGTCAATTGATTCTCTAATGGAGCTTATGCATATACTCTTCAGTTTTATGATGAACCTTATCAACTAATTGAACCACGAGTAACTGACTTGTTGTTCTTGCTTAGGTTAACTATGCTGCATTGGACTAGTCAATTAGATTATCAATAGGTTCAATCATATGGAATGAAGGTGATGCTCACTCTTTTTCATCACTCACTGCCACCCTAGGCTGTTAAGTATGGAGGTTGGAAGCAAGAAAAGATAATGGATTATTTCATGACTTTACCAATTAGTTTTTCCTTTGATGGTTATTGTTTGTATGCTATTATTATTCTACCTACAATGAATGACTCTCCAATTTCAAGTCAGATTAACTACTATCTACTGCCAGTCTATATGGTTGCAAATATTGAAATGCATAGATTTTGGTGAATATTTATTTTCTTGAGTGTGTCTAATGCTTAATGTTTACTCAAAGGATATTAATAACAATAACTATAAAAAAAAGTATTGCAATCCAATTGTGGTGATGGTTTAACTATAGCAAATTACATTTTTATAACTTTGTTCAATTGTACAATGGTATATTAACCTATCATGGCATGCCTATTTCCATTAAGATAAACTTTTATAATTTTTTGCCAACAAACAAATACTTCATTGATTTCATTCAATGATTCAAATAGAATAACATTGCTTAAAACACGATTGAATTAAATAGGTTGGGTTCATTGGATACTACAGTACAATAGCACATGGAAGCAATTTGTTATTTCAAATTAAGTAATGTGAATTGTCTAATCACATAAGATAATGAAGCAAGATGCTAGCCTTAGTGAGGTAGAAGGTCTAAATCAAATATACCAAGTGTATTATGTACAACTTTAGGTTCATTTGGAACATGTTCATGGATTAAAATGTGATTTTGTTTCCATATTAAAACAGAAATCAAACTATCCTAACTACTAAGAAAATCATTTGTAAGTTAAATGAATAGTTGATAGTTCGGTGATGAAATGTGTTCCTTTATGAATTCTCTATCTTGACTCCTTTATGATATTTAGTGTCCTAAATGTGATGCAATCTCAAAAATTGCATAAGCAACTTGAGATACTTCTTCCTAGATCTTGCTCCAGAGAGGTCCTTAAGGTGAAAATAGAGGTGGAAGACAAGAGAATGATAGTGGTAACACCACTTCTAGCAGAAGATAAGCCATTCAAGAGGAAGTTTGCCACAAAGGAAGGAAATCTTGATAAAAGCCATATAACTCTCACATTTAAAAGATAACATGAACACTCACATTTAGAAGAGAATGTGAACACTCATAGAAAGAAGCTCTCAATTTAGAGAAGGTAAAATTTATTCATAAAAGTGTTAAAATGATAAAGAGGTGGTGTTGCTTATTTATAAAAGCAAATCCTAGGCTTAAGGGCTTAACATGTAGACGCCCAACTCATAGAGATTAAGGGGAGGATTAGTTGAATTAACTAAGTATTAGTTAGGATAATAGCTAATTAACACTTGTTAATTTAACTAGATCTAAATAAGGCCCTAATATTTAGGATCTATGTTCCCTCTAGAATTCAAATTTGAATTTGAGAGTGTCATGTAGACTCCCTCCAATTCCAATTTGAATTCAAATATGCTATGTAGGAAAGAGACTAGAAAATGGCACCTAACTTGGGGAACAAGGCGGGGTCACTTGTCTCTCATGCTTCATGAGTGCTACAAGGGTGTGGGAGGCACTCTTAGGGGTGTGGATAATAAAGAACCACATGTCCAAAATGCTAAAAAAGGCCTACATTTGATGCTCACACTCCACATAAAATACTAGTGACACCCTTTTCCTAAAATAAGGCAAATAGGCCAAAATATAAGGCTTAAAATAAAACTAACTACACCACCCAAAATACTACAAGACAAGGGTACAATCTTTAAGCTACTTAGGCTAATAATTTGCAAAATATAGACTATGGCGTAAAATAGGCTTCTTCAAGCTCTATCCAATCCATGTCCTTCCTTTATTCTTCCTAGCTAAATTTTGTGCTAGGTAGGATTGCATCAACTCCCCCCCCCCCTAGAGAGGATTTCAACTTAAATCTTGCGGTCCTTCTTCATCTTCCTCCAATCTTGCAAAAGAATCAACAATGAAATTAACAAGTGTATATCTACAACTATAGGAAACACAATAGGCCTAGTGTACGATCCCGTAAGATTTGGGTGGTTAAGGCTTGCACTAACTTTTGAAAAATGTTTGTTGTGCATGTGCCTCCACATAGCAACTCCCCAATTAACTCTAAATGCACTAAGTGCTAGTCTCATCCGAATAGAAAGGGATGATGACACTAATCTTGGTACTTTGGAGCATTTATCCAAGAAGGCTAGATAAGTCTTATCTTGTTGTTCACCCTAAGAGATAACAATGGGCCTAGGGGTGTACCATTCTTGCATGGTCTCTTTGATATGAACTTGATATTAGCAAAGGTTGTAGCCTAATCTCTTGCCCAAACTTGGCCTCACCAACAAGTAGAACTTGAGGTTGTGATTCATTGTGCTCAAAGGGTATAGGCACAACCTTAATTCCCACTTGTGCAAGGGAAGACTTCTCTTCATCAAGGACATCCTTTGAATCTAAGGTATCATCCCTTTGAAGCTTATCTTCCTTCTCAACTTCATCCAATTCTTGAGACTCTTGTTTGAGCTAAAAGGAAAATATGTTAAGCTCAATACTTGGAGAAGTTTCTAATGTAACTTCAAGTAGAATTTTAGGTTGTGGTTCATTGTGCTTAAAAGGTGTAGACATAATCTCAACTTCCATTTGCTCCATGGAAGAGTTGTCTTCAATAAGATTTTTCCTATGATGGCAAGGAAAATGCTTCTTGAAGAACAACTTCCACTTGTTTGAGGAGAAATTTGTCTTCAATAAGATTCTCCTCGGATGGCAAGGAAAAGTCTTCTTGAAGAACAACTTCGATTTGTTTTTCATTCAAGTGTTAACTTGAGATTCTTGCTTAAGCTCTATGAATTATGGTTTTTATAAAGGGTTTCGTCCCTGATGGCAAGTTTCCTCTTCAATGACTTATCTTCTCCCATCATTCTCTTGTCTTCCACACCTCAAGGACGTCTTTAGAGCAAGATCTAGTGAGAAGCATCTCAAGTTGCTTCATGCAATTTTTGATATTGCATCAAGTGGTATCTAGAGCCTAACATTATAGGTTCATTTTCTTACTTTTTTTTTAATTCCATGTTGTTCTTATCTCTTCTTCATCTCAATTCTCAAATTATTTTTGCAAATCTGTGTTGTGCAATTTTTTCTTACTTGTCTTGTGTGTTTTATTTAGTTGTTGTGTTCATCTAAATTTATTACACCTTATGTTCATTTTGTTTGGTTCAATTCTTATAAAGTCTTCATTGAATAACCTTTTTGTGCTTTAAGATCTTCATTCCATAATTACATAATTTTTTTATGCTGAATTTTTGCTTAATTAAAGTCCTAAGAAACACCTTACCATAAAACCACACTTCTGTGGCGAAAACCACAGCGCTGTGACCAAATGTTTTGGAGTTTATTTTTGCATCTTCCTTGTTGCTTTAGGTTCTCTTAATTCCTCCATTTACCTATTAATTTTGTGTGTTCATTGCTTAAGTGAATTTCTAAGAGGTGCTATATTATGACTCCACATCCTTATGGATAAAGCCACACATGTGTGGTGAAGTGCCTTGAATTCACTTCGAGATTCTTGTCTTGCGTTTTTGCTGTTCTAATTCTATGTTTTTAGTTCCATTTTTAGGCATTTAATTTTCAGTTTTATGATTGCTTGTTATGTCTTTAGCTAGTCATGTTTAGTTCTTAATTTGTCACATTAATTTCCATAGGTTTTACCTCCATTATTTTCTTGATTTTTGTGCTAAAAAGTGAATTGATGCCTTCTTGAAATTGAGCTTCTAAAAGGAGTTTCTCCTCCTTTTTAAGTCTCTTAAGAAGTCTCACATGCTTTTAGATCAACCATGTTCTCTAAATAAAGTTTTCAAAAAAAATTATAGCTCAATTTCTCCTTGAACTTTATTGTCCTATGTTGAATTTTAGTAGCTCTTATTGTGCTAATTTGCGAAGTGAATTTTCTTTGGTTTTTGGAGCTGTTTTGGGCATGTCATTTGAGCAAGGAATTTGTGTAAAACAAGCTAACTTATACACAAAACAAACACTCCTATTCATACAATAAATCACTTCTAATTTTAGTGCATTTTGGAGTTACTTGTATTTTCTTATATTGCACTTTTAATTTGAATTTTTGTGTGCCTTTAGCTTTAGCTCAACCGTCTAACATCATTGGATTGCTCTTAAAATTTTCAAATAAAAAAGATAATTAGGTGCATCTAAAAGAAGTATAAAAAAAAAGAATTAAAAGACAATTGCAAGAAAAGAGCAAAAAGCTCAAAAGAAGTACAAAACAAAAAACAATTTAGTAAAAATGGATGTACCTAATAGCAAAATTTAAATTGCAAAAAGAGTACTCTGATTAAATTTTCTTGAGTTTGGGCTCCAATAGCATTTGGCCATCTTCATTTAACTTGTGCAATTTTTTTAAATAATTTGAGTTTTTGCATTTTAGTCATTATTCCTAATCTAGAACTATTCTCACATTTGCTTGCTATTTAAGCTGCTATGATCATGGTTTTGATTATGAGTTAATTATTTATTTGCTTAAAATTAAGTTATTATTTGATAAACTTCATGTTCATGTTACACTTCTCATAATTGTTCTTTAGGGTGTGTGTAATCAGTTACTTGTTCTGGAGAATTTCTGATAACTGGGAGTGGGCAGGTGGATATGGTCCCAAGTTTGGACTTGTTGCGGTTGACCGGGCAAATAATCTTGCAAAATCCTTGCCCCTCTTACCATCTATTTTCTAAAGTTCAAACTCTCTGTTTGAATTTATTTTTTTTTATATGACATTTGTTGTGTTTTATTTTGGATGACATTATGCTTTCTTGATTGCAGATTGTGAATACTGACAAGATTACACATGAAGATCGTGAAAGAGCATGGGATGAACTCCAAAGAGCTGCAAAAGAGAAGAAAACAAGGCTCTTCATCGGGTTGTGGATAAACACCATTTAATGTATGCAGGTAATTATTTACTCTTATAGTTTTGACTATTGATTTGTGGTCCTATGTGTTTCTTCTGGATTTTATGTGTTTTGTCCCTCCCTTCTTTTCTTAACGCTTTCTTTTTTCAATATACAGATTGTGTTTTACTATGGAACCTATATCAATAATATAGTTATTTACTGTAAACCGCAAGAAGAGTAACTTATATACAAACCTCCTTGGATTCGTGTCATAACCTCAAATCCCAGAGGGTCTAGGAGGGATTTGTGTAATTTACTCTTAAGTTTATGATGGTTTTATCAGAGCACCATACGATATTGAAGACAAATATTTGTGGTTCTTGTTTTAACTAGAATCCTAAACAACTATAATTTTTTACGTTGCAAAATTATGTTTAAATATAAACTAATGTTTGGACAGCATCAAGTTTAAGATGCTATTTAATATATTATATTCATTCTTCAATGACTTTAGTTCAACATGATTCCGTACTGAAGCCTAGGTCACAATTCTATTTTATGAGTACCTGTGGATGTATGTAGCAGTACTTGACTTGTGCCTTCATTGCACTCAAGTCATGATTCTCGCTTTAAGAAATAAAACAACATCCTTGCTATCTAAAATAAACTTTCTCCCTTTTCAGCGTAACTAACACCTTTGATGAAATTTAGCCAATAACAGTACCAGCAGTTGCTCTGACCAATTAATCACAATAGATTATGAAACAAAACCTAATATAATTATATAAATTCAAGTTAAGATCAATGGGAATTAGATTTAGAATGTGCAACTAATACTGTTTTTATTGTTCGGAGATCAACTTTAAAGTTAAACCTCAAGTCGATTACATAAGAAAATTGAAACTACTATGCTTTAGTTGCAAACTACTATCCCTCAAGTAATTTTTCACTTGATCTCATTAGCCGTCCCAATTAGAATACTGCTCCTACCCTTGCAGAATTTATAGAAGTTGTTTAAACTCTATGTCCTAAGTGCCTCCCACTGAATTTGGGTTTAAATAAATCAGAGGCTATTTTTTCATATTTAAAATTTAAGATAAAGTTATAGCAACTGCACTATATTTTAAATTTTAAATTAATTAATTCATTTAAGAAGCTGCTTATATTTTTTACGTTAATTTTTGTAAAGTTTAGTGAAAATTTTATATTTCTAAGATGAACTTTTCATGCTTCACTTTAATATAGTGCAACACTTTTAAATAGAATTCTTTTTGTTTCTATTAAATTTTTATTCTTTTTTTATATAAAAGCTAAATATCTTTTATTAATTTAGAGAAAAAAATCAATATTGTCTTTTCATGAGAAGTAGATAGATTTGAAAATAAGTGTAAAGATCCAGAATGGTACAAGCTGGACAAACATTTCTCAAGGTGAATTTTCAGTTACATTTCTTATGACGAGACTATGCCAACTTATCATGATAGATTGTTTAGTTGATTACTATTACAAAAATATATTTTATAATTATTTATTGTAGGTATAATTAAACGGTAAAGTAAAAATTAGGTAGAATGAATTAGCTAGTGTAAATATAATTAACATAGAGAAAATAAAATTAATAAAATCAATAAAACATAATAAATAGAGTGAGTAAATTATAAAAATTATTAAAAAAAATAATAACATGGGTAATGATAATTGAATGAAACAATAAATAATATTAATAAATCATAAATTGATAAATGAATAAAGTAAAACAAATAAACATTGATAAATTAATAAAGTTAGATGGTGGAAAAATGAAAAGAAAAAAGATGATGGATAAAAATAAAATGAAAATATATGACAATAATAATATTTTTTAAAATTAAAAATTAAATATAAAAATAAATAAAAATTTTGAATCTATCTTTTCTTGGCTTAAAACTAAATTTAAATTTGAATCTATCATTTCTTTTCTTAATTTATGATTTGATCATGCCTAGCCAAGGACCTATCACTAGGGCCATGGCTAGAAGGATTGAAGAAGACCTAGCCCTTGCAGACAAAGGAAGACTTCACCTCCTATGGAGAGTGAAGATATTAAGCTAGGGACTTTAGTTAATAAAATGTAATTTTCCTTTATTTTAATTTTGAGGAGCATTAAGAATTTAATTTGGGACATGTATTTAGTCCATTTTTTATTTTTAGGAGGTGTCTTAGGAATTTAGAGGGTGGATTTAGCTTTTTGGGTCTTTATGAAGGAAATAAGGGATAGCCTTGATATCTACACCCTCTTTTCTACATAAACCCCCTAAGCTAATCAGAAGAAATCTTGGCCCTTGGTTTGAGAAACTTGGGCACCAAGTTTGATGATCTAAGGAGGGAATTGTTTCTCAATTCTCCTCCCTTAGATCTCTCCTTTTAATCCTAGTCCTTCTTTTTTAGGTTATCTTGTTCAAGAGGTTAGCTACCTCTATAAATAGGAGTTCCTCCCTCACTTGTATTTTTTACACTTGAATTTAATCCTAGAGACCATATTGGTTGAGGTTCTTACCTTTGAGTGTCCCCCTTTCTCCTTTGTGAGAGCTTCTAAGAGTTATCAAGGGACCCCTCCCTTGTGGCCTCTCCCCTTTGGCTTATCAAACCTAGTATTTGTGGCGCCTCACCCCATTCCTTTCCTCTCCATAAATCCATTTCCCTTCCAAGTGACCTTAGAAAGGATCCTTTGGGCACGTGATCATCAAAGATCACATCAAGTGGTATCTAGAGCCACTTTCTAAAGGTCACATTCTTTCTCAATTTTTTTTTTGCTTTGTTCTTTATTTCTTTGATCTCTTTATTTTAAAGTCCTACATTTTTTGTCATCTCTATTTCCTTTATTGTCTAGTAGTATAGTTTTTTATTCTTGCTATTATATGCGCTTTTGTTTTCTATCTACGCGCCTATTTTCCATTTAATTTGATACAATTTTATTTGTCCCTTTCTTTGCATCTTATTTTCGTGTTCAAGTTGCTTAATTTTCCCTTGGTTTTTTATGTTAAAGTGTGCCTAAGAAGTTGTGACCATTAAACCCACATGGTTGAGGATTTTTCCACACCATTGTGGTAATCAACTTTGGCCACTTTGTTGTGCCTTTTGTTTTGAGTCTCTTGCTGAAATTTTTGCTCTATTTTTAGGTGTGTTATTTTTTCTTAATCTTGTGTTTTTTCAAATACTAGTCATGTTAGTTTCCTATTTTGTCTCATTTAAATTCCATAAGTTTTAGCCTCTTAA
The DNA here is from genome assembly GCA_037954015.1 of Psophocarpus tetragonolobus. Taxonomy (NCBI): domain Eukaryota; kingdom Viridiplantae; phylum Streptophyta; class Magnoliopsida; order Fabales; family Fabaceae; genus Psophocarpus; species Psophocarpus tetragonolobus. The sequence goes on along the minus strand of CM075693.1, from coordinate 52,539,535 downwards.
AATTTTTACAAAAAAGCTTTCAAAAACATTTTGAATTGAGCTCCTAAGAGGTGAACCTCTTATTGAGTCTCTTAAGTCTTTTATGCTTTTAGTTCAAGCATATTAATCTCTTTGTTGTTGTTAAATATTTGCTCAATTCAATCTTTATATGTTTCTTGTTTTATGTTGAATTATTAGTAGCTTTCCACTTGGTTTACCTTCACTATTGGTGCCTCTTTATGGAATTTTAGCTTGGGTGAATTGTGTTAGTAATTTGAGCAATCAATTTACTTCAAAATCAGCCCTAAATCATTCCTTAAGCACCATTAGTTCAGTGGTATTTGGAACTACTAAGTTTTTTTGCCTTTAGTTGCATGCATTGCTTGAAAATTGTGTGACCTTACTTTGTGCTTATTCACTCAAGCGTTATTATTTCAAGCATCCTCATTAAAATTTCAATTCAACAAGCTATTAGGTGCAGCAAAAAGATTAGAAAAAGTTAAAAAAAAATAGAAAAAGTTCAAGTTAAAAAAAAAAAGAAGAAGATAAAGAACTCAAAGGAAAGACAAATTTGAAGTTGTGTACCTAATAGTAGAAACATTTGATATGAGGAATAAATTGTGATTCAAAAAAAAATTACTTGAGTAAGCTTTTTAGTTTTGGTCACTTAAATTTTATTAAGTGTGCAACTATTGGTTTCATTTTTTTTGTTTGAGTCTTTTTTCATCTCTACTCTTAGAGCTAATCTAGGAAAGTTATTTGTGTGCTACCTTCCTTTGTGAGCCTTATGTTTTCTTGCTTGTCTTTTTTTACTTCTTTGAGTTTGTCATTGTTTAATCTATCCACTTGGATTTGTGAACCTTGTTTTGTTATTCACCTTTGTTTGTTGTCTTGTGTTGTATTCGGCCTTGGTAAGAAAAGGTTGGGAAAGGTTCCATATATAAAATTTTGGCAAGTCCAAACAAGAGGAAACAAGGGTAGCATTCTTGGGGTGAGTTGATACAACTCAAAGAGGCTTGATCAAAAGGAGACAAACACCAAAAAGCTTGGAGTGAAGACTTTGTTTTATTTTTTTTTATTCTTTGTATTGTGTATACTTAATTTTAGATTGGGAGTTTGAGTGCCCTTAAGGCCCTCCCTTGGTTTGTAATAATTTTGGTTAATTTTAGCGTAGTTCCTCGTTAATTAGGTGAAGAAGGGAGAAGTGGTACACTTCCTTCAACACCTTAGGAGCACGATTAGAGCCCTTTGTCTTTTACATTCTTGCACTTTTATTTTATTTTATGTTATTTTGAAAAAACGTGTAGAGGCTAAGAGTTCCAAAGACTCATCAAGCCACCTTAGGTGAGAAAACAAAAAAAAAAAGTTTTTGGCCTACCCTTTAGTTTTTAGCATCCAAGCACCATGACTTCCCACACACATTTTAGTGCACATAGTTGTTCATCAAGTAAGAGTGTCAACCAAAGAAAACCTTCTAAGGGAGACACTCTTGAAAACCTTAACTTAGAATTTAGGGAATGGATGGCTAAAGAACAAGAAAGGAGAGAAGAAAAAGAGAGAAAAAAAGAAATAAAAGAAAAGGAAAAACAAAAAGAGAAGAAAGAGTTAAAAAAAGAGATGTTGGAAATAAGAAAAGAGAAAAAAGAGCGAGAAGAGAGAAGGCAAATAGAAAGAAGAGAGGATGAAGAAAGGAGAAGAAGGAAAGAACTAGAAAGAAAAAGAGAAAAAGAGGAAGAAGAGAGAAGGAGGGGAAAAGAGAGTAAGAGGAGAGATGGGAGGGACAGTGATAGAAAAAATAAAGGAATTCTCATAAGATCCTCATCTAGGCATTTTAGCTCTAGTGAAGAAGAATACTATAAAAATCAACATAAGCATCACTCTCATTCATCATACAATCATCATTCTCCTCAAGAGAACATAAATCATGCTAGGAAACCAAAGGTAGACCTACCCCATTTTCATGGTAGGGAATATGTTGAGACTTACCTAGATTGGGAAGTCAAAGTGGAACAACTCTTTCGATGCTATGAAATTAGGGAAGAAAGGAAAGTACCTTTGGCCTCCCTTAGTTTTCAAGGTTCTGCTTTGCATTGGTGGGATGGGTTAGTCAAGGATAGGGCCCGTAAACAAATGCCTGACATTCGCTACTGGAATGATTTAAAAACTTGTTTGCGAAGAAGGCACATTCCTTCATATTATGAGAGGGATCTTTTGGATAGGCTCCAAAGACTTAGGCAACATAACCTAAGTATTGAGGAGTATAGACAAAAGATGGAGTTTCTCATACTAAGGGTCAATATCATTGAGGAACCCAATGCCACCCTTGCTAGGTTTTTGTGTGGATTAAGCTCTGACATTAGAGATAAGGTAGAGCTTCTTTCATACTCAAACCTTGATGAGTTGGTAGAACTTTGTGTAAGAGCTGAGAATCAACTCAAGAGAAAAAGCTTTAAAAAAGATTTTCCCTCTTACTCAAAGAGAGACCAACTTAAGGGAAACTCTTTCAAGGGTTTTCCCAAAGAGGAACTCGAGCATTTTTAAGATACAAAAGCACCTCATGTAGAGAGAAAAACCCCTACTACTAAGCCTACTGAGAGGCAAAGTAGTATCAAATGCTTTAAATGTCTTGGGAGAGGCCACATTGCCTCTCAATGCCCTAACAAGAAAACCATAATCATAAGGGGATAAGACATTTGTAGTGAGAATAGCTCATCTTCCTCCTCTAGTGAGAGTGAGGAAGAAGGGGGACATACTTTTGAACAACAGTGTGAGGAAGCTTTTCCTTATGAGGGGGACCTCCTTATGGTTCAAAGGCTTCTTGGAAGCCAACCTCTAGAGCTTGGCCAGTCACAAAGAGAGAACATCTTCCATACAAGATGTAAAGTAAATGACAAAGTATGTTCTCTCCTTGTTGATAGTGACTCCTGTTGTAACTATTGTAGCTCTAGGTTGGTTGAAAAGCTAGCCTTGACTACCATGCCCCATCCCAAACCTTACAAATTGCAATGGCAGTTCCTATGGAGGCTGGTCATATCCTGTTGGGAAGACCATGGCAATTTGACAAAAAAGCTATTCACCATGGTCACTCCAACCAAATAATTCTCACCCATAATGAAAAGCGTTTCAAATTGTATCCTTTGTCACCTTCTCAAGTGGCTGAAGATCAATTTGCAATGAAAAAGAAAAGAGTTGAGGAAAAACAAAAACAAAAAAAAATACAACAAGCTTTACCCTTAAAGCTTGAAAAGGGTAAAGAGAGAGATTCGGAAGGTGATGCCCCTTCAAAAGGGAATATTAGTAAAAGGAGCCTATTTGCTACTAAACGTGATTTAAAAGAAGCTCCTTTGACTAACAAGCCCTTTTATCTCCTCTTTTGCAAAGAATCATCAAATCCTTCTCCCATTTTTCATTCTTCTGCTGAGAGCACTGCCACAGCCCATGCACATGAGCACCTTCCCCAAGGGATTCAAGATATTTTAAAAGAATTTCATGACATATTCCCTAATGAGGTTCCGAAAGGACTTCCTCCCATTAGGGGTATAGAACATCAAATTGATTTGGTGCCTGGCGCAAGTCTACCTAATAGACCTGCCTATAAGACCAACCCCATGGAAACCCAAGAGATTGAGTCTCAAGTGAATGAGCTGTTGGAGAAGGGTTGGGTTCAAAAGAGCCTAAGCCCTTGTGCTGTGCCAGTCTTGTTGGTGCCCAAGAAGAATGGTCAATGGAGGATGTGTGTTGATTGTCGTGCAATCAACAACATCACCATCAAATATAGGCACCCAATCCCCCGTCTTGATGACATGTTGGATGAATTGCATGGGGCAAAAATATTTTCAAAAATAGATCTTAGAAGTGGTAACCACCAAATAAGGATCAAAGAGGGTGATGAGTAGAAAACTGCTTTTAAGACTAAATTTGGTCTTTATGAGTGGTTGGTTATGCCTTTTGGGCTAACTAATGCCCCAAGCACATTCATGCGCTTAATGAATCATGTACTAAGGGATTGCCTTGGTAAATTTTATGTAGTTTACTTTGATGACATTTTAGTTTACTCTAGGAACCTAGATGATCATTTAGGACATCTAAGGCATGTTTTTTCTCTTCTTAGGAGTAATCATCTTTTTGGTAACTTAGAAAAATGCACTTTTTGTGTAGATAGTGTAGTTTTCCTAGGTTTTGTAGTTAGCACAAAAGGGGTTCATGTTGACCCCGAAAAGATAAAAGCTATTCAAGAATGGCCCACCCCAAAGAGTGTTACAGAGATCAAAAGCTTTCATGGTCTTGCTGGATTTTATAGGCGCTTTGTGGCTAATTTCTCCACGCTCTTCGCACCAATAAATGATTTGGTGAAAAAGAAAGTTCCTTTCCTTTGGGGTGAGAAACAAGAGAAAGCCTTCCAGCTAATTAAGCATAAACTGACCCATGCACCAGTCTTGGCATTACCTGACTTTTCTAAAACATTTGAACTTGAATGTGATGCCTCTCGTGTAGGTGTGGGGGCTGTCTTGTTGCAAGGAGGGCACCCCATTGCGTATTTCAGTGAAAAACTCAATGGTACCCCCCTCAACTACCCCACCTATGATAAGGAGTTTTATGCTCTAATTAGGGCCCTTCAAACTTGGGAGCATTACCTTGCTCCCAAGGAGTTTGTCATTCATAGTGACCATGAGTCACTAAAATATTTGATGGGTCAAGGTAAATTGAACAAAAGGCATGCAACGTGGGTGGAATATCTTGAATCCTTCCCTTATGTCATCAAGTACAAGAAAGGAAAACAAAATGTGGTGGTTGATGCTCTTTCTAGGAGCCATGCCCTTTATTCATCCTTGAGTGCAAAAATCTTGGGATTTGATGACATTTGGGCTATGTATCCGTCTGATAAGGATTTCGGCCCCATATTTGCTACCTCTGCATCTGCATTTGCATTAAAGGCCCATGATGGGTACTTCATCAGTGAGGGGTATCTTTACAAAGGGAGTAAGCTTTGTATACCCCAAGGATCAATTAGGAACTTACTTACAAAAGAGAGTCATGAAGGTGGGCTCATGGGGCATTTTGGGATTTCAAAAACCCTCATGCTTTTACAAGAGAAATTCTTTTGGCCCCATATGCGTAGAGATGTCCATAGACATTGCTCTAAATGTATAGCTTGCTTGCAAGCAAAGTCTAAAGCAATGCCCCATGGACTATACACACCTTTACCTGCTCCTTCTGCACCTTGGGAGGGTATTAGCATGGATTTCATCCTTGGGCTCCCAAGAACCCAACGAGGTGCAGACTCCACATTTGTGGTGGTGGACCGATTTTCAAAAATGGCCCATTTTATTCCCTGCCACAAAGTGGATGATGCTAGCAACATACAAGACTTTTCTTTAAAGAGGTTGTCCGATTGCATGGTATACCCTCTTCAATAGTGTCAGATAGGGATGTGAAGTTCCTTAGCCATTTTTGGAAAACTCTTTGGGCTAAGCTGGGAACTAAACTTCTTTTTTCCACTACCTGTCACCCTCAAACTGATGGGCAAACAGAAGTGGTGAATAGATCTTTATCCACTATGCTGAGGTCTCTCCTTAAAGGCAACCATAAGTCTTGGGATGAGTACCTTCCCTACATTGAATTTGCTTATAACCGGGTGGTTCATAGAACCACCAAGCATTCTCCTTTTGAGGTGGTCTATGGCTTTAATCCTCGTACTCCTCTAGATCTTTTACCTCTTCCTCTTTCTGTTGTTGTGCATAAAGAAGGAGAGGCAAAAGCCATTTTTGTAAAACAATTACATGAGAGGGTTAAAGTTAACATAGAGCGTCAATCCTTGAGAGATGCTACTTTCGCCAATAGGGGGAGGAAAGAAGTCATCTTTGAAAAGGGCGACTGGGTATGGCTTCACTTGAGAAAGGATAGATTTCCTTCTCAAAGGAAGTCCAAACTTAGCCCTAGAGGAGATGGACATTTCCAAATCCTTGAGCGGATCGGTAATAATGCCTATGTTTTAGATCTGTCTGAGGATTATGGGGTAAGCACTAGTTTTAATGTTTCTGATTTGTCTCCATTTGTAGGTGCTGAAAATGACGAAGACCCGATGGATTTGAGGTCAAATCCTCTTCAAGGGGGAGGAGATGATGTGACCATGCCTAGCCAAGGACCTATCACTAGGGCCATGGCTAGAAGGATTGAAGAAGACCTAGCCCTTGCAGACAAAGGAAGACTTCACCTCCTATGGAGAGTGAAGATATTAGGCTAGGGACTTTAGTTAATAAAATGTAATTTTCCTTTATTTTAATTTTGAGGAGCATTAAGAATTTAATTTGGGACATGTATTTAGTCCATTTTTTATTTTTAGGAGGTGTCTTAGAAATTTAGAGGGTGGATTTAGCTTTTTGGGTCTTTATGAAGGAAATAAGGGGTATCCTTGATATCTACACCCCTCTTTTCTACATAAACCCCCTAAGCTAATAAGAAGGAATCTTGGCCCTTGGTTTGAGAAACTTGGGCACCAAGTTTGATGATCTAAGGAGGGAATTGTTTCTCAATTCTCCTCCCTTAGATCTCTCCTTTTAATCCTAGCCCTTCTTTTTTAGGTTATCTTGTTCAAGAGGTTAGCTACCTCTATAAATAGGAGCTCCTCCCTTACTTGTATTTTTTACACTTGAATTTAATCCTAGAGACCATATTGGTTGAGGTTCTTACCTTTGAGTGTCCCCCTTTCTCCTTTGTGAGAACTTCTAAGAGTTATCAAGGGACCCTTCCCTTGTGGCTTCTCCCCTTTGGCTTATCAAACCTAGTATTTGTGGCGCCTCACCCCATTCCTTTCCTCTCCATAAATCCATTTCCCTTCCAAGTGACCTTAGAAATGATCCTTTGGGCACGTGATCATCAAAGATCACATCAATTTAAAACTGACAATAATAATAGTTTCATTTCATAAAAAAAATAATAATACAACATATATCATAGTGTGTGCAGTTCAATACAAATGTTGGTGTTGATGTAGAAAATTTTTCCTGCAAAATCCAAGTAGTAAAAAAAGTCAACGTATAAAACCAAGTTGTGTAGCAGAAAGGCAAATTTATGAAACTTTAAAATTGGAGGCATTACCTTAATCGAAAGCTTAAGAGTGTGTTTGGACGGTAAATTTTAAGAGGTAATTTATTTCATTTTGAAATTTCAAATGATTTGTGATTAAATATTTTGTTTGGATGGGGAATTTTAAAAGAATTTGAAATTCTAGGCATTTTAGAAAGTATTTTGCTTAGTTAAAATTATAGAATTTCAAATTTCTTAAAAAAAGTAAAAATTTGAAATTCTTCAAACCTAATTTTCTTTTACTAATATCAACTGAGGTTATTTTTTACTTTATATCAGATAGGGGTGGCAAAACAGGTGGAGTAAGCGAGCTGACCTGCTAACGGACCCTCATTTTTACGGTCCAAACTAGTGTATTCAACCGCTTGTTTGTTTTGGTCTGTCCCGTCTAACTCACCAATTTAAGGTGACAAATGTGGGGATGAAATACCTGTCAACTCACCAATATTATATTTTATATTTTAATATTATAATTATATAAATTAATAAATAAATTATTAATTATAATAATTAAAATATAAAATAAATTATTAAGTAGAATTTAGAAAATGGGTTTGCTAAGAAAATGAAATAAATTTTTTCATAAATTTATTTGCCATTTATTTATGTAAAATCATAATATTGTCAAAAAAATAAAACCAATTATGCAAGGTTTACTTTTGTGGTTTTTATATTTTAGTAGGAATTGAAATATTCTATCTAAACAAGAATATTAAAATTTAATAATTTAAATTACCTTATTCAAATAAAACATTTAAAAAATGAAATTATTTAAATTAAAAAAATTTTAAATTTAATGTATTTTAAATTTGTTGTATTCGAAAAATTCTCACACAATGTAAAAAAAAAAGCAAATCCTACCATTTTTAGTAAGAGCGATAACAGAACATTACCATAATTGCTAGCACTCTGAATCTGCTTATTTTCTATTACACGCAATTATGTCAAGAGCAAGTTCTGTGACAACCCCTGCAGGGACAATTTCCTGTTGTATAATAATAGGGAAGTAGGGTGAATTGTTAGTTATAAGACAAAAACATAGATGTAACAAACGCAACTTGTCTAGAAACAAATGTGTGCACCTCAAACTCAAAATTCACCCCAGCAACATAAACACAAAAATAGAGAACAGGTTTTTTATAATGTGAAAAGAATGATAATATCAATGTGCAACCTCCTAATTCGAGGAATATTGATTTTTTTTAACTAATCAAATTATAAATTTTATTTAAATTATTTTTTAATAAATTAAAATAAGTTTTATTTATTTATAAATAAATAAAATATAGCTACAGTAAAATAATTTTATTTAAAAACTTATTTATAAAATTTATTTTAAATCATTTTATAAAACTATTTTATTGTAAACTTAGACATATTTACTTATTATAAATAAATAAATAAAAATTATTTTAATTTATTAAAACATTATTTGGATAAAATCTACAAATTTGATTGGTTAAAAAAAAGTGAAGTATCAATACCTCTCAAATTAAAAAAAAAAAATCATAAAAATTGCCTTATATTATTAGTGAGTAGTTATATAAAGATAATATTGATATATATAAAAGTGGACAACCAGGGGAGCTCCCTTTATATAATAGTAATAGAAGTGATAGATAATAATTTAATCTACATGATTTAATAGTAAAGTTACAAATCTTCTAAATCTATAAATTATTAGTGAGTATTTTATACATTGTATTAATCCTGAATTTTATATCTTGAAGGAGCATATTGTTATTAAATAGATTTTTCTAATTTTACAATTCTTATTGTTTCTTTGATAGTTATATCTAATAAATGATTTAGTCATTTAATTTCAGATAACTAACTTCAAGTTACCCATGAATTTTAGTTATGTACTTGAAGACCAAGGAGTTTTATCATAGGGATCATTTAGATGATTTTATTAATATTTGATAAATTTTAGATTTCTTACTTTTATCTTTTGACACTTGTAAGTTGTTAATGATAGTTATTTAGAATGTAATTGTTGTACACGTCATAAGGAACACTGTTTATGAAAATATTTTTAAATTATTTTATTGAATCTTCATGATATATACTTGTTTTGATAAAAAAACACACTTATCGTTATGCATTGTATTGTTGATATATGAAAATAATTTCTATATTGATACTTGTTCGTTATCACATTTATTTGTATTGGTATATATATATATATATATATATATATATATATATATATATATATATATATATATATATATATATATTAATTAGGTAATTTCTTTGTAAATGTAATTAAAAAAAAATCTTAGAATAATGACTAATTTAAAGATTGATACTTTTAATTAGTCATGAAGTAGTCACTAACCAATGTAAACCAAAAGGTCCACCAATTCATAATTCAATTAAAAGAAAAAAATAGGTATCAAACAATTGTTAACTAACTTCACTGAAGTAGTAGCTAACTAGTATTTTTAATTAAAAAAACATTTGTTTATTGATCACTGATTCAGTAACAGACTATCGACCATAATAACTAATTTATTAATTATAATGATTATTATGTACCTCTTTTAATAATTTATGGTCCGTTATCCATCTATCTCTTCAAATCAATATATTACTTTTATCTCACAAGAGTCTTTTTTTTTTTTTTTCTTTTATTAGACCTCTACAGCACGGAAGTGGTAAATACCTTTACTGCTATTTTTTTTTTTTTTCTTTTATTAGACCTCTACAGCACGGAAGTGATAAATACCTTTACTGCAAGTAACACGTTGCACTTTTCATTAACATTTAAACTCATGCAAAAGTTATAAGATAGCCTAATAATTAAAAACTAAAGAAAAGAGATAATAAGAAAGACAGTAAGTTCGAATCGATCGTGAATCTAATATATTAATAATTAATATTTATTAATAATAAAAATATACAGTAAACTCATTCAAATAAATTAAACCTGCACAAGCAAGTCTTACATCGATTTTAATTATGACTAATTTTAATCTTTAGTTCAATATAGATTATATCTTTAATTATTTTTTATAGCTAGTATTCTCACATAACACTGAGATCAAATCCAGGACATAAAATTTGAACCTCATAATCAGAAACCTAAGCAAAAAGCTTATAAGATAGAAAGAAAGCAGAAGACCAGATGCGAACATCCACGTCATTACCCTAAGTCAAGTTTCTCAATAGTATTGATATTTGATTTTGATATATAAGCGTCACATAAAGAATTAACAAAATATTTTTCACATGCAATTAACTGAGAAATGAACGGACACAGGTTCTAAGAAAATAATCTAGATATACACTAAAGGGAAAAAAAGATATTTACGGAATTTTTAATTACTATATTTTAATCCCATCAATTAGTCTAATATCATTAATTGGTCTAATTATGTGAAGAATTAAAAAAACAATTAGTAAGAAAAATTACATGTAACTGGCTCATCAAATTCTTTGGTGGGTGAAAATAACTAGATAGTCGATGTAAATGTTATACTTATAGTCTGATTGTGGGTCTCAACCACCTATGGTAGTTCATATCCAGAATATTTGTTCCAAAGAGTATTTGGAGGAAGGGAATGCACAGGTTAGGCAATTTTGTCAAAATATTTTATTATTCAGGTGCAGGAAGATTGGCCATTGGATGGAGGGAGAATAATCTAACGGCAATGGAGTTGGTTTTTAAGATCTTTTTTTTATTTTTTGTTTTTCTTTATGTTTAGTTATAATTTAAAAATTATTTTCTCTGAAAACATTTCTAAAGAACATCTAAAACAGAAAATAGAAAAAAAAAAGTTATTTTCAGTATGTTTAAACTTAATTACAACATTGTAATTATATAAAAAATAATATATAAATATATTTTAAACTATATATCAAAATAATTTATAATAATTTTGTTAAAATTGATTAAATTTACAATATTATTTTTTGAAAATAGAAAATATCAAGTGAAAACAAATATATTTTTTGAATGTTGAAAACTTAAAAATGAAAACAGATTTTAGAAAATAAAAATAAAAATAGAAAATATTTTTTTAAACTAAACGCCTCCTAAAATATTTATACGAGATAGATTCTAAGTCATGGCAATGAATTTGTGTGGTTTTTTGGGTTATGAATTGGGTTTTTTCTCTCCTTGTCTCATGTTTTTATTCTTGCACCTCCGTACTTTTTTAAATGTTCATATTCTACTTAGTCTTTTGATTTGGAAAGCATAATTTGGATTGTGTTTTACAATTCCAAATTACTAACTATAGCACCCCATGTCAAATTGAAATCATTCAATATATAATCCAATATTATTTTTGACAAATTGATATTAGCTATTTCGAAGATGAAAATGGATATGAGAGGAGACATGGAGCTTCGAGGGTGAAACAAAGAGGTGCGATAAAGGGTGGATACGAGAAGTATAGAGTTTTGTGGGTTGGAGGTGGGGGCAGAGAGCGCCTAAGAGGGATTGAGACAAAGTTTGACACACGAAGAGTGTAGGGAGTTAAGGAAAGGTGGTGGAGATCAAGAACATGAGTAGGAGGATGGACACAGAGTGGAGGGATGAGAGATGAAGATGAAGAGTGGCGAGATACCTTCGTAAAAGATAATATAAGTTTGGCTTTTAACAATTTGGATTACATAATCCAGATCAACCTTACCCAAATTTGAAGAATCTAGAATGGATAATTCAATTTTATTTTTTTTTTACAAATCAGAATACTTATTATGGAGTACCCTATACTAATTTGTGAATTCATATTAGGTCATCAGAACTCCTTTAATACTCAAATTACCAACAATTCATATTACTTCTGGAGTATATAATGCTTAAGGGTATTTTTATTCTATTTCTATTGTATGGAGGTGAAGGAAGAAAAATATAACATGAAAGGACAAAAATCCTATATGAATATGTGGCTTTTTTATTTCTTTTTTTTTTCTCTTCTTAATTTTTATCACATAATATATTTTTATTTACTTTTCTTATTTTAATAAGAAAAATATTTTTTAATTTCCATCACATAGTAAAAACATATTAAAATTCAATGCTATGAGAATCATTTTAATTTTAATTAAACTTTATATATTTTAACCATTAATTTGGTAAACAAAAAACTATTATTTTTGGTTGTATAGTCCAAATAAACCACTTTCTACTTTAATGATAGAATATAATTTAAACTATGAATATCATAGATATGTAACTCCCTTATAACAACGTGGGGTGGTGGCGCAGTTGGCTAGCGCGTAGGTCTCATAGCTTTGTTGAGTGATCCTGAGGTCGAGAGTTCGAGCCTCTCTCACCCCAATCTGTTTTTTCCCTGTTATGAAAACATCCCTTATTAATTTTATTTGTTTGCATGTGTTAACTTTGTTTACTGTTACATCGAGTGAAGTCTATATACTGAGAATATTTCATATTTCCTTTGTTTGAAGTTAAGCTTTAACGAATACAAGTCAAGAAATGTACATAACACAGGATGTCAGGACTGTATGACATAATTCCTGAGTACGAAACAAGATACAAAGAGTGCAGAAATTTCATTATGATAAAAAAGATGCAGTATGCTAGCATCGTTGGAGACTCCGTTGAGTTTCATCTTTTGCACCATGTCATGGTGTAATTCAAACCACGCCAAGTTCAAGCACAACTCCAGGTGAAGAAACAACATGATCTTTCCATTTTGTGTTTTCCTCAGTGCCTGCGTATTACATCATATGGAGCAAAGGCTTATGAATGGCATGCTAAAATTAAAATTTTCCTTAAAATGAAGAATGTTTCTCATGATAAACAGGCTTCTCCATGTCTTTTAGTGCAACAGCTTGGTTTCTCACCTTTTATTGGTATACTGCTTGGTTTAAAATATTTGTCTTTGGTTGCGATTTTCCTGGAGCAGCTCTGAATGGGACAGTTGAGTGATGTCAGACAATATTTATATAGGCATCTTCTAGGAGGTGAAGGAGATCTTGTACTAGGGCGAAGGAAAGGGGAAGACCCTAGTAAGCATACAAATATACAAAGGTTCATTTGCAATTCAATCACCATAAGCAACCAGTGCCGAGAATTCATTATCAGATGAACTGTTCTTTTTCTCTTTGTTTACTTCATTTATAGATGACAATGAAGGAGGGCTAGAATTAACAGCATCGTGTAATGATTTTGAACTGTTAACATAACCAGATTTTCTTTTGAACAAGTTCACTAAAAGTAGGTGAAGTATTTTGTCATGCTTTAACAATTTCACTGAAAAGGGAGTCTCCAAGTATGTAGAAGAACTCTTTCCATTGAGAGTGGATGAGTCTTCTATTGTGCTTTCTAAGTTTTTTCTTGCACTGGTTTCCTGAAATTCTTTATGCCCTTTGTTTGACTCCAGTATATCTGTTTCCTTCTGTGCCAACAAAATACATCAAACGGAGGAAAGGCAGGCTAAAGTTAAAATATTCTTCAAATGAAGCATGTGTCTCTTAACAAAGGCAGGCTCTCCGTTTCCATCTCCTTGAGAGCCATCGTCTCTCAGTGGCACAGTTGATTGACACTGAATGATATTTACTTTTGCATCTTGAAGATGGAGATCTAGCTCTGGAAGTTATAGGAGGGCTAACACTCTGGATAAGGAGCCTAACATGGGGTGAGCTACCCAATGTATCCACTTCCAAGAAATCATCATAAGAAAAACACTATCTTATCTTTCTTCCATATGTTACCTTCATTTCTAGACACTGGAAGAGGGTGAGCATAAACAGCATCATATAACGGTTTCACCATTGACATGACTAGGTTTTCCCTTGAACCATTTGTTCATTACACACTGATGAATTAGTGCCAAGAAAATTTCCATGTGTAACAATCTCAAGTACTTTCTCTGTCTCTTCTTGATAGTTTTCAGTCTGAAATTCTCAAGTAACTAGAAACATGTTTATGATATTAGGTTCAAAATGGCCTTAGACTCAATAAAGGCCTAATACTCAAACCGGCCAAATAGGAGCCCAGCACACTCCCATCTTGGTATCCTATATCCCAGCTCGAGGTGCACCTTCTGGCTGCCTTAGTTGGATTCACCAACTTTGGCCGACCTATGGACTTGGTCCTCAGGAATGTAATCTACTTGGTCTTTCCAGGAACTGCTCCTTGAGACCCCTGTCCATGATAAGGATCGGGCATGGGGGCAGTTGATTTCCTGATAGCCATCCCATCACCTCTCCTACATAATTGTTCCACCTCTTATATATATGGCAAGCAAGAAGCCCCTAGGTACGTGACTTTCACTAGATACTGTTACTCTACTGCTTTCCACACTCACTTGTCCTAGGACTGGGAATGTGGGCTTAGACTTAGAAACTAGGCCCAAGATTTGGAGAGTGTGAGAGGAGAAAAAAGGGTGTGGAGAGAATGCTGAGGTGGCAAACAGAATAATCATTGAGTGAGATACGTAGTGGGAAGGGGAGTGAGGTTGGAGATATTTTAGAATTCTGTTATGGCCAGGGGGTGTTAATCTCTCTGGAGGAGTTTGCTCAGTGGCAGTTGGAATCATCATTCCACTGTATTGTCTTTTAATCCGAGAAATATTACATACATTTTCTGCTTCATAATCTGTTAAGTATAGTCTTGCATTGTGGGTTCCTATCAACTTGAGTGTTAGAATGCTTGCCGGTGGACCCCGCCATGCATCTGGTTCCAACCAACTCCACTACCATCTAACTGAAAACTATAAATAGTCTTCTAGGTAAAAAGAAAAGCAGGAGAGTTGGATGGTATATTCATTAGATTTCTTCCATGGGTATTGTAGCCACAGCTACAAGCACGCTATTCAAAATCACACACTCACAAGCCCAAAAGAATATGCTTGTGAGACAATGTGTTTATAAGCAGTGTCCCTACACAATTTTCTCAGTTTGACCCCTCTTAAGTGAGGGAGTACACTTTGGAGGACAAAGAACATTTATAACCATTAATTGGAGTACACTTTGGGGGATAAAGAGAATTTATAACCATTGATTAGAAAATCAACAATTGAGATTTTGTCAGTTTTTATTATGCATGTACTTGTATCTTGTTATAATTTCAACCTCTAATCATCTAATCAACAAGACAATGATTATCAATTGTATATTAGAATGAGTGCAAAGCTTGTACAAGAATGAGGAATTTGTGTTTGGTGGGCTTAGTTTTAGTGCCTAGTTTGTCCAACAACGCCTTAACACTTTGGATTCAAGACTCTTATATACTCCTTTACTTATTTTAAACCTATCAACATGGTTCTAACACTTTGGAGGAGTAATCTTTACCTCTGCAGACAATGGTTCACTGTCTGTTTCTCTGCTTTCATAATGTGCCTTCTTCAAAGCAGGTATTGCTTCTATAAGAAAAGCAGGTAATGTTTCATTACCATTAAAAGTATCCTGGCCAACTAAAATTTCATTCAAGAATGTATCAATATATATATTATGAAGATGCTCTTCCTCTATAACAGTTTCCAATGGAGTGCGCATAACGCTGTTTTCCTCCCCAGCGCAGGCATTGCGACCCGAGGAACCTTGGGAAGATTGTTCGGGTTCAATGACAATTGAAGACTGTTTTAGTGAGCAGACATCACATTCTTCTGCCTGAGGAGGTGTTGGAAAGATTGATTCCAGATTCACTTCTGGCAATGTATATACCTGAAACAAATGTTACCCAAGTGTCAGTTCTTTGTTTATCTACGATGCAAACCAGAAATTTAGAATCAGTTCTTAATATACTCCATAAAGGATGTTCCCACTTACATTAGGAATGCTATCCTCAGCTTCTTGGTTTACAAAGTCAGCAGGAATATGCCTACTTAGCTCCCCTTCATCATGTATCAATGTATCAGTTACTCGTTCCGCTTTTTTCTCAGCTTTGTTGATTAAGTGACGCAAGACAAAGCCTCTCTGCAAAAAGTAAAGGATGATCAACATTAATGTGTTATGTATTCATTCTTGAGCCACATAAGGATGTTTCCGCTTACATTAGGAATGCTATCCTCAGTTTCTTGGTTTACAAAGTCGGTTGCAATATGGCTACTAGGCTCCCCTTCATCATGTATCAATGCACCAACTCCTCGTTCTGATTTTTTCTCATCTTTGTTGAATAAGCGACATAAGACAAAACCTCTCTGCAAAAAGTAAAGGAATGATCAACATTAATTTGTTATATATTTGTCCTTTGTGCCACAAAAGACAAGCCAACCTTATGCTTCAAAAGCTGTAGCCTAAAGGCTCGTAGTCACTGCAATAACTCCCAAGAACAAATAGTTACTTGGTAGCAAGCTTGTGCAATATTAAACTTTCACTTTGACAGATTCTTCAACTTAAACATGAGAAAAATTGGGTCTTTAATTTACTATAAAATTCAACGATTGTTTTGGGTGATTCACTGATTCAGTAAGTTAGCTAGTAACTTTTTATTGTCAAGATAACCATAAAAA
Organism: Psophocarpus tetragonolobus; assembly: GCA_037954015.1. Lineage (NCBI taxonomy): Eukaryota > Viridiplantae > Streptophyta > Magnoliopsida > Fabales > Fabaceae > Psophocarpus > Psophocarpus tetragonolobus. The sequence goes on along the minus strand of CM075693.1, from coordinate 52,523,039 downwards.
AACATTACTAACAAAAACCTAACATTACTAACATACTAACATTGGCCTATAACAAAAACATCTAAGGAGATTCAAAACTTGCCTAATTTAAGATAGGTCTTGCCACCATAAACTAAACGAAGAAAATTTCATTGAAAATCTAATGGAAAAACAATTAAAATTATAAGAAAATCAATTTTCAGACATTTCATAAAAAAAAAAAAAATCTTTGAGTTTCTTTACCAGATTCCCTTGAAGTTCCAATAATTTTTAAAGACAAAAAGTTAAGCGCATACATAAATGCCAAAGAGAAGCAACCTTGATGAAGTACATATTAACCAAGTGGTAAAGCAAAATAGTAACATTACACGACATTCCTACCTTGTCTTCAGGAAAAGTAAATGCATGATATTCGTGAATGACCCAATTGGTCTTGACACAATGAGAACTACGACCCTCGTAGAAAACCAGAGTCTTCTTGGTGCCAATGACATTGTTGGTGCCTCGGGTCTTAATGTTACGGTCTTTACCGGTTGGCTTCCAGAAGCCAGCTTTGGTTTTCCTGTTACACCTGTTCCTTGTGTCCTTTGTGAACTTCAAACAAAGAGGACTGAAGAAAAACCATTCTTGATCATCTGATTTTACCTTGGAAAATGCTAACATCACAGTTTATGGAAAAACGAAAAAGCCAATAATACAATCTACCATTTAATCAGGAAGTAAAAGGAAGATTAAAAGGAGACAAGGGATGGATAGAGTTTATTTCTCTTATGTGATGAGCCATAATACCTGGAAGGTCCCAAGGTTCAAACTTGCAAATATCAATCTCAGCAATGACATTATGGACCGTGGAATGGTTACCAAGCAATTTGTGCTTCAAGTAGTGACCCACAAGTTCTTCTTCAGTTGGGTGGAATCTATATCCTACAGGCATTGAAGTTGGGCTACCCATTGCTTGTTGAACTATATTTTCAACATATAAAAGGAGAAGAAGAAAAGACGAACCAACACAAGTTATCTAAGGACTTGACCTTTGTCTGCTTTTTCCTACGACCTTCTTGGCTCAACTAAGAAGCCAAATTTTAGTATTAATGTTTAAACACATAAGAAAATGTGTTCCATCTCCCAAGAACCAAACCGTGTTTGTTTTCTACTCATACATACCAGCAACCTGCCACGTAAGAGAATTGGGTGCATTTTTCCAAGTATGCTCCACAATTTCACATAACTTGCCTCCATACATCAAAACCCAATGCCAACTTAAAAATTGAAAATCAAACTAAAATATTAAAAATTGTAAAAAAATTTAGTTAATCAAGAGTGATTTGATTTTTGTTTATGTTTTGTTCAATTTTCCATTTGAAATATTAAATCAAATAAAACTAAATCGATTAGTTTAATTATTTTAACAAATTCACAAAAAACAGTTCTAATAATAATTTTTTGAACTTTTATTTTTTTTTAAATAATTTTTAGTTAATATATTAATTAATGAATAAATATTTTAACAAGATTATTTTTAAGGACAGATAAAATAGAATGTTTAAATGAATTGATTTACTGTACTTGATTGTTACTTTTATATCATTTTATTGGTAGTCAGTGTTAAAAATACAAGTCATCCACTATGACTTGACCAAATAATCATCCTAAATTTTATTTTTATTATTACATGAAATGAAATATTTGTTATTTTTTATATTTTAAAATATTATTTTGTTTATTTGACTTGTATTCTATGATAATATATTTTCTAACTTCTTTTTTTTATAACCATATTCTCTAGCTTGTTGATACCAATTTAAAAATATTTTATATTTTAAAAAAATATTTAACACATTGTAAATATAAATTTCTAGTAGAAAATATATTTAATTTTTGTAATTTTTAAAGTCATGAGTTGGTTTATTTAACCCGCAACTAGTGATGAGTTAGAATCATGAGCCAAAAAAACTTACATTGCAAATGAAGTAGATTAGGCTAGGTTGGCCAATATTTTATGTGAGTAAAGGTGAGTTGACCCATATGAGTGAGACTAACTTGTTTTGATAGTTATACTTCTTGGTTATCCAACTTGCAAAAATGTTTTTTATCCAATCCAACAAAGGTAAACTAAAACCGATTAAATCCTAATAGTTGATAAACCCAATTTATATTTTCATTTTATAAGATTTTGTCCTCTAATTGATATTTGTTTTAGGTTCATTTAAGGCCAATTTCTAGTTAATTCATTTTGGAAGCTCTTAAAGGAAAAGGGGGGAAAAAACATCAACTAAAACTCGATTTTTGGTCAAGCTTCAGTGAAGCATGGTCATGCTTAAGCAGTAATATGATACAAAAGAAGCACGATTATGCATACTTGACACAATCCATTAGAGCATATTTGTGCTTACCTAAGTAATATCATACATACCTAAGTGTTGATCAAAGTTTATACATAGAAGACTTCATTCTTTAATTTCTTACTTCTTGATACTTTTCTGATTGGTCAAAGTCTATACATAGAAGACTCGTTCTTTAATTTCTTACTTCTTGATATTTTTCATATTTTTCTTTATATCTTTTAAGAGGGTGTGACCTATTAAGCATCAAGGTTTAGGAAGGCATAATGTTGACTCAAAAACGTAGATTTCTATAAGGATTTTTATTTTTAATGCTTTCACTATTCTCTTCTATGGTTGGCTAATTTTACGGATAGGTATGTGGACCCAAAGCTCATGGACCTTTTGCAGACTCTCAAACTTGTGTCGGTTTTGAACCTTTTTTTTTTTTAAGAATTAGAAATTTATGAAATTTTGAGTTAGGTTCGTAGTGAAACTTTGCAAGCTAATTCTATGAGCTCAAAGGTTTGGCCTGTAGCCCTTTTAAAGGGCAAATTTGACATTTTGACTATTAATTTGTGTTAATGTTGTGTCTTTTTTTATTGTAAATTGTGATTAAAAGATACTTTTAATATTGATAATATTTAGTATTTTAGATTATTATAAATAATTATAATTTTTAATATGATATATTATTGTTAGTTTAAAAAATATTATGATTTTTTAATTATTTACAAACACATATACACATGTGTGTGTCTATGCGGTCCGTGAACTATCCATTAAGTCTGGGGATTGGATATGAACTCTTAAAAAAAGTTCATTTATGTTGATGGACCGAACTTATCCAACCTGTTTAAAATGTAGGTTTCATGTGCTAGACTTAATCAAGTCTTTCTATTTACCCACCCTAACTAATTCTCTTGAAATAGGATTGTGATTAAAGTGTGCTAATTCCAAATTTTCAATGCATATATGCTTAACTCTATAAATACTTAATTGAATTGCGGCAAACAACTCTTTACCAAAACTTTCAATTTATTCTCGTTGTTAAAATCATTTTTTCTATATTTTTTGAGGATTAATTTAAGGAGGAAATACCAATTGTCAACAATTAATCACTTTTAGTAACCTTAGAAAATTAGTAACCTCTATACTAAGGCTAATTAGAATTGATAAAGATGGAAACATAAAGAATTATCCAAAATCATCTTCTTATCAAAAGCTTTCTCTAAATTAGTACTCCGACTTTTTTTGCTTTTTAATTTAATTGTTTTCGCTCTCTCAAAATTAATCTTAAGATTTTGGATCGTGATAAAATTCATATAATAAAAAACTAAATCTATCACTTAATAAAGAGTACACTTACCTTTAAATAAAAATTAGATTATAAGAGGTAGAATTTCAAGATTAAATCAAGTGAAAAACCCCAACACCCAATCAAAATAAAAGGCATTAAATGCAAATGAACCTTAATCCTCAATCAAAAGCAATCAAACAATGCTAAAATCAGGAAAGAACACCAAATAAAAAAACATGGAAAGTGTAAAAATTACGACAAACTACAAATTAATCACCTAATTAAAAGTAATACGTTCCTAGCGGTTTTAAAAGATCTATTTTTAATTAAACTACTCGAAAACTAAACTGAATTATTTTATAAAAAAAAACTTTGGCTATTTTAAGTTTAGTTCTATAAAACTAAAGTACTAATAAATTAGTATAGTGTACTAAAATTAGAGATGTCAAAACGGGTACTCACACAGCGCTTACCACGGGTTATGAGCTAGAAAAAGCTCACCCACTACATCCATTCTGAAGCATTGTTGTTCATCTTTGGGGTGCTGCATTGCTTCAAAAACATTTAAGTTGACTTCATCATTTTGTACTCTGACCTTCAATTTGTCATCATCTACATCAATAATGACCTTGGCAGTTTTCATGAAAGGTTTTCCTAGTATCAAAGGTATTTCATCATCTTCTTTAATATCCATAACAATAAAGTCAACTGGGAACATAAATTTGTCAACTTTAACCAGAACATCCTTTTCCACACCATATGGATACTTCATTGATCTGTCAACTAATTGAAAAGAGTCATTCTTGTTAGTCTAACTTCCAGATCCCCAATTCTCTTTAGCAGGGACAAAGACATCAAATTTATATTGGCCCTAGTCAAGTAAGGATTTCCCTACCGGTAGAGTTTCAATAGTAATTAGAATAGTGAAACTGGTCGGATCCTTGTATTTTTTAGGTAGTGATTTATGAATTATAGCACTGCATCCTGCCTCTAGTTTCACTGTCTCTTCTATGAATCTTCTTTTCTTGGTAAGGAACTCTTTCATGAATTTGACATATGTTGGCATTTTCTCCATGGCTTCTACAAAGGGTATATTGATTTGCATTCTCGCTTGAAAATATCCATGAATCTTGCAAACTGTCTCTCCTTGTCTTTTTTTAAGGGATTATGAGGATATGGTAGATTCTTTATCTGGGGTACCTATATTTCACTCTTCTCCCTCTTTTTCTCACATTCTCTATTATCTCTCTCTTTCTTTTTTCTTTTTCTTTATTTTTCTCACTATTTACACACTTTTCTTTATTATTTTCTTTTTCTCCCTCACATTCATCTTTTTCTTTTTCATTTTCTTTTCCCTCCAACACTTCCTCCTCAACAACCAAGTTGTCACTAATATCTCTACCTACAACGTTACCACTTCTTGTAGTGATTGACTTGCAATGCTCTTTGGGATTAGTTTGAGTATTGGTTGAAAAAAATGACCTCCATGTTGATCTGATAGTTGTTTTGCCAATTGTCTAACATGTGTTTCTAAATTTCTTATTGAAGCTTCTGCATTTTTCTAATTAGAAAAAAAAGCTTACATAAATTTCTCTAAAGTATCCTCCAATTTGGTTGTTCTATCATGCACTAAAGGATAATGTTGTTGTTGATAATGAATTTTCCTGTTAGATAGACCAGCATCTTGCTTCCACCCAAAATTCTAATTCTAATTATTTCTCCAACCCTGTGACAAATTGTTAGGATAATTATATTGGTGAAATTACCTACTCTTCCTTGATTGCTCATCAAATAGACTTCCTCTTCTTATGGATTATTTTGCTAAGAACAATGACCATTTGGATGATCACCTCCACAGAAGGCACATCTCATAGGTTGATGTTGACCACGGGAAAAATGCACAACATGTAGTTGTTAAGGTAATTTAGACATCTGTTTGGTTAATGCTTTAATTTGCCGAGTTAAAATTTTATTCTGAGCCTAGATAGCATCAGTTGTATTCAAATCCAGCATTCCTTTTCTTTGAACAATATGTCTATCATGTTGAGCTTGATGGTCTATAGAAGCTAATGCCTCAATAATTCTTGTAGCTTGCTTCGTATCCACAGACAACATTGTCCTTTTTGCTGCTGCATCCAGAATCATCTTGGTATCAAGCCTCAGACCACTACAAAAAATGTTCAGTTGAGCAATATCCTCAAATCCATAATTTGGACATCTCTTTAACAGGGATTTGAATCTTTCTCAAGCCTCACCGAAAGGTGGAATATCAAATTTTGCTTGATGTAGTGAGAAGGTGGGAAGAATTTGTTCAAGAATTTCTCCTCTACATCACTCCAATTGGTTAAGCTTTGGTTTGGATGAGATTTTAATCATTCCTTTGCCTTACCTGCTAATGAAAAAGGGAACAAACGTAAGTATACGTATTCAATATCTTCTTCAAAACCTATAGTTCCTACCAATTCGTAAAAAGTGGAAAGATGAGTATATGGATCTTCATGATCATTCCCGTGAATTGGTGGACACTAATTAAGCTAAGGAAAGTTGGCTTCATCTCCAATGATCCAATGGTGAACGATATTGCTATGTTAGAAAAATGTCTTGCCCTTGTTGCATAGCATAGTCTCCAAGTGTTCTTCTAGGTGAAGTTGGTCTTTCACTAGCCATATTTTCAATTTCTTGATCTATTGGACTTCGTGTGACAGGAATATTGGAAGATTCTCCTTTTGTTTGTCCTTGTTTTTTATTTTTATTCTTACTCCGATTCTTTCAAGCCGTCTTTTCTATTTCTGGGTCAAATTTCAATTGATCTTTAGAAACCTGACATCTTAATAACATAAATCAGAGACAACAACTCAAGTAAGGATTAGTACAGGATAAAATTTTGAATAAACTAACTAAACAAAGAAACTATTCACAATGCTTAATGAGCTGAATTATGAATTTCAAAAGAACATCGTTCCTTGGCAACGACGCCAAAATACTTGTTGAGGCAAACATACCAAAATCAATTATAGTATAATAGTTTAAAAGTAAGAGTGTTAATCTTACGAGAAATGTTTCAATTAAAATTCAAAGTTATAAGGCTCACTAAGTATATATACATAGTAAATGAATTTGTTCAGGATGGATTGTAGTAAAATAAAATAAATTTCATGATAAGTAGAAAAAAGTAACAGGCTAGATGAAAAAGAGAATTTAGTGGGAGAAACTGACATTGAAATTCATTTACCTTACTCGTTTATATTATGGATAAATAAAGATATATAGCATTCAAAACTATTGATATTGATGCAACATTCCAAAAATCCTTTATATTGATTCCTCAAGTATAAAATTCATAAGAAAAAACCTGCTAAATACCGATTCCTCGTATCTTTAACAGATTATCCAACATTACGATCAAATGTTATAAAACAATCGATATATTGAAATTTATTCCTACCATTACTGATGCATTCTCCCCAAGCAAGGGCCCTATCACTAGGGTCATGGCTAGGAGAATAGAAGAAGACATGGCTAGAATAGAGGGAGGAAGATCTCACCTCCATATGACCATCAAGTTATGCAAGCCATGACTTATTTACTTGTAATTTTTATTTTAGGAACCTAGGATTTTATTTTGGACATGTATTAGTCCATTTAATTTTCTAGGAGGTGTCTTAGTAATAAGAAGGGGTAAGATTAGCTTTTGGGCCTTTATTTAGGAAATAAGGGGGTAGTTTGATAAATACACCCTCTTTTGCTAAATAAAACCCAAAACTAATAAAGAAGTAATCTTGGCCCTTGGATGAGGTAGCTTGGGCACTAATTCTCATCTAAAGGAGGGTATTGATTGGACTTTGGGCTTCAATCCTCCTCCCTTGGATGACTCCTTTTAATCCTAGCCCTTCATTTCCTTCATGACTTGCCCAAGAGGTTAGCTCCCTCTATAAAAAGGTGCTCCTTCACACTCTTGTATTTTTTACACTTGATTGAATGGAAAAACCTTGAGTTGGCCAAAATTCTCTTAGTGTCCACCCTTCTCTCTTTGAGAATTCCTTAGGTTTTTATCAAGGGTTCCATCCCTTGTGGCAAACTTTCCCTCTTAGGCTTATCTTACCTTAAGTGGCGCCTAAAACCACCTCACTTCTTACCTCTCCACAAACCATTTCACCAAAGAAGAAAACCTCTAGAAAAAGATCAAGGGAGGCATGCATCATTTGGTATCAGAGCATTGGTTCTAGAGGTCTAAACTCTCTTCCTATCTCATTTATTTTTTCTTTCCGTTTTCCTATTTTATTTTATCTTTAATTTCCGCAATTTTTTCTAGCTTTCCATTGTTGTTTATCATTTCCATTTATGACTTGAGTTTATTGTTTTGAGTTATAGTTTATTTGCACCATTTATTTTTTGCTTGATGCAATTTATATTGTTCTTTTCTTTGCATCTACGTCTCTCCCATATTCATTAATTTCTGCTTAAGCTTTGAGTTGGGTGCTTTCTTGCTTGAATTTTGGTTTTGAGAATTTCTTGCTAAAAATCCATGCCGTCGTGGTGAATCCCACAACCTTGTGGTCAAGAAATTTAGACCAAATTCTTGTGTTTCCTTGCACCTAGTTGCCTTGTTTTTGCTTTATTTTTAGCTTTTATTTTTCACTTTTATACTCTTGTGTAGTTGTCTATAAGTCATGTTTATAGTTTCCCATTTTGTCTATTAATTCCTTTTAAGTTTAGCCTCTTTTGTTTTTACAAAAAAAAAATTTGAAACTTCTTAAATTGAGCAACATAGAGGGTCATACCTCATGTCTAAGTCTCTTTAGAAGTTCATGTGCTTTTAGTTTCAAGCATATTCTTAAAAAAAAAATTCAAAAATAGTTGCTCAATTTCCTTTGTCTTTATTTTCCTTATACGTATAATTTGTAGCTCATTTGTGTGGTAAAGGTAGTTCTTGTTTGTGGGTGCTTTCACTTAAGCTATAAGTTTGTTATTTGTGTTCAACAAATTACTAAAAACTTAACAAAACTTGAGTCTAGTGGCACACCAAACTACTAAACCATTAACGCATCTATAACTACTTTGCATTTTGAAGTCATTTCTAGTAGTACCTAAATTGTTGCTTTTAATTTTCTTTATTGTTCCAAGCGCATAACTCTTTTTTATCAAGCACTAATTCACAATCAATTTAGGTGCATCTAGTAAATATTCAAAAAAAAAAAACAAGAAAACAAAGTCTAAAATAAAATACAAAAAAAACAACAAAGGATTCAAAAAAAAAAAAGGGAACAAAGAAAAGAAAAGAAAGTTTGAAAAAAATTCATTTGATGTACCTAACCTAAAATTAGCAAGTGCTTCAACTTTGAACTTGGAACCTTAAAAGAAATTTTATTACTTTTGGTACACTAGAACTTGATATTTGTGTTCTTCTACTCTTTAATCTAGTGTCATTCTTAGGTATTCCATTGTGTGCTCTCTTTCTTTTGTTTACCTTTTAGTTGTTGCTTGTCTTTTAAATCATCTTTCTAGTTTGTCTTATATACTCTTACCATTTGGTTAAGTGTCCTTTTGATTATGTTATCTTTTATTGCTTTTTGAGTTTCTATTCGCACCTCCCCTTGCTACTTTTGGTTTCTTTGGTTTGTGTGTTAGTGTCACTTTTGGGAGAAAGCTTGAAAAAGGAGCTTACCACAAGGGTAGCATATTTTGGAAGGTTGGACTAAGAGCCTAAGGGATCACCTCAAAAGGAAATACACCTAGCCGTGAGGACTTTGATTTGAGGGAGCATTTGGAGATTCATTTTTTGAAGACTTTACTTTTTCTTTAATTTGGGTGTATTAATTTTGTAGTTGGGAGTTTGAGTGCCCTTAAGGCCCTCCCTTTGGTTGTAATAAAATTTAATCAATTTTTTAGTTTCTCGAAAATTAGGTGAAGAAGGAAGAAGTGGTACACTTCCTTCAACACCTTAGGAGTTCGCTTTAGATCCCTTCTCTTTTGAATTTTTGCTTTAAAATTCTTGCTTTATTTTTCTTATTCAAAGCGCTTAGAAGGCTAAAGAGTTCCAAAGACTCATCAAGCCATTTTAGGTAAGAAAACACAAAAAGAGAGGAGTGTTTGTTTGTGAAAATTTTTTAGCCACCTTTTTCCTCTTAGAAATTCAAGCACAATGACATCACACACCCACTCTAGTGCTCATAGTTATTCATCAAACAAGAGTGTAAACCAAAGAAATATTTCTAAAGATTACACTCTAGAAAACTTAAACATGGACTTTAGGGAGTGGATGGCAAAAGAACAAGAGAAAAGAGAAGAAAAAAGGAGAGAAAAAGAGTCCAAGGAGAAAAGAAAAATAAAAGAAAGAGAGGAAGAAAAGAGAGAAAAAAGAGAGAAAGAAAAGAGAAGAATAAGAGAAAGGAGAGAAGATGAAGAAAGGAGAGAAAGAAAAGAAAGAGAAAGAAGAAAAGAGAAAGAAGAAGAAAAAAGAAAGCATGGGAATGGTGAGAATTACAAAATGAAAGGGATAGTCTTAGGTTCCCCATCTAGACATACCCATAGGAGTGAAAGTGAGGAAGAATACTACAATCATCCTAGGAGAAACTCCCATTCATCCATGCATAATAATGGGGCCCCTCCAAGGGAGCCCAAAATTGATCTCCCCCCATTTCATGGGAGGGAAGATGTGGAAGCCTACCTTGATTGGGAAATCAAGGTAGAACAACTCTTCACTTGCCATGAGGTAAGAGAAGAAAGAAAGGTTCCAATAGCAACCCTTAGCTTCCAAGGGCATGCCATACATTGGTGGGTTGGGTTAACCAATGAAAGAATCTGCACCAATATGCCTTCCATAAGATATTGGAATGATCTTAGAAGTGCTCTAAGAAGAAGGCATATTCCCTCTTGGTATGAAAGAGATCTTTTGGATAGACTCCAAAGGCTAAGGCAAACCAACCTTAGTATAGAAGAGTATAGACAAAAGATGGAACTTCTTATCTTGAGGGCGGGTATCATTGAGGAACCCAAGGCCACTATGGCAAGGTTTTTGTGTGGGTTGAGCCCCGAAATTCGTGATAAGGTGGAGCTCTTCTCATACAATTCCCTTGATGAGTTAGTTCAACTTTGCATCAAAGTGGAAAATCAACTTAGAAGGAAAACTTTTAAAAAGGATAACCCACCTTATGTAAAGAGGGACCAACCTACGGGGAACTCTTTCAAGAGTTACCCCAAAGAGGAACATCCCAAGCACTTCAAAGAGCATAAAACATCACATATAAAGAGAAAAACCCCTACTACTAACTCTCACGAGAAAGTTAGTAGTATCAAATGCTTTAAATATCTTGGGAGAGGCCACATTGCATCTCAATGCCCTACTAAGAGAAACATCATCATGAGGGCCCAAGATGTTTATAGTAGTGAGTCTAGCTCACACTCCTCTAGTGAGAGCGAAGGAGAAGGGGTTCATGCATACCAATCTGATTGTGATGAAACCGCTTATGCATGTGAGGGAGACCTCTTAATGATAAGAAGACTTCTTGGAAGCCAACCTTTGAAAGTGTCCTCATCTCAAAGGGAGAACATATTCCACACTCGCTGTAAGGTGAATGACAAAATATGTTCTCTCATTGTAGATAGTGGGTCATGCTACAATTGTTGTAGCTCAAGGTTGGTGGAAAAGCTAGCCTTGACCCCACTTACCCACCCTAAGCCTTACAAGCTTCAATGACTGAATGAGCAAGGGGAAATGGAGGTTAATGAGCAAGTCAAGGTTCCAATTTCCATTGGGTTTTATAAAGATGAGATCCTGTGTGACATAGTCCCAATGAAAGCTGGCCATATCTTGCTAGGAAGACCATGGCAATTTGATAAGAAAGCCATACACCATGGTCATTCCAATAACATCATCCTCACTCATAAGGATAAGCGCATTAAGTTGTGTCCTCTAACACCTTCACAAGTGGCGGAGGACCAACTCATCATGAAACATAAGAGAGATGAGGAGAAAAAAAAAAAGCAAAGCTTTACCCCTAAAGCTTGAAAGGGGTAAAGAGGTTGAGTTGGAAGTTGGTGCCCCTTCCAAGAAAGTCATTAGTAAAGGGAGTTTATTTGCGACAAAATTGGATTTAAAGGAAGCCCCCTTAACTAACAGACCTTTCTATCTCCTCCTTTGCAAAGAGGCATCCCCCATTTCTTCCCCCTCCACTTTTTTCCCTTCTAGTTCTAGCACTGCCATAGAAATTGGACCTGAGAACCTACCTCAAGAGGTTCAAGATCTTTTAAAGGAGTTTGGTGATATATTCCCTAATGAATTTCCCAAAGGACTTCCTCCAATTAGGGGTATAGAACACCAAATAGACTTGGTACCTGGGGCTAGCCTGCCTAATAGGCCTGCTTATAGGACTAATCCCATGGAGACCAAGGAGATTGAATCTCAAGTCCAAGAACTATTGGAGAAGGGTTGGGTTCAAGAGAGCCTAAGCCCTTGTGCTGTGCCAGTTTTGTTGGTGCCTAAGAAGAATGGCCAATGGAAGATGTGCATTGATTTTCAAGCAATCAATAACATCACCATCAAATATAGGCACCCTATCTATAGGCTTGATGACATGCTTGATGAATTGCATGGGGCCCAATTATTTTCAAAAATTGATCTTAAGAGTGGTTATCACCAAATCCGCATCAAGGAATGTGATGAGTGAAAAACGGCTTTTAAGACCAAGTTTGGGTTGTATGAGTGGTTGGTAATGCCCTTTGGGCTTACCAATGCCCCAAGCACCTTCATGAGGCTTATGAATCATGTCCTTAGGGATTGCTTAGGAAAATTTTGTGTTGTTTATTTTGATGACATCTTAGTGTATAGTAAGAGCCTAGATGAACATGTAGGTCATCTTAGGCGCGTCTTTTGCATTCTTAGGTCACACCAACTCTATGGAAATCTTGAAAAATGTAATTTTTGTGTGGAGAGTGTGGTGTTCTTAGGTTTTATAGTTAATAAAAATGGGTTTCAAGTAGACCCCGACAAAATCAAAGCCATCCAAGAATGGCCCACCCCAAAAAGTGTGACTGAGATCAAGAGTTTTCATGGTCTCGCGAGCTTTTACAGGCGCTTTGTGCCTAACTTCTCCACACTTTTCTCACCAATCAATGATTTGGTGAAGAAGGATACTCCTTTCCTTTGGGGTGAAAAACAACAAAAAGCCTTTGAACTTATCAAAGAGAAACTGACCCATGCACCAGTTTTAGCTCTTCCTGAATTTTCTAAAACTTTTGAGCTAGAGTGTGATGCATCGGGAGTGGGTGTGGGAGCTGTGTTGTTACAAGGTGGTCATCCTGTGGCTTATTTTAGTGAAAAACTAAATGGAGCCGCCTTAAACTACCTCACCTATGAGAAAGAGTTTTACTCTTTGATAAGGGCCCTTCAAACTTGGGAACATTATCTTGTACCCAAAGAGTTCATCATTCATAGTATTCGAAGGGTCAAGGCAAGCTTAATAAAAGGCATGCTAAATGGGTAGAATTTCTTGAGACTTTCCCTTATATCATCAAATACAAGAAAGGAAAACATAATATGGTGGCTGATGCTTTGTCTCGTAGACATACCCTTTACACCACCTTAAGTGCAAAGATTCTTGGATTTGATAATATTAGAGAAATGTATCTTTCTGATAAGGATTTTGGATCCATTTATGCTGCCTCTACATTTGCATGTAAAACCCAAAATGGGTTCTTTGTGAGTGAGGGGTACCTTTTCAAAGGTAGCAGACTTTGTGTACCCCAAGGATCTATGAGAAATCTGTTGACAAAAGAGAGTCATGAGGGTGGGCTCATGGGGCATTTTGGAATTAACAAAACTCTTCTGCTTTTACAAGAAAAATTCTTTTGGCCCCATATGAAGAAAGACGTCTATAGACATTGTCGTAGATGCATTGCTTGCTTGCAAGCTAAGTCTAAGACAATGGCTCATGGATTGTACACACCCTTACCTGCTCCTTCTGCACCTTGGCTGGATATTAGTATGGATTTCATCCTTGGCCTGCCTCGAACCCAACGAGGTGCAGACTCTATCTTTGTAGTGGTAGATAGATTTTCAAAAATGACTCACTTTATACCATGCCACAAGATAGATTATGCGAGCAACATTGCGAGACTTTTCTTTAAAGAAGTTGTCTGTTTACATGGAATTCCCCAATCCATAGTCTCTGATAGAGATGTGAAGTTCCTTAGCCACTTTTGGAAAACATTGTGGGCAAGGCTAGGAACTAAACTCTTATTTTCTACCACATGTCACCCCCAAACTGATGGGCAGACTGAGGTAGTAAATAGATCTCTATCTACTATGCTTAGGACACTTCTTCGAGGAAATCACAAGTCTTGGGATGAATACCTACCCCATATTGAGTTTGCATACAACCGGGTGGTTCAAAGGACCACCAAGCATTCTCCCTTTGAAGTTGTTTATGGCTTCAACCCCCTTACTCCTCTTGATATCTTGCCCTTACCCTTCCTTTCTTCTGTTCACAATGAAGGAATAGTAAGAGCGGATTTTGTTAAAAAATTACATGAAAGGGTAAAGGCTAACATTGAACATCATTCAAAGGAGTATGCTAGTAAAGATAATAGGGGCAGGAAAGAAATTATCTTCAATGAAGGGGATTGGGTATGGCTTCATTTGAGGAAGGATCGCTTCCCTACTCAAAGGAAGTCCAAGCTTAGCCCCCGAGGAGATGGTCCCTTTCAAGTCCTCAAGAGAGTGAACAACAATGCATACATATTAGATCTCCCTGAGGACTATGGTGTCAGTACTACCTTTAATGTTTGTGATTTGATCCCTTTTGTAGGTACTGATAAAGAAGATGAGGACCTATTAGATTTGAGGTCAAATCCTTCCCAAGGGGGAGGGGATGATGCATTCTCCCCAAGCAAGGGCCCTATCACTAGGGCCATGGCTAGGAGAACAGAAGAAGACATGGCTAGAGTAGAGGGAGGAAGATCTCACCTCCATATGACCATCAAGTTATGCAAGCCATGACTTATTTACTTGTAATTTTTATTTTAGGAACCTAGGATTTTATTTTGGACATGTATTAGTCCATTTAATTTTCTAAGAGGTGTCTTAGTAATAAGAAGGGGTAAGATTAGCTTTTGGGCCTTTATTTAGGAAATAAGGGGGTAGTTTGATAAATACACCCTCTTTTGCTAAATAAAACCCAAAACTAATAAAGGAGTAATCTTGGCCCTTGGATGAGGTAGCTTGGGCACCAATTCTCATCTAAAGGAGGGTATTGATTGGACTTTGGGCTTCAATCCTCCTCCCTTGGATGACTCCTTTTAATCTTAGCCCTTCATTTCCTTCATGACTTGTCCAAGAGGTTAGCTCCCTCTATAAAAAGGTGCTCCTTCACACTCTTGTATTTTTTACACTTGATTGAATGGAAAAACCTTGAGTTGGCCAAAATTCTCTTAGTGTCCACCCTTCTCTCTTTGAGAATTCCTTAGGTTTTTATCAAGGGTTCCATCCCTTGTGGCAAACTTTCCCTCTTAGGCTTATCTTACCTTAAGTGGCGCCTAAAACCACCTCACTTCTTACCTCTCCACAAACCATTTCACCAAAGAAGAAAACCTCTAGAAAAAGATCAAGGGAGGCATGCATCAATTACAATATATCGAGTATTTTTGTTCAGATCAGATTTCTGGAAATACTTTCCAGTTAGATCTAAAAATCGAATTCAAGAATCTATTGATCAAATAGAATTAGGCATGAAGAACAGAACGACAACACCAATATCAAATAAAAATGAGACTACTATATATAAATATCACCAGAATACATCCGAGTTTGAATCAATTACATTCAATCCCAAGAAGGAAATTAACTACTCATGGTAGTCATTACACAATAAGGATTTGGAGAAGAATTGAAGAAAAATGACTTTCACAACTCTTTGTTCGATTCTATCCATGGTTCATCCCTCCTTTATTTTGAAATCCTCTATTCTACTTCACGAGAGTTCTTTTCTGAATCAATTATCATTGGTTAAGTGAATTCTTGCTCTAGCTAGCTGATTCTCGTTCAAGCGAAAAAAGTATTCAATGTGAAGAAAGGTCTTCTGGCTCAAGCTAGATTATTTCCACTTAAGCGAGAATGTCATTCAAAAACACCCTTCTCTAAACAATTCTCGCTCAAGCTAGATTATTCTAGCTTGAGCGAGAAAATGGTAGAAGTTCATCCTTGCTCTTTTTTCTTGATTTTTTTATAAGTCTTTCAATCTTTTCTTTCTTCCATCCTTAATTACCTTAAATTTATATAAAAAATGAGATCAAATAACTTCATTAATATCAAGAATCGAAAACATACAATTGAATTCAATAATTCTTAAATTTAGAACAATTAATATCTAATAAATACAATTAAAACCATAAGTGCTAAAATTTTATATGGAAATTTACTAAAAATTGATACTTATTGGTCATGCCTCAAAAGCTATAGCCTAAATGTTGTAGATTACATCCAAAGAATGTGGAAATACAAGGTAGCTTGCTTAAGCAATATAATAAGTTTTACTTTGACAAATTCTTCATCTCAAATGAGTAAAATAGCACACTTTAAAAAGAAAAGTAAAACAATAGAAGAGGTGGTCTCTCTTTGAAATTAATGAAGACTCTTATTACAGAACAACACAACATGAGAAAAATCGAGTCGTTAATTTACTATAAAACTCAACAATTGTCCATGGTAATTTAGTAACTTAGCCTAATTAAAGTTATTCACAAAATTATCATCAATAAAGCATGTAAAGAAATTCAAACACTTGTTGTTTTTACCGAAAAGTAACTAGGTACAAATCGCTACGAACCTTCCAAAATGTCCATGATGAGCTTGGTAAAGTATCCTAGCACCCTCTAAAGTGGACGAAGGGGGAAAACCTGCAAGAGAGGACTCTGATGCTTAAGTCAAGTCGGTAAATGAGTAAGAGAGAGAAGGTGAAAGAGGTTGAAGAGTAATAAATTTTCCTGAATGAGTAAATGACACATACCTCCTATCTTGTATTTGTAGTAAAAAATGTGGTTATTATCTCATAGTCAATACCTATTTCCCTTGGTGTATTCTTTTTACCCAGCGTGTTTGATTTTTATCCAGTGAGTACTTTGTAGACCCTGCTTAGCTTTATTGAGAATAATGCTAATCAGTTATTATGTTGTTTTATCTTTCTGGTTACTGTAACTAATTGATTGGTTGTTTGCAGGAGCTTGGAATTCGGCTAGGCCGAAATCCTTTGAGATTTATTTCCTTTCTGTGATTATGTTATATTTCAGATTTTAGCATAGCCAAAATCCAAAGTCTCCTTATCAAGTGTCTTTATTTTTATCTAAAATTCTTTTGTTCTTTTTGTTTATATTCTTTTCAGTTTTTTGTCATATACCAAAGTCCGAAGTCTCTTAGGATGGTTTTCAAAGTTCTGGTGATGTAGTGATTTATATACTTCGATTTTTGGCTATGTCGAAATCCGAAATTCTTGATGGTCTTTTAGGTGTTGTTTTCTCTTGATGATTATACACTTGTCAAATTAAAGTTATAGTCATTTCTAAGGACAAAAAGTTACATAAGTTCCAAAGAGAAGCATCTTTAATGAAATACCCATTAACAAAATGGTAAAGCGTTACTTTCTTTCTAAGTTGTGGTTTGAGGAAGTAACAGGAATCCATCCAAAATCTTGGCCTGGTTCTGGCTACTTTTGCTGCAACTGAGCTCCTTTTTTTCTAATTTGTGGTTTGCCTGAAATGTTGTCCTGTATTGGGTTTTAATTGTGTGCAGTCTGATGTGTGGTCTGTTGTAGTTGCTGGTCTACCAGCCTATGTTTATCTTTAGTTTGTTTTCTGGCTTAGAAAGGTTGCTGGTGTGTAGTTTGTTGTAGCTGCTGGTTTACCAGACAATGTCTATCCTTAGTTTGTTTTCTGGATGTGAATGTTTGCTTGGTCTCTTTGTTCTGTATTTTTATGCTTGTGCCTCTTGGTGCTTCCTGCTACCCCCTAGCTGGAACAACTTAGGGGCTTCTCTCATGTACTTCATTATTATTGGCACGTCTACTGCTACAATATATCTTTTCAGCTTACCTAAAAAAAACAAAATGGTAAAGCACAACAGTAACAGTACATAACAATCCCTTTATTGTCTTCAGGAAAGGTAACTGCATGATATTCATGAATGACCCAATTGGTCTTGACACAATGAGAACTACAACCGTTGTAAAACCAGAGTCTTCTTGGTCCCTCGAGTCTTATTATTACGGTCTTTACCAGTCCGCTTCCAGAAGCCCGCGTTGGTTTTCCTATTACACCTATTCTTTCTGTCCTTTGTCAACTTCAAACCAACAGGACTAAAGAAACAGATAACATCATAGTTTATGGAAAAAAAAATCAACAAAAAAAGAAGAGTAAATACACAATCCACCATTTGATCAAGAATATATATGAACGAGAACATTAAAGTAAAAACAAACGGGGATGAAGAAATATTTTAGTGACAAAAAATTAATCAAAGACATAAATTCCAAAAAGGTAGCAACTTTGATAAACGGTTAATGTTACATTGATACTGCTATAAATGAATACAACACCTGGTATTAGTAAGTCCCAATGTTGAAACTTGCATACATCAATTTCAGGTATGATGACATCATGCACTCTGGAAACCTTAGAAAGCAGTTTGTGCTTTAAGTAGTGTCCCACAAGGGGTGAAATCTATACCCCACAGAGGAAGAAGCCAAGGTTTTTTCTTAATGATGGTCGCGTGAAGTAATGTTTCGACACATGGCCAAAAGTATCCATAAACTCAATCAAATGGTGTTTGTAACCTAGAGTTAGACCATCTTTGGGGTTTTCCAACCATTTTCCGGAGAATTTAGCTTGCATTTGAAAAAAGGCCTTTTTTAAAAAAAAATTAACTATTAGTGAAGAGTTGAAAATTTATAACTTAAAATTATTTTTAATATATTTTTATATTATTTTATTATATAAAATTAATTTTTTGGTTATATTTAAACAAAATTAATTGATTTTAAATCACTTTTTAATAAACTTATCTAAATAAAAAAATAATTACTATAATTAATTATACATACAATCAATTATTAAAATGGCATAAATTTTTTAATTTTTAAATATACTTAACAATAATAAATATTTTAATAAAATGTTTATTTTTAATTAAAACTTATTAAAATTATAAATTAGAATAGATAAATATTAAATGTCACGTGAAGTCCACAAAAATTACATTTTAATAAATTTTAATCAGAATAAAACACAGTTAAAAAAGTATGTAAAACTAACATTTGTATTTTACCAATTCATCTATCAACTTATTATTACGCAAGACGTTAAAAAAGTATGCAAAACTATAATTTGTATTTTAAAATTAAAAAATTAAACTAATTTGTCATAAGAAAGATCTGAACCCATAACTTGTTATTTCTTAAACATATATTTTATCATTAAACTCACCTTATAACTTTAAGTAAAAAATTATTTTAAAATATTAATATGCAACATACATAATTTTTCAATTATATCTCCGGTGTATACTAACTTATATTATATACTATATATATATATATATATATATATATATATATATATATATATATATATATATAATGCTAATATAACCTTTTAATGTCTACATTTTATGACTATTTTACCTTCTAAATATTTTTATGATTGTTCTCACTTTAATAAATATAACTTTTCCCTGTTAATATATGCATACATTTCATGATAAATATTTTTAATAAACATGCAAATAAATAGGTGCGACAATATTTTTAGTTCTATTCAAACTCTCTACTTTCCATCTTTTCATATTCATTGTATATTTGACATATCCATCGATTATCTAACATGTTTTTATCATGTTATCATAAACAAAAATACAAAATTAACAAAATATATTTCAAAACATGTCACATAACAATTTATATTTCAAAATATAAAAATTTAAAAAGATATTAAATTAAAACCCTACAATTGTTACAACATATTAAAAATAGAAATACGAATACACAGGCGTAACAAAGTCTGCGTTTTCGCTAGTAATATATAAAGATAATTATAAATATAACAAGTGGTTTAAAAATTGAAATGAAAATTAATTCGGTGATCAATGGAATTGAAATTATTAGATCAATTTCTTAATTTTTATAAGATAATTTAAAAATATGTAATATATGTTATATTTTATAAAATTAATTATTTTGATAGTTATCTCTAGATCATGATTACTTGAGTTTTTAATTATTAAATAATGAGAAGATAATTTTGGAAATTTATAATTTCTTTCATGCATTTTCAACTTTCTATCTTCATTTTCTGCTATTAACTAATAAAGTATTTTTTACAAGAATACATAATAATTTAACGATAAACAAAAATAATTTGGTGGTAAATATATATATATATATATATATATATATATATAAAAGGGATTAAATTATTCTAAGAATAAGTATAAAATATTTACTTTCATTTTCATCTTTCATTTTTTTAAAATTTAATATTTAAAATTAGTTACTTATTACAATTATTAGATTTCACAAAAATGAATAAATAGATGAATATAACTTTTTTATACTTACTCTTAGTAAATCGATTCTCTCTCCTTTGCATATATATATATATATATATATATATAATCCTCAGGTGTGAAAATGTAAAATATAAGGAAATTAATCATTTGTATTATAAGTAAACGAATATGTTGATAGAAATTCATTAAAGAAGGATAATCCCAAAGTAGTAAGTTATAAGAGACTGAAAATATTTTCATCATATTAGTATCTTAATTATTATTTGAAGGTGATATCAAACTCTAAAATTTTTTAATTAGTGTTTATTAAGACACTATTTACCAATTTGCATAACAGACACCAAAATCGTAGTTTTGTCGAATACAATATACAAATGGAATCTTTAAGAAAGGGATTCCTTTATGGCTTTTTCATATATTTTGCTCAAAATTTAAATGTTTGTGATAAGGCAGCTATCTACTGTTTTATGATCCAAAATAAGGCCTCCTTGGTCCTTTCTGCAAAGAAACAATGGTCAGCCGAGCATGATTACTATTCTTCATTCATAATTTCTTTCATGCATTTTTTAACTTTCCATTTTCACCTTAAAAGTAGGCTTCCTGTTCACACTACAAAAACTAATAAATATATTATTGAACACTATAATCACGCACAATACATTGATACAACAATACACTTGCTATTGTAGAGACAACAGTTTCCTAAATAACTACGAACACTTTCTCATTACACTATACTATACTATCGTATATAGTCTTAATACATAACTGCCAACTGTTATGTTCTATGTATGATTGCCATCATGCAATTTCTAATGAAATTAATTACTATACTATAATTTTACCTTAATATTCAATCATAATTCTTCTTTTATGGTAAATTTATTAATTTTACTAATTAATATTTTAAAATTTATATAAATGAAGAATTTTGATTGATCTACAGGATAAAATTCTGTAAACATACTAATTAAACTCTTTTTTAATACAGATATTTTTTTATAACATATATTTTCAATAATTAACTACATTAATCTATTAATGGAACTAACTTGGATTTTCGTTCCCATCATATGAAGTTGTTTGGTCTTGGATGAGATATTGATTTTCCCATTTCTCTGGAGTGAAAGGAGAAATAGGAATTTCTATAGAGTTTACCTCCCCTGCTGTTGACTCACAAGAGGATGTCTCTACTCCCCAGAAATAACATTTAAACATACTATCTTCGTTGTTTTCTTGATTTTCTTCATTGGTAGAAGATGGAAAACATATGTCACTATGGACAACATCATGTGATGATTTAAACCTTTTAGATGAACCGTAATCATCTGAATTAGGATATTCATTACACACTGTTGAAATATCCACAGTGGTGTGATCCTGCAATGTTTTTAGAAGAAAAAACAAACAGATGAATTCAATTCTCGATATGATCTAAATAAAGATAAAAAATATAAAAAATCCATGAAAAGAGAAAGTTCTAAAATATCCTAGGGTGTATGTTGGGGAAGAGATGTAAGATTGGTGAAAATGGGTACAGAAAATCAGAAATAGATTACTTTCTCTCCATTTCCTTCTCTTCCCCAGTTTTTCTCTTCATACAGGCATGCTCTAAAGTATCAGTAATGTTCCATGAATCACAATAAAACATCAAACTCAAACAAAACCAAACATTTCTCGAGTGTTTTACAGAATCTCTAGGAGAAAATTACTAAACATTGCAAAAATGTGGCAAAATTTCACATCACCACAGTGCACAATGCAATTTTAATGTATAGAACCAATTCCAGTTCAGAAACAAATGGAGATACTCTCCCCAATATTTAGACTTTGGACAATATGTCCTTACCAGTTTAGAGACCACTTCAGCATCTGTATCACTGCTTTTACAGTATTGGGTGGAACTATTGACAAAACCATGTATAATCTCTTCATCAATGACTATACTTTCATCAGCTAAAATAAAATTCAGGAATTCTTCTTCCTCTGTAGTTTGAAATGAAGTCTGCGTAACGTTGTTTTCATTTCTAAAATAGACATTGTTATGTGAGTAGTTTGTAAAAGATGTTTCTTCCTTCTCAATACTAGTTGGAGACTGTTGTATTGGGGTTAAGGATTTGTCTGCCTGAGGAGATGCCTGAAAGATTGTTTCCATCCCGGTAAAAGTACCTTCCTGAAAAAGATACACACATATATATATATATGAAAAAAGTATCAGTTCTGAGCAGGTTTCACTTGGCAGAGTGTAAATATGTGCGTAAATGATATTTAAGGGCCTTACAGATGGAGTTCCTTCTGCTGTTGCCAGATTTTCATAGACAGAAACCATGCTTCTACTGGGCTCCTCGATTGGTGCATCAATTCCACCTTCAGCTGTTTTCTCAGGTTTCTTCATCACCAAGCGACACAAAACAAATTTCCTCTGCAAAACTTGGAGAATATTCAGCATTTATTTGATGCAATTCAGACAAATAAAAGGCTAATGTATACAGAAGAAATTGGCAGTTTGTGATGAAAAGTGATGATGAATTCTGAGGATACATTATTAAACACTTATCCATTGGAATAAACTAAAAAAAGATAGGAACCTGGCTTTCATGAAAGGTAACAGCGTGATATTCGTGAATGACCCAGTTGGACTTGTGACAACAGGAAACACGGCCTTGATAGTAAACAAGAGTCTTCTTAGTCCCAATGACAGTGTTGGTGTCCCAGGCCCTAATGTCACGGTCTTTCCCAGTGGGTTTCCAGAAGCCACACTTGGTTTTCCTGTTAATCCTTTTACTATTTGAATACTTGTAATCAACATGACTGAAGAAAAACCATTCAGGGTCGTTGAACCGTATCACTGATCCTTCAAACATCACTATTTGAAAGTGGAAACAAGAAAGAAATTAAAAAAGAAGATGATGCGAAGAAGGGAGTGTTTAGTGTTTAGTATTACCCGGAACGTCCCAAGGTTCCACCTCGCAAAGATCAATAAGAGGGATGACTTGGACACTGGGATCATCAGCAAGCAACTTATGTTTGAGGTAAAAGTTGAGAAGCTCTTCTTCTGTTGGACGGAAACCCACTCCTACAATCCTCATTGGTTTTAGTGAACGCTACCAACTACCTTAATTCACTGTGTTTGTGGTTTGGTCTGCAAGCAGCAACTACCTTAACTCATTCACTGTGTTTCTGTCCTGTTCTTCATTCCATCCTCCATCCATTTATAATACAAACACATTGACTCCTTAACTAACAAGTTATCCTTAAAAACGTGCCAAATTCTTTTCTACTGCATCATCAGTCATCACCATTTTTCATTTAATCATAAATTAATTTTATAATAATTACCTTCAAATAATATTTACTACTATTATTTAACATAGGAAACTCTCCTATAATTTATTTATAGACTCGCTGTCTTAAAATTTCTTAAAAATCATCTATTTTAGTTGGTTATACATTAAATAAGGAAGGAAAGGAAAACTTTAGGACTTATTAAATTAAGTAGTGATACAAAGAGTTTTAGAACTTTTCATATAATTTCACTTGCACTCCTCTTATTTCAAATTGATTAATATAGTAAAATTTATGTAAGAAACTTCTCAAAATTAAACTTTTTTTTTGTCTAATTTTATTTTTTAGTAAATATGTAGGAACTAAATTGGATACAACAAATCCAAAGATATAGATGCTACTTCCACGAACCATGCATGCATCTTAGGTACTTTTTTTTAGAGACAAAAGAATTGTACTTATTCTAATCGATAAGTTTAAGCATATCTAAATATTCATCAAGTAGATGAATAACTTGAAAACAAAGTAAGATTTTTTATGGATTAGTATTATTTAATAATGAATACATTTGGATAAGTTTTTTTTAAAAAAAAAAAAATTGCTTATATTAAATAAATAAGTATCTTTTTTTAAGTATGTGTGGTTAAATTGTTGGTTTAAAGTAAGCATTTTTTTACTTAAACAAATATTTGGACAAAATTATTTATTTATTTATTAAAAAACGCTTATTTTACAATTATTTATTTTAAGTTTACTCAAATGCACTCAATATCAATTATAGAAATAACTTATTTTAAGTGATAATTATTTTTTTAGTTGAATTTATTATTTGAATGAGACAAATGTATTGGATTCATATTAGGTCTCTAAATGAGATGTAAATATTTTCGTATGGAGATAATAATATCATTAACTTATTAGACCATTTTTGTAATGCAAAAGTAGAAAACTCTAACCATTAGATGAAGAAAAGTTCTCCTTCAATTAATTCGTTATTTCAGGATTTGAGTGTGACGCACAGTTTCAAACTTTATAAGAAGTACATAAATTCTAAATTAAAGAAGTTGTTAGAAATATGAAGACATATAGTTATTTTAGTCAAATATGTATTAAGACAGATAGTTATTTTTGTTGGAGGAAAATATACAACGTGTACTACTAGAATTTGCTCAATATTATTTGAATCCTTATTCTTACGTTCACAATTTCGCAACACAGGTTTTTGGATAAATTGGACGAATTTGAAAACATTTTCTCCACAGGCAGGGACGTGTCCGTGAGGACAAGCAGAGTCTTGGCTCCCTCCCAAGACCATTTATCTATGTTATGGATTTTTTTTTTTAAAAAAAAAAATAAATATATATATATATATAGTAATAAAAAAAATAGAGTATTAAATTGTTTATCTTTTTAGCAAAAAATTCTATTTATAATTTCACATATATAATTCATAATAAACTTATGATTTATTTAATAATTATTTGTTAACATCTAAAAATAACAATTAAATAAAATAAAAAAATGTAGACTTAAAAAGAATAATAAACAATAAAGTGTCTGTACTAGTAGTTGCTCTAAATGTGTAAATTCCAATAACGCGTAAGAATAAGAATTTATTTGCTGAGGTAAATTTCTGCGAAATGGACAGCAAAGTCTTGAATATATTTTCTTATTCTATAAAGATATAAGCTGTTATACGTTCCTATCAGTAGGATTAATGGCTTTGAAGTGAGGCAATCTTATCTTATTTTTTAAAAAAGAGAAAGTGAGTACAAAGTAGAAAGGTTATGTGATTAACATAATATATCTAGTCTTGAGCTCCAAGTTTGTTTCATAATTAATCATGGCCCACCATTTACATTCCTTGTTCTTTCCACCAACTATATAGTCTTCTTCAGTCAATTTGTATTGCATGCATCTTTTGCTTTCTTTTATTGGTTTGTTATGTACTGAAGTTCCAGATCCTTCTCAACATTTTAGTACTGTCATCAACTCAACACTTTCATCTTCATTTACTGCTGCTCCTCTACTTTTTGGCTCGTCAACATCTGCAAGGTCAATCCGCGTAAATGGCTTTTCATTTTCCATTAATTTCAGAAAATAGATAAGTTAAAACAAAGATATATGCCAAAAGAAAAGAGACACACAAAATGGTCAAAGGAAGAAATTTGAGTGATTGGCTTAGAAACACATAATAAAGTATTCAATCAGATATTGTTATTTCTATTTAACTGTAACTTGTGGAGTGTAATATTAATTTTTAAAGCATATACTATTTATTACTTATTAAATAATAGTACATGATATTCTTTATTAATTGCAATACTGATCTTAAATGTAAAATTTCTTTAAAATAAGAAATTTTAATAATTTTATTGGTTTCTCTGGTTTAAGTTGGTACTTGTTTGTCAAAAATTTTATAAAACTATTTTTAGTATTTAAAAATTAAAAATTTATCATTTGGTTAATATTTTTTTAAAATAATTTTTTAAAAAAATTATTTTTTTAGTTTTTAAAAACTAAAAAAAATATTTGTAAGTAATTTTGTTTTTTAGTTTTATATTTTTGTTTTGAAAACTTAAAATACAATTAAAATATATTGTTTTTTATCTTTTATTAATGTTATTTTCGTAAATATAAATAAGTTTATTTTATTTTTACATGATTAGTTGAAGAGTTTTCAAAGACTGTGTTCGGAAAGAAGAGAAAAAAAACTTATTTAGTAAGTGTTATTTGAAAACTGTTTTGAAGATGTGAAAATGAAAAAAAAAATGAAAAGTAAAAAACAATATATTTTTATTGTATTTTGAGTTTTTAAAACGAAAAATAGAAAAGTGAAAAACAAAACTACTTATAGTTGTTCTTATTTTTTAGTTTTTAAAAACTAAAAAATCAGAACTATTTTCGAAAATTATTTTAAGAAAACAGTAACCAAACGAGTTTTTTAGTTTTTAAATACTAAAATACTGAAAACAGTTTTATAAAACTGTTGTCAAACAAACACTTCTTGTTTTTCAGTTTTTAAAAACTAAAAAATCAAAACTATTTTCAAAAATTGTTTTAAGAAAACAGTAATCAAATAAGTTTTTTAGTTTTTAAATATTATGAAAACAATTTTATAAAACTATTGTCAAACAAACACTAAGAGCAGAATTGGTTTTGTTTTATTTTTTAGTTTTTGAAAAGAGTTTTCAATAATAGTTTTCAAAAACTGTTTTCGGGGAAAAAAAACTTGTTTTCTAAGTGTTATTTGAAAACTGTTTTGAAAATATAAAAATGAAAAAGTTTGTTCATATTTATTAAAATTTCATTAATGAAAAGTAAAAAATAACATATTCTGATTGTATTTTGAGTTTTCAAAACAAAAATAGAAAACTAAGAAATAAAACTACTTTTATCTGTTCCAGTTTTTTAGTTTTTAAAAACTAAAAAATCATAATTATTTTCGAAAAAATGTTTTTAAAAAACACTACCCAAATGAGTTTTTTTAGTTTTTAAATACTAAAATACTAAAAATAATTTTATAAAATTGATGTCAAATAAACATTATTTTTTTATTTTTTTCAAAAAATAACTTTTGAAAACTATTTTTAAGAATTCTTCTAAAACACTAAAAAACAAATAAAACCATTGGTAACCCAAATGAAACCCTTAATCACAGTTAAGTTTTTTCACTCTTTTTTTAAGAGTGGTTTCAGCCATTGGAACCCAGATCCTTCTCATTTTAAACTTTCTTTGCTCTTTCACAAGAATCAAGCAAGAAAAAATGTTTTCCAAACTTGCTTATGTTCTTTTTCTTTCTCCAAAGAGTTTCATGCAACAAATTGATTTTTAAAATAAAAAATAGAGATAAATAGAGAAAATAATATGGAAGTTAAGATGAAGGGATACAAGTTTATTTAATTTGAAAAATATTTTTATTTTCGTAAATAAAGTAAATGTAATTTTTTGCAAAAGTTATAAAATAAATATTTTATTAGAGTATTTAAATAAATTATTAACCGCCACATATGTATAATTTGACAAATAGGGGATTGTTGTTTTAGTTTAATCAGATATCAAATTTGATTTTTGGATACGCATAAATTATAAATAATTAGAAAGAATAGTTTGTATTCTATTAAGTATTGCCTATGTTAATCAATACAAAATCTAATATCCCTTTTATCTCATTATAATTTTGTATAAGAATAAACACTAAATTTTAAAAGATTTGTCATTCTAGTTTTTTTTGCAATATTAATTATGTTTTCATTTATATATCTTGTAATATTAATGATAGATAGAAAAAGTTATAAATGAATTAATAAGCTTAAGTTTATAAAATTATTATTATCTTTTATTTATTTATTAATTTTGATAATAAAAAACTTAGCCGGTAAATATAATAGGATGGAGAGAGAATCTATATCTATATTAAATTAAATATTAAAAAAAGTTGTGTCAGTTAAAAGTTCCGAAGATGACGAATGACAGATTGCGGAGTAGGTAGTGCGTATTATTCTTCTTATTACACTCTACACGCTTTTCATTGACCCACCATTGATCTCCATAACATCGAACTAGCTAGTTAAGATAAGTAAGAATATTTATTACCGTTTAGTAGGAAGATTTTGTAAAACTTTCCATATTTGGTAGAATGCTTTTACAAAAGCAACAATTTTTATATCCAAAAATTAGTCATATTTTATTTTCATATTTAGGAAAGACAAAATATAAATTCACTCTTGTGTATACTCATAGATAAAATTCATAAAAAATATAGTCGTACCAATAATTTATTTTGATATCATAATTAACTGTACACATATCCGCTCATATCTATTAAAATTAATATATTATACATATTTAATTTAATAAAAATAATATTTTTTAAGTAAATTAACTTAAAATATTATTTGCTAAATTTTATGGTTAACATTGTTATTTTTTATGAAAAGTGCATAATTAGAGTTATGATTCTCTCAAATTTTTTCTCTTAATTTTCTTTCATTATTAAGTTTGACTACATAAATGTTACATCTTATAAAATTTATATCATTTTTATTTAATTAACTTTTTTAAAAGTACAGTAAAGAGTAAAAAATGGAAGGAAATGGAGAGATCCATTTTCGCATAATAGATTGTTTTTTCTCTTAAAGATAATATTATAATTTTTATAAAAATACTGGTAATGGAAAGCAAAAATTCTATTTTTATTAAATACTTTGTATATATATTAGATTAATCTATTTTTAAATTCAATTCATCTTCTAAAAAATTGTATAATTTTATTTTTAGATTTAACTGCAAATTAATAAAGATTTTTTTTTTGTTTAACTACATCTATCGTTAGAAGTATTGTCCGATTTGGAATTTAGTAACTCCATCACTATTTTATCCTGAAAAGATATCACATGAATAAGGGATGATGATATTTATAGATGGACTCAATTCCGGAACAATGTAAGACTTTAGATGTACCAAAATAAGTTTGATCCTAAAGAATCTGCCAAGAAGATCCACAGTATTGTTAATTAAAAAACATGATACAGTGCGTGCCATTATTTATCACAAATGACAGATGCATGAATTGCAATAAATTTAACGTGAAATGATAATTTTTTCTAAAAAATATTATTCATTACAAAAATTAAATAAATGTAACGTGAGATTTTATGGAAATCAGATTTCCTATGAATTTTCCAAAAAGAAATTTGTAACAGTCAACATTTTTGAAGTTGGTAATGAATTTATGAACAGTAAGACTTGTTCACCAAGTTTGTTCTGAACTCATTGTCCCACTTCCTTCCATGTCCTTGTAACAGAACATAGAATCTTTTGAGTGATCAATTTTCTTCGTTGACCCCACCATCTCAAAGTCATTGTCTTTTTCTTTAACGTGTTTTTTTCATAGTGTAGTTTGTTATGCTCTCCACTAGATTGTGTCCCCTAAAAAATGGAAACTCATTCTAAGGATAAACAGTTGTATGCCAGTTTCTGCTAGATACTACTAAACTGATAATAGTTATAATCCTATGCCTGCTTCATATGTTACAAGCCTCCACCATAAATATTCAGTAAGAATTTGGTTCCTCAAGTGAATGGAGATAGTAATGGTTTAAATAGTAATTAGTTTTAGATTTTGTTATACATATTTGATTTTATTGTTATTTTTAATATGTGTGAGTATACTTTATCTCTAAATGTGTATCAGTGGTTCAGCGTATCTCTCACTTTAAAGGAGGAAAATCCTTTGAGAGTCATCAACCAAAAAAACTGAAAATAAATAAATAGAGGCAGTGACCATAACATGTGTCTTTACTTTAGGGTCATAAATTTATGTCACTATTCTTCAAGTGTGTATGGATGGGTGATGAGAAAATAAAAAATCAGGGTGGTATATCATGAAAAAAAAGGAAAGCAACTCTAAATTTGACAAAAGTGAAGCTGAACCAAACATGCTATGTGATGGAGTAGCTTACATAAGTGGTGTCTTTCCTTTCTCCTTCATATCAAAGACGATAAGTTGTGTGTTTGCTTTGCTATTAAACTCGCATGTTTAAAGGAAATATTCAACCTGAATATTTAGATTTCTACATTATGATTGATCATTTCATGTTGCAGCTCGAAAAAATTGGCCAGGGATAATGAATTTCGGTAACAAAATCTGCTCAAAGATTCCATATACTAATAGTGATCACAAGTTTACATTGAGAATCAATTTCATAGCTCATGTTAATGTACGTACCCGTTCTAATGGGAAATTCAGGACTGAAATGTCAATCACATTCAACAACTCTATCATTTTTTTATCAAAACTAATCCTGCAAAAATCTAAAACAAACAGGCACAAAATAGATAATGGGATGGTTAAAAAACCTTGATCGAGACATTAGGTTTCTCTATCTTTTTCTCTGTTATATATTATTCAACTTCCCATTTATATACAATATATGGATAACTTCAATTTACACTTCTACTCCAACATAAAGTAATACTCATAATATACATGATAAATAGCTGCTCTTATACGAGGACCGTGGTATTTTAATGTAACAATTGCTGGAGAATCTACTGCTTTGGCCACTATAATAATGTACTCCATTCCTCCTTGTCGCTTCTGATTTTTCAAGAATTTTTGTTAGAGTGAGATACACTACACAAGGCAAAATTCACACTTGTCCTACAATGATGCAACCTACCGCTTCTTTATTTTCATAAAGAAATATCTAAAGCAGTAAGTGGTAGTATTTTCATAATCATTAATTCAATAATTGCAATTTCAATGCCTTGTGTAATTTAAATTTTTGTTATGTCAGACTTTTGTATCCTAAAATAAATAAATGAAGTTTGGATGGCTTAAATTTAAATATCTACTTGCTATTTCCTTCTTTTGAATAATGATTTACGTTATGTTATACTTGTGATATTCTTAATTAGGCATATTTTGATTGGACATAACATAAGGGTACCTATTTACTAGAATTTCAGTCAATCTTCATTTTTAACAAATTTATGAGAGGATTTGCTTAAAGATCTTTATTACATAAGAAAATGAGTCCTGTTGCTGACTAAATATTTAAAAAATTGACCTGATACACATTATACCAGCATGTTTTGAACAGCAGTAAAACATTTCCAGTGAAGACCAGATATTAATTACATAGGTATCAAAATGAGTTTAGACAACCACTTTAGGGGTTTCCTGCACATTTTAATTACATAGGTATCAAAATTGCAATTGCAAAATCAATAACTATGGAAAAGGTAACAAATGGTAGGTGGAGATATTTCATTATGATAAGAAAGATTCAGTGAGCATGCATCAGTGCAAAATACATGTGAACCATATGTGTTACCTATCTTATAATGATGAAATGCCTAAAACAGAGCTTGTCATATAGTAGAACTAGATCAAAAGGAAGCATGCTAATACTCACCGGCCATTCAAACACTCACCCTGTTTCTGAGTTGTAAAATGATAATACTTCCCAACTAAGTACTAACAACAAAATCCCTACCACTAAGTTGACATGTACCGAGCATGGAAATAGGCTTTGGCTTGATGAAGTAGTCTCCATATAGATGAAGGAACCTTTGGACAATATATCTTTACCATATTATTTGCTTTCACAGTATACCCTCTTCAATATTGGGTGGAGCGTGCTGGCAAAAGCATGCTAAGTTTCTTCATTGATAGCTAAATTTCCATCAACAAAAATTGAATTCAGAAACTCATCTTCCTTTGTAGTTTCAAATGGAGTCTGCATATTGTTGTTTTCATTTCCAATTGGGGAGAAGTAATTCTCTGCCTGAAAGGTTGTTTCCATTCCAGTAATAGTAGCGCCCTAAAAAAAGCATATGAAACAAGTATCAGTTCTGAGCATATTTCACATGGAAGACTGTCCATGAAGAATGCTTCAGCTTACAGATGGAATTCCTTCTGCTGTTGCTTCATTTTCATAGTCCGGAACCATGCTTCTATTGGGCTCCCCTTCACCACAGATCTGTGCATCAGTCCCCCCTTTAGTTGTTTTCCCAGCTTCCTTCATCAAGCGACATAGAACCTCTGAAGTTTTTTCAGGATAATCAGCATTTATTTCATACAATTCTCACAAAACAAAAGCCAAGAAAAATCACGCTAATGCTTCAAAATCAGAAACTTATTTCCTCTACAGTTCTATTCATTATGTTTGTCGACTCATTGAGCGCTGATTTATCGTAGAGCATAAATTTAATAATAAAAAAACAAAATTATGTAAACCTAAATTTATTGAAATAACCTAAAAAAGTTCAATAACTACCATCTTTGCCCTATATAAAACTAGGGAAATTATCGACGTGGGCATCTCATTCATTCCACACATACTTAATTGTTGAAAGAACGATCTAGCAGTCCAAAGATAGAAGGGGATTACAGTGGGAGCCTTATAAAACGTATCTCACCTCCTCGTGATTCTTATGGTTAGAACCAAGGTTTTCAAAACCAAACTGGTATTGAATTAGTGAAGGCATAAGTTTAGGATTCAAAGGTTCAACCCGATTCAATAAAAAATTATTTTTTATATTATTTTTACTAATATAGTGATATACTAAGAAAAAATAAGGTATAAGTGATTTATAATACATAAATATAATACATTGGTTAAACCGACTGGTCCGATTTTCACAACCCAGGTTAGAACACGTGATAACCCTGCCCCTAAGGCTCAACCTCAAGGGGACCTACCCTAAAACACATGCTAGAAGAGATGCAACAAATGCGTCAGAAAACCAAAGTCACCAACTGACGAGCACTTTAAGAGTTAATTAAGGGGACCTACTCTAGGTGATGGACCTGGTAAAAGATCATGGTAATTATGACCTTTGATATTAGATTATGACAGTTACAAGCTCTGGTATGAGATCGTGGTAGTTATGACCTCTGGTCGAAGATCATGACAATTACAATCTTGGGTAGAAGATCATGATACTCAAGGACCATAATCTCTTAGTGGACTATTCAACCTCACTTAGGCTAACCGCCTCCAGGATAGAGATAAAAGGAGGGAGAAGTGACTTTCTTAGGCCGATTAGACTAGATTCCAAAACAAATTGCAATACAGGTCTGCAAGATTTGCATGCGCAAGGTCGATCAACTATAAAAACAAAATTAGTCAACCACATCAATCAAGAAGTGATGATTGGAAACTGGTATGTCTCAACCATTTAGGGGCCTATGCATCGGAGGGTTACTTGTCTTTACCTATGTCTGATAGATCTTAACTTGACCGACCTGTGTCTAGTAGATCTCAACCCGACCTGACCTGTGTCTGGTAAGTCTCAACCTGACCCAACATGTACATAGTAGGTCTCAACCCGACCTGTAACCCTAACAATTATTGGATTGAGAGATGTGACTAGACGGTTATCAAATCAACTTGCACATGAGTAGATCGTGAAGGACCTCCTAATAACGATTGAGACTACCCCAAACGCAACCACCTAGGTCGTATCCCCCGCACGTGGAACGCCTCTAGTTTGTGCTTTGATTTTAGCTGAATGCAAGACTTGTCTTTCCTCATGGAACACCTAGATCGTCTAAACAGATTCAAATGTAAATACGAGTTGTATTGCATAGCCAGATAGGGTGAATGATGACTTGGATCGCACGAGGTCACACGACCTATCCCCACGAGCACCACTAATGCATGATCTAAGCCAATAAGGAGAGTTCCCTCCGATTTAGAGGGCCAACGGTTACCATTTTAAGCATATATAAAGTCTGGAAAATCATTGACTTGAGCATCTCATTCATTCAGCACACACTTAATCGTCAACAGAACGATCTAGTAGTCGAGAGCTAGAACAATTTTAATGGTACAACAATGTCGAAGCTCAAGATGTTTGAAAGTATTCAGGTGAAGTCATTTATTATGATTTACTAATACTTATTTCCTTTTTATGATATTTGTATATGGTTGGTTACCCTTGTACCCTAATTAATATAGAGTTTAATTTCTATGCACAATACAAAAGTTTAATTGACGTTTAATCACAATTCTTTATTTATATAACTTTTAAAATATTAAATGCTAGAGTCAATAAAGAGTAACCGTGCATAAGTCATTTTTTCAATCATAAATATCCATTTGCTTAAAAAATTGAGAAATCTATCATTTTGGATAATCTTAACCCAAGTAAAATTTTAAAATTCAAAAATTAACAATAAAGTAATATAATACTTCCCTCATTCCTAGATCCCTTATTATTTTAGACTTCCCTCGTGCCGGCTCGACTCGTCAAACTTTTACAATAAAATAGGTCAGGTTGGTCAATCGATATTTTATTTGGACTGCATATTTCTAAGTTCAATTTGACCCTATATTGTATCATCAGACCATCGAGCCAAAACAGACCTATTCTTTTAAAAAAATCAAAATTCAAACTTTTATTAAAAAATAAAATATACTTTATAATGCAAGTTTAAACCAATTCAAAACAACACATTAAATCAATCCAAAACACATACTAAATAAGTCTAAAATAACATTAAAATATATTTATATGCATATTTTAATTTCATATACATTTTAGAACAACAATATATTATTAAATAACATCCAAGATACTCTTATATGAATTTT
Organism: Psophocarpus tetragonolobus; assembly: GCA_037954015.1. Taxonomy (NCBI): domain Eukaryota; kingdom Viridiplantae; phylum Streptophyta; class Magnoliopsida; order Fabales; family Fabaceae; genus Psophocarpus; species Psophocarpus tetragonolobus. The sequence continues at coordinate 52,488,497 of CM075693.1, read as the reverse complement.
TTTATATATATATTAATAATATGTATAAATTGATTTTACATGAAACATACTTTTATGTGTATATTTTTATTTAATATATTTTTAACAATATATTATTAATATGTATTCTTAAAATTTATATATTTGTATTTGTATTTGGGTCGTCATGGCCATTAGACCGGTTCGACCCAAATCCATTTAAATAGTCGAGATAAGTGGATCAGGCCAAAAAGATTCGCTTCTATTTGGGCTTCTTTTCTAGTGTTCAGCCTGACCCATTTTATAGGTCCAATAGGTCAGACCTATTTTGACAACTCTAGATAAACACAAAAAAGAAACATCCATAACATTGCATACAATCACACAACCCTAAGAGAGATTTCACAATATTGTGGGAAGACACTGAGCACAAAAAACATCCTTCACATTGCAACACCCACATGATAGGTTTCACGATATACTAGAAAATATATTGAGCACAAAAAAACATCTCTAACGTTACGCACACACTTGTGTGAGGTCTTAAGGTTTAACAATACTGTGAAAAACAAGTTGAGCATGAAAAAACATCTTTGACATTGCACACACTTAGTAGAAAACTTCAAGTTTCCCACACTATTATGGTCATGACCATAAAACTGTGGAAAATGCACTATCTGGAAAAAAAAAATCAATTCAAAATCAGTTATATTTAAAATTGTTTCAAACTAGTTCAACTGGATTTTTAAAAGCAAATCAATTTTGAACTAGTTTTCTAAAGCAATTCATTTTGGTTTGGACCTTTTAGAAAATTGGTTCTTGACTACCCTTTCTTCCGACAAAATTATCAAATCTTGAATCACTTTTATTTTTGGTTAAATGTTAACTTTGATCATTATGTTTTAGTTTTTTTTTTTTCGTTTTAATACATTAAGTATTAAAAGTTTTAATTTAATCCTTTATGTTTTTTAATATTTTATTTTGGTCCTTTATAAAAATATGGGTACATTTGGCTCCTTACCTACCTAATTTATATAAAGGTTTACCTTTGCACACATTCCATGCCACTAAGAAAATTATTATGCACAACTACGACGATTATAATGTTGAAGATGAATTCTGTCATATGAAGTAGTAGTAATTAGGGTGAATGTGATTTAAGAAAATTAATAAAATTGAAATAAAAATAATAATGCTTTTAGTCAATGTTATCAAATTGTAATCGGCCCAGCTAGTCCAACTAGACATATACACCACACAATTACCTTTTTAGTTTTCGAGTAACCTTAAAAATTGGCATATGCGAGACTTAAACCCAAGTTTGTGAAATTAAGATATAGCAAACCACTAATCAATCTATTTGTTTTAAATATATTAGACAAATATATATATATATATATATAATAAATATAATATAATATAAAATTAAAAATTTAAATCATTTAATAGATGCATAGAATTGTTTATTATGATTTTTAAAGATATAACATATAAATTATTTTATATTTTTTAATGTCAATCATGTCATGTAAGTCAACTCCATAACCTTCCAAATTTATCCTAACTCCATGACCCTGTAACCTAACGAAATCAATGATCAAATTGAGTCTAATAATATTACTTTTAATTAATGATATTTTAATTTATTTATTTTAAAATTATCTAAAGCTAACATAATACAAAAGAATGAACTAAAATGAAACTTTAAAAAAGATCATAATAAAACTTTAAAATCTCAATATACAAAAATAACAAAATACTAAAATATAATAGATTAAAATTATATTTAATCTTTTTTTATTTCAATCAATATAATTTACTGCAACAAACAAATAAAAAACTCACGTTAAATACATCTTCTAAAACAATAATTATAAAAATCAATTAACTTCCCAAAATGTAAATCTCGGCATTCATAACGTGATTATGAAATTTCTAATACAAAACACAGTTTTTAATATATTTGCTATTAAAGCTTCAATTATTTTCTATTACATGTAATTCTACTAATTTAACTCCATTAACCTAAATTAACTTTGGAGTTCACATCATATGAAATTGTCCGATCTTCCATCATATTAATTCCACATCTCTATGGAATGGAGAGAGAACTAGGAATTTCAACACAATTGGTCTCCAAAAGTTTGTCTATAGCAGAATTCGTGTATAAATTTCCTCAAAGTCACAAGAGGATACTTCATAATTAAAATATGGAAGATATATGCCATCACCACAACATCATGCCTTTTTTATGAGATATCCCCAATATTGTTATCCTGCAATTATTTCATAAGAAAGTAAGCAAACGAAATCAATTCTTGAAGTGCATGTTCAAAACAAAGATAGGTAATATGATGCAGAAAAGTGGTGTTATCCTAATTTTCTTCCTTTTCCTAACAAAAGGTCTTTTTCCAGCATAAGTGTTTTTGCATGAATAGTGTTCTTAGAATGTGGGTTTAGGCTTAACCACTTTTTCAAAAACATGTCTCTAGATTTTAATAGATTTAAGATAAACTCTTGTATCATTTTAGCATGTCTCTAGATTTAACTCAAACTTAAAACCTAACTCAATAAATAAGGATTGTCCCTTACTTATATAGTGTATTTTATTTTGACACTATTCTCAATACATGAAGCAAAAAACAAAACCTAAAAAACCTAATTCAGCTAGACATTTCACCTAAGTATCTTTTCAAAATCTAAAGGAGAAAATCACTAAATATATATAAAACAAAAGTGTGGTAAAATTTACATCACCACAATGCACACTACAATTTTAACTTTTTGTACAAATGCCAATTGAAAAAAAATAAAATAAGCTACCAAATGTTATTTAGAATTTGGTCAATAGATATTTACCCTTTTAGAGACAGCATATGCATCATTGTCCTCACAATATATCTTTTATGGATTCTGACTCTTCATCAGACATACACCTTTCATCAGCTAAAATTGAGTTTAGGAATTTATCTTCCTTTGTAGTTTCAAATGAGGTCTGTATTGTATTGTTTTTGTTTTCATTTCTAAAAACACACCTTTCATTAGCTAAAATTGAGTTTAGGAATTGATCTTCCTTTGTAGTTTCAAATGAGTTCTGTATTGTATTGTTTTTGTTTTCATTTCTAAAAATACATCTTTCATTAGCTAAAATTGAGTTTAGGAATTGATCTTCCTTTGTAGTTTCAAATGAGGTCTGTATTGTATTGTTTTTGTTTTCATTTCTAAAATAAACATAATTAAATGAATAGTTTGAAAGAGATGTTTCATCCTTCTCAATACTATTTGGATATTGTTTTTCTGGAAATAAATATTTATCCATTAAATTTGAATTCAAAAACTCATCTTTTTCTCTAGTTTCAAATGAAGTCTGTGTAATATTGCTTTCATTTTTAAAATAGGCATTGTTAAATGGGTAATTTGGAAAAAGTGTTTCTTCCTGCTCAATTCCAGTTGCACACTGTTGTACCGGGGAGAAGTATTTCTCTGCCTGAGGAGTTTCCTGAAATATTGTTTCCATTCCATTAAAAGTACCTTCCTGAAAATAAAAATGAAACAAGTACCAGTTTAGAGAAGGTTTCACACGGCAGAGTGTAAATATATCCATAAATGATGCATCAGCTTACAGATGGAATTTCTTCTGCTGTTGTCAGATTTTCAAAGACAGAAATCATGCTTTTACTTTGCTTCTCTTTGTCACAGATCAGTGCATCAGTTACACCTTTATTTGTTCTCTGATGTTTCTTCATCAAGCGACATAAAACAAAATTCCTCTGCAAAATTTGGAAGATAATTAGCATTTATTTGATACAATTTGAACAATAAAAAAAAAAAAAGGCCAAGACAATTCAGGGAAATTTACTTGTCTTTGACGAAAACGGATGATGAATTTTGAAGCTAGCTAGATAAAAGATTTAATTAAGCACTTATCCAAGAAGTTATTTGACAGCATATTTATAAAGTTATATCTAGGAACTCATTGGAATAAACTAAAAAAATAATCCTATTAGGTAAGCTGTCGCACAAAGCTTACTGAAAGAAGCTCTCCCAAATGGCCCAAGTGGAGAAATTGGGTTCATGAATAGAGACTGAGAAAAGCAACGGTGGGATTCTAACAAAGGATCCAATAACAAATTAATAACAGCCTTATAACGTAAGAACAACCAAAAGGGCAAAAAAATGGTATGAAAGCCAAAAAGAAAAGAACCTACAATAGTGACAAAAAAAACTAGTAGAAGGAGTGTTAAAATCGGTTGCAAAAACCAACAAACCTTGGTTTGATGAAGGGTAAGAGCATGGTATTCATGAATAACCCAGAAGGACTTGACACCAGAGGAAACACGGCCTTGATAGTAAACAAGAGTCTTCTTACTCCCAATGACTGTGTTGGTTTCCCAGGTCTTAACTTTACGATCTGCTCCGGTGGGTTTCCAGAAGCCAAGCTTGGTTCTCCTGTTAACCCGTCTACTGTTTGAATACTTGAAATCAACAGGGCTGAAGAAAAACCATTCTGGGTTACCAAATGGTATGGCTGATTTCGCTAATATCCCTAATTGAAAAACAAAAAGAAGAAGAAGAAAAGAGATGAATAAAGAACAAGAGTGAAGGTAAAGAAGATAAGATGAAGAAATAGAGTGTTTGGATTACTTGGTACATCCCATGGTTCCACATCGCAGAGATCAATAACGGGGATGATGTTGACACGAGGATCATCAGCGAGCAACATGTGTTTGAGGTAAAAGTCTACAAGTTCTTCTTCTGTTGGACGGAAACCAACTCCTACAATATCCATTGCCTGTGGATTTGGTGAAAACTTCATTAGTATGTACTATGTAGTAACTCACAAAGGAAAATGAAAATGAAAATGAAAATGTAAATGAAAATCAACCTAGTGTCTTCTGTTTCTGTTGTGTTCTGGACTCGCCCCTCCTCATTTTATAAACCAACCACACCACATTGACTCCTTAGCTAACAAGCAGTTGTTAAAATATACAAAAAACATCTAATTTTAGGAAATTGTCTTCTACTCACCTATGTTTTCTTTTTTCCCACTAATAATAATTAGAATAGATCTATTTGGTCACACTTTTTTATTCCAACTACAAACCTCCTACTTGATAACTTTCCACGATATCTTTTATAAAAAAATATTTAACCGGATGAGTTTGAAGGCTTTTTATATGAATAAAAGTTGAAATTAAAAGATAGTATAAAACTATTTTAATTTTCAGTGTATAGATGTTAAATTTATCTTTTTGTTCTCTGTTTGGGAATCTGTAGCATTTCTCCTTTCACACCTCCAATAAAGTGATTTTTTCCGCCTTCCCATACTCCAAACATGATTGAAAGAAATGGAACGTGTAAACTACAGTCTTATAAATTGCTTTCTTCGGTTGAATCCAGATAAAAGTGATGCGTGGCTTTTCATAAAATCTAATATGTAGCATCTCTTATATTAATTTAAATATTTTTTAATTAAATAAAAAGTTATATTGAAATAATTAGAATTGAAAAAAAAAAATATCAATAAAAATGTTAGTTATTTATTATCAATTAAATCATATAATTTGAGCAAACTACCGAATTAGTTCTTAAAGATTATAAAATCCAGAAATTATCTAAATCGTTCTAGAGACCGAAATGTATAACGACTAAAAAGATTAAGTGTTGAAGACTTAAAAGTCATCATCTCTAAAATCTTTCAATATTATTTTTAAGATATATTGTAAATAAAATGACACAATGATTATTAATAACGCGTAAGAATAAGAATCTTGTAGGTTCACCTTCTTCCAAGAAATGGACAAGAATTTACTCAACAATTTTTCTCTCATTCTATATGGATTTAAGCTGTTATGAGTCTCTATCACTAAGACTATGATTAGTTTTTCTCACTCAAATGAATCCATTTTTCTCATTTATTATCTATTATATTGTAGCCTTGGTCCCCAAGTTTCTTACTTGCCCCACCATTTCAACTCCTTGCTCTCTCAATAAACAAAAAGCTGGTTACTAAAGAGTGAACTCAACATTTTGATGTCAGTATTCTCTCCTCAACTTTTGGGGCCCAGTTAACCGGTGCAGGATCTCATACTCCGCGTAAATGCCTTTTTATTTTTTCACTCTCAGAAGATAACAAACAAAATTCATATGTTAAAATAAACAGTAAATAAATGCAAAAACTTACCTCTTTTTCTTTACAAACAGTACAATTTGATACTAAAGAATCTGCACATTAATTTCTCAGCAAAGCAAGTTAACAAACTAGTCTCTGGCCAAAACAAATAGGAGAGAATTTTATCCTTACTACAAAAAATAGTTAAATTAACCATTAAATTCTTCAATATTACAAGCAAGGAACACATTAGCTATTCTTTTATTCATAGAAAATTATAATTTTCAAGAATCAATTTAAATTGCTGATGCTTCTGTGAAGAATTAAATTGATATAGAATTCACATTTTTAGGCTAATTATCTATTAGAAATGAAATAAAAAAAATCTAAAAGTTGTTTTATCTCATATTTATAATATTGAAAGTCTAAATATATAATTGATTTGAATTTTTTATCTGCAAAAAGATAATTTTGGACCTTTACTCTTAATACAGAAAGAGAATATAGAAATGAATAAAATAGTAGAGAGTAGAGACGTTTAAAACCAATATAAATGAAGAGTTTTAATTTGAGGGAATATTTTTTATTTTTATTAATAAATTAAATTAAAATGTTATTTGTAACTTTCTCATAAAATATTATCTTTTTTATCGTATACTAACTATCAGCTGCTTCCATCATCGGTTTAAAGCTAGACAAATTAACAATTAGAATCTAAATATAAGCAAATTTAATTATATGGATTAAAAAAATCAGTTAAAATACCATTTAATTCTAATAAATTCAATGAAAAAAATAAGATTTCTTATAAAATTTTCTTCATTGAAACTTATATTTATATTGAGAAGTGTTTTTGAAATAATATCATTAAAAAGTAAAAATAGTAAAAAATAAAGCATTATATAATTAAAGATTGATTTTGAAACAGTATCATTAAAAATAATTAAGATATATTTATATTGAAGTCTAAAATGTTTTTTCTTATGAGTCCAGAATCAGACTGTACAGGAAGTATAATGGAAAAATTACATAGTGCGTACTATTAGTACGTAATATAATGTAGCTTTTCTTGAAAACAAGAACCAAAGAGAATATAGATGGGAAATTCTACTGGTTTATTCAATTTTGCTTTTCACAAGATTGGTCCCTATAGCTATAGCGTGTAATGAGATATGACGTGGAGTGATAACATTTTATAAACAACTACTGCTTAAAAAAATGTAAGGTGAAATGAAATTTAAGAGAAATCAGATTTGCTGTGAATTTGTTATGTCATTAACTTGAGTTCTTGCCCCTACCATCTCAAATTAGGTCATTGTATTTGTCCTTATTTAAGGTGTTTTTTTTAAAGTGTGGTCTCCACATCCACTAGTTTTTGCCTCTAAAATGTGAAAACTCATTCTGTCAAAGGATGTACAAACAGTTGTATGAGTACAAGATTACAGTTTCTGTTAAGATACTAGTTTATATATACCTCCTTCCCATGACATTGATTTAACTCTTCTTCATATCTCCACTGCGTGTCTTTCAGCTGCTGCTAATAAAGCATGGTTACATAAGTGCTTTTTCTTTCTCCTTCATATCAAAGATGATACCTTTTTGTGTTTCCATGCTATTAAAATCTTGTGATCAAAGGAAATATTAACCTGAATTTTGGTCACACAAAATCTGCTCAAGGTTGATTCCATATACTAATATTGGTCATAAAACGTTGCCTCTGCTTCGTTTACGCTAAGTATCAATTTTTCAGTTCTTGCACACGTTAAAAATTTAAAATCATTTTTACCAACAAAATGGATCATTAAAAATGGTTGTTAACACTCACAAACTAGTGTCGTCCACATAGACATGAGTTATGCACTTCAGGCTCTCAATTTTCTACTAATTATCACAATTTCCCTTAATTATACTTTTTTTCTCCCTATTTTATTAAATCTGTACAAAATTTTGTTTTCTGACTTTTCTCTATTTTTAACAATCAGCAATTTACGTTTTGTGTACTAAATTGAAATGTTGAGATTGGCACATGTTAAATTATTAATGAATTTAAAAAATGACAAAATGTCTTAATTTTAAAATAAAAGAACAAAGATTACGGATTTAATAAAATTGGAGACAGAAATTGCAATTAATAGTCATTACGAGAAGCATATAACTTGGAGGTAGGGCGGAAAGGATTCTCTTCAATTGAGATGGAAAATGTGACATTCACAATATAAAATATTTAACTAGAGTTGTCCTGCACCAGTGCCGAAGTAATGTAATGTGGCCCGAAAATCAGTTCTTTCAACTGCATTTTGTAAATTCCATTATTTCTGGCTCCTTCTGAATTTTCAAGAATTTTGTTATGATTAGATACAAATGGAAAAAAATTCACTTGCTCTTTCAATGGTGCAACTTACTGCATCTTTCTTATTGTTAGAAACCGTGGGGTTAAATTTGAAGCCATTTTACACTACTTAGCCGGGCACGTTCTCCTGTTGCATGTTAGACAGATTGTTTCAGACCTTTGTATCGTAAAATGAATAAATAAATTATGCTTTATATGGCTCAAATTTCCATATCTACTTTCTTTTAGTCCTAAAATGAATAAATAAATAAGTGAAATTTGTTAGGCATATTAAAAACTTACCCATGCATATTTTAATTTGACAAAAGAGTATCATTTTACTAGAATCCCAGCTAATGTTCATTTCTAATCACATTCTTTTGTGAAAATGTGCTTAAAAATCTGTATTGAATATGAAAATGAATCCTGATGCTGACAAAATATCAAACAACTGACACGCATACCAGCATATTTTGAACACTATCAAAACATTTCCGGTAACGACCATAGACTTATAAGATAGGTTGTATATATGACTTGACACTGTTGATTAGCTACAAATATGAAAGTTAATTCGCAAGTATTGTTCAAATTCATGAAACAAAATAAATTTGTTTAGCTTTAAGGTTTATGTTATCACAAATTTAAGGAGGAAACCCCTAAATCAGTCTTTCAAATATTACAATGTCACCAGTGGAGACACAACAACACAGACTTTGTAACAAATTTGGCTGCAGTGCTAATCTTTAGACAACCACTTTAGGGATACTCCAATCCATATTTTATTTACACAGGTATCCAGATTGCAATTGTAAAACCAATGACTATGGAAAAGGTACCAAATAGTTTGTAGAGATATTTCATTATGATAAGGAAGATGCAGTGAGCATCACCAGAGCAATACATGTGAACTTGAACTATACAACTTACCTATCATATAATAACGAGCTTGCCATGTAGCAGAACTACATGAAAAGGAAACATCGTACCCCTCAACCTCCCTTCATACACACTACCTGTACTTCTAAGTTCTAACATGTTAATACGTCCCAACTAATTACTATTAACAACAAAATTCCTATGACAACATTGACAAGATATACCGAACGTGGAAATAAGTGGTTTGAAGTTCTCTCCATGTAAAAGAAAGAGCCACTGTTATTGAAATCAGAGGATTGAGGGCTTCTGCTTTTGAATTTCCCTCTTGAAGTGGTATTTTGAGCATTTTTCTGATCTTTTTCTGATTTCACATTGAGTAACTCCTTCCGAGCCTGAGAATACATCACATGAAGCACGGTATTACCAATAGTATGCTAAAATGAAAATAACTTTAAAGGAAGCATTTGTCTACTTGGTAAGAAATGACTTAAATTTTCGAACACAGAATCTTGGTTTTTCTCACCTCTACGTGGGATACTGCATTGGTTGAAACCTCCCTCTTCTGGGTTTGAGGTCTTCCTGCGACAGTTCTTTGTAATATGAAGTTGCCTGGTCTTAGATGGTACTGATTTTTCAATCTTGTTGGAGAAGAAGAACTAGAAATTTCAATAGAATTGAGCTCCAAAGGTTCATCTGCAGTTGACTCAACAGAGGATGTCTCCACTGCCCAGAAATTATCTTGAATGATGCTCTCCTTTTTCTCTTTGTTTGCTTCATGGCTAGAAGCTAGACAACTCGTGCCAACAGGGAAAGAATCATAGGATGATTTAACCATTTTCGATGCAGGGTATTCACCAGAACTAATGCTGTCATGCTGTAATAATTTCAGAAGAAGATAAACAGATGAAATCAATTCTAGAAGTGCTCCATAAAAGAAAAAAGTCATAAATAGAAGAAAATACAAAGTACTTTTGGCATCTTAGGGTATATGTTGGGGAAGACCAAAAATGGGGAACAGAAAAATAGATTGCTTTATCTCCATTTCTTTGTTCCCTATCCATGTCTCAGTAATGTGTCATGCATTGATGATGACTCACAACAGAACTTCGAAATCAACTCAAACCAAACATCTAATCTGGGTATCTTTTCAGAATCTATGGGAAAAAAACACCAAGTGTCTGCTTACTTCTATTTTAATTTCTCAATTTCATTTTTTTCTTTTACTTTTTAATTATAAAACTGACACCTTGTTTTCAAAGATTTGTCCAGGAAACATTGAAAACAATTTTTTTTCTGTTTACTCGGTCTCTTGTACAAATCTTTGAAAATAAGAAACAAATTGAAAACAATGTAGCAGTTTTGTAACTGAAACTAAATACAAAAAAAGAAAAGAGAAATAAACAGACCCTAAAATTGAAAATGTGGCAAAACTTGCATCACTACTAATAGTTCATAAAAAAATAAAGACACAGTGCCCAATATCATTTGGACTTTGGACAATTTTTCTTTACCAAATTAGAGACAACTTCAGCATCTATGTCACTGTTTGCATTGTATACCCTTCTCAATGACTTTGGTTGGGTGGAACTATTGACAAAACAGTGTCTTCTTTCTTCATTGATAACAAATTCTTCATCATCAACCCAAAATGAATTTACTAACTCATCTTCCTCATCGGTAACTTCAAATGGAGTTTGCATATTAATGTTTTCATTTCTAAAACAGGCATTGAGAGATGGGGACTTTGGGAAAAATTCATCCAGCTCAATACCAATTTGAGACTGCTGTGCTGGGGGGAACAATTTCTCTGCCTGATCCACGGCCTGAAAGATTTCATCCATATCTGTTCCAGGAAAAATCTCTACCTGAAAAAAAAAAAAAAATCAGTTCTCAGCATGTTTCACAAGCAGAGCGTAAATCTGTCCATGAAGGATGCTTCAGCTTACAGATGGAATCCCTTCTGCTCTTGCCCGTTTTACATAATCAGAAACCATGCTGGGTTCCCCTTCATCAAAGGTCGGTGCCTCAATTCCCCCTTCATTTTTCTTCTCAGCTTTCTTCATCAGCCGGCACAAAACAAAAGTTCTCTGCAAAACTTAGGAGGATAATGAGCCTTTTTATTTGACATCATTCGTAAGAAAAATCAGGCTAACGCTTCAAAATCAGAATTTTATTTCCTGAAAACTGAATAGTTCTCCTCACAGCAAAAAATAAAAAATAAAAAATGGTGGCTTGGTAGGGCATGCAGCAAAATAAAATTAAATTTCTCCAAAAGAGATATAGAGCAAAAATTAATAGGAAGTCTTTGATGAAAAATGACTAATTTCAACTGCATTTACATAAAAGATTTAATTAAACACTTATCCAATAAGTCATATGGGAGCTTATCCGTAAGGTATATCTAGGAGTTCTATGGAATAAACAAAAGAGATCTTATTTTGGTAAGCTTTACATAAAACTGGTTAAAATAAACTCACATGCCCCCTTCGTCATCATCAATCAAGGCCAAATGGAGAAAATTGGGTCATGAATAGAGATTGAAAAAATAAAAATAATGGGATTCAAATTCAAAGAAAGGATCCAATAACCCTCTAAAGTGAGAACAGCCATAGGATAGGAAATAATATCAAAGCCTAAACACTCCATAGTCCAAACTGTAGTGACAAAGATATAGAAGAAAGGTAATTTCCACCACCAACAACAAATCCTTATCCTATTAAAAAAAGCTAGACTGACTACTGGCTACAGAGGGTAAAAAAGATAATCTCCAAAGAGTGTTAGAATTTATAGAAAAAACAAACCAACCTGGCTTTCATGGGGGGAAATAGCATGATATTCATGAATAACCCAGTTGGTCTTGGCACCACGGGGAACACGGCCTTCATGGAAAACGAGAGTCTTCTTAGTCCCAATGACATTGTTGGTGCCTGTTGTTCTAATGTTTCGATCATTTCCAGTGGCTTTCCAGAAGCCACGCTTGGTTGTCCTGTTAAACCTTTTACTTTTCAAGTACTTGTAATCAACAGGACTGAAGAAAAACCATTCTGGGTCATGTGATTTGATCACTGATCTTGCTGATACCAAAAATTGAAACAAGAAAAGAATGAAACAGCAGTGAAATAGTGTGTGATTGCATAATGATGAAAGGGGTGTTTAGTGTTTACATTACCTGGTACGTCCCAAGGTTCAACTTTGCAAAGGTCGATCTCAGGGATGATGTAGACAGGAAAATCATCATCAAGCAGCTTGTGTTTGAGGTAATAGTTGACAAGCTCTTCATCAGTTGGGCGGAATCTGAATCCTATAGGCATGTGATCCAGTATTGGAAGTATGCTCTCCATTGTTTTTGCAAATTGCAAGTGAGAGAGAGAAGAAAGGGAAAGGAAGATGAAGATGATGAAGAAGGTGCCAAGGAAAGAATCAACTCTTGTGCTTCAGCATAATCAGCCTTCAATCTTATTTCTACTTTATATCAGGAAAAGCCATTCACTACCTTTGATATTCATCTAAGCCTACTTTGGGCTTAGCTCATAAGGAAAATACAACACGGGAAATTGTTCTTGTCATGTCATACAGGCCAACCTCTGATTCACTTTTTTTTTTTTTTTTTATGAAAAATCCAACTTACTTTTTTATAAAAGCAAACAAATAAAAGAGAAGCCGAGACCACATCTCCACAATAAATCCAGCTTGCAATACTCACATACTTTATAAACATAATAAAGGTTCCTGCATTAAGAATAGAAAACACATGTTATATGTAACCAATTCTAAGATACAAATTGAATATAAGAAAACATTTCTAAAGACTTCATAATTATATTATATAAAATTATGGAATTCCCAAAATATCTAAATAATCCGACAGACATCGTGTTAGAAAAGAAATTTAAATCCTAAAAGTAATAGATTATGGTTAGACGTAAAAAATGAGTCCTCGCAAATTTGTTCAACACAAACAAAACATTCACTCCACTCTACCAAGCTGTTATTTTATTGCCCGGCATAAATTTCTTGTCATTAAATATAATAATTTTTTTTATTCTCTTGACAAAAGTTAAAAACCATACCATAGATCAAGGTTATTAAAATCGAGAGTTTATGTAAACTCGTAAGAGTATAGTAAACTCGACTCGTAAAATCGTCAGAGATTACTTCATTAAAAATATGACTATAAATCACATAATAATTGAAAGTTTTCAATACATAATAAGTTCAAATCTACATAATAAATTTAAATTATTCTAAATAAGTAGAAATTAAAGTAGAAACACTTAAAATTTCAAAACTTTTTTAGACATAAGAACAAATTATATTCAAAACACTTAAAATTAGAGTTAATATAGAAAAATATCACCTAAGAAATTTGTTCACGAGTTTACTCCGATTTTACTGAGTTTACTCCGATTTTACGAGTTTACTCTGATTTTACCGAGTTTACTCCGAGTTTACTACTTTTCCGATTTTACTGCAATTTAACTCGTGTGAGACTTGTAAACTCATAAACTCGTACAATTTTACAAGTTAACTCGCAATTTTGACAACCATGTCATAGAATTAGTAAACAACTGTGTGAGTTGTTATATTATCTTTATTGTAAAAAATGTGAAAAATCCCGTTATATCTTAAACAAAATCTACCTATGAAACCAAATAGGTAACATATATAAGTGAAAGATAATTTTCACTTTACAGGTCCGTCTTAAACTCTCATTTTAAAATTTTTTAAACAATATTATTAAGAAATATCATTGATTTTATATATCACTAATTTTTATTAAAAATTTAACCGATTATGTTTGGTAGATTTTTTTCTCAAGCATAAAATTTTATTTAGAAATTTTAATTAAATTTTAGTGGAACAAACGAGATAGTGGTTGAAAATTACGTATTTATTCGCACAAATGGTAGTATTGATTTATTTTCCCCCTATCCAAATCACGACTTGCTTTTTGACCTATTTGTTATTGTTTTGTTTTTAAGCCATGAAAGATGCTTTTTTACTTGCTATATGCTTCCTACTTCCAAGGTAGAAACTGTGTGCTTTTCCACTAGGCATGTTTGGATACGGAATAAAGTGTAAGTGTCTGCAGTGACCGCGTTAGAATAAAAATCTTCCTAACACAATTCAGGGAACAATTTCTATCAAATGGACGAATGCTTCTTCAACGTGTCTTCTAATTCTGAGGCTATAAGCTTTCATTTGTGACTTCTATATGTTAGTTTTTGGAGCAATTCCAAATGGAACTTTTCTTCTCTTTTTTTTTTTTTCTGAGGCTATATGTTAGCTTTTGGAGCAATTCCAAATCAGCAACTTTTCTTCTCTTCTTTTTTTTTTTTTTTTTGTATGCCAACTTTGTCACATGCTTCTTCAGATTAATGACTAAAAGAGAATATTTTACTCACTTTTTTTATTTTGTAAATATATTTCCAGCAATCTTTGTATTGAATTTTGGATGGTTATTTCTGAAAGCACAATTTTTTTTTTTAAATTATAGTTGATTATTAATTTTATTTATAGACAAAATATTAGGAGCATTAATAATATTAATGTTTGTTACAAGTGGGGATGGAAACCACCTTTTTCTCACCTCTCCACTTTCTTAATCAATTGTCACTTTATATTTTTCAATTAAGTAAGGACTTCACACATTCAAAATCTTAGCGTAACAACACAAAATTATATATATATATATTAAGAACTCAAAATATACTTAAACATACATTATATTAGAATTAAATTTTACATTTAATATTTTTCAAATTTGGAATGTAATTTTGAAAAAAAAAGTATTGTACTTTTTTTTATTGTAATTTTTATAAAAGAAATATGAGAATTTTGATAAACAATAGGGAATGCACTTAATATTTTTAGTCATAAGTTTTTTTAAGGGAACTTTTAGATTTTTTATTATATTCAGTTTGATATATTATATTTTAAAAAGTTTAATTTAGTCTAATCCATTATATTGATTTATCTTAGATATATAGTTTATTATTTTCTAATTTAATTCTTGAATCCAAGTCTCTTTATTTTCATCGTTTTAAACTTTTAATTCTTTACTTTTTAAATATTACTTTTATCGCAAGACATAACTTTAAAGGTTTTTATCTTATATTTTTTAAATTGTTTTGTATATTAATTATTTCTATACCAAAATACTCTTAATTACTTTATATCAAATGCATTATCTTTATTATAAAGATCGTATAATATAATCAAAATACATTAATTAATTAATTTGGTAGAAAGTAATTAATTAAAAAGAAAAAATATTTAACTCAATAAAATTAAAAATAATTTTAAAAAAATACTTTAAATTTAATGTTCTCTAACTAGAAAAATGTGTTTTAGTCAAATTTGATGCTTCTTTTGCTTTCTTTTATTGATTGTTTATGCCCCCACTACTGCACCACTGCATGATCTGAAAGACAAACTCATTCTGTTATACTCCCTTTATAGTCAATAGATAAGTACATGATTACAAAGGTTGCAGACTATTAATATTTTTGCAAGCTTGTAGAGTCATAACAATTTCCAAGTGGTGGTGGTGATAGCATTCATGAAATTATACCAATAGACTCCATCATTCTTTTCCGTCTTTTACTTTACTTTTTGGGACGTGAAAATGGGTTTAAAATTTTTAAGTCTGCCACTCAATCGTAATTCATTCTTTATATAATTTTTTAAATATTTATTAATAAAATTAATAAATTTATTATATGAATAAACATTTAGTTTAAAATTTTTTTACACTAATAATACATAAGTATTAAACTACTCAATGACTTTTCATCTCTCAGGATAGGAAAAATTAAAACTAAAACTAGAGAAATTATAACAAAAAGAATTTGGAAAATATTTGGTTCATCTTATTTATGTCTTTATACAATGATTAATATATTTCTATTTTATTTTTATTTTAAATATTATTTTTTTACCAGCCAAAGGATTTATTAATGAGAAAGTGTTAGATGAAAAGCATCATGGGTGTCATTCATCCAAGTACAAACAAAAACAATACATAACATCCCTCTAGAAGTTTTATCCCTCCATACAAAGGGTGGGATTCATGGTCCATTTTGTAAAGAAATAGGATGTAACTTTAGATATGTGACACCATTCTCACGATGCCACCACTTATGTTGCTTGGGTGATTGCTTGAATATCTGTGGAGTTTTATGAAAAATGACTACATTTCTAACCTTCTAATGACTTGATTGGTTTGGTTTTGTTTTTTAGTTTTTTAAAAGAGTTTTCAAAAATAGTTTTCAAAAACTGTTTTCGGGAAGAAAAAAAAAACTTGTTTGGTAAGTGTTATTTGAAAATTGTTTTTAAGATGTAAAAAAGGAAAAAATTGTTCATATTTATTAAAATTTCATTAATGAAAAGCAAAAAAAAATATTCTGATTGTATTTTGAGTTTTCATAACAAAAATAGAAAACTGAAAAACAAAACTACTTTTCTTATTTTTTAGTTTTTAAAAACTAAAAAACCATAACTATTTTTTGAAAACTGTTTTTAGAAAACACTATCCAAACGAGTTTTTCAGTTTTTAAATACTAAAATACTGAAAACAGTTTTATAAAGCTGTTGTCAAACAAACACTAAATTTGTCATAACTCAGCAAATCACACACTACTCCATGCTTTTTTCCTTTGCTGACTACCCAATATCAGGCGCTTATTTTGATAGGGCATATGATATTCCCCACCAAAGATAGAGATTTTGTTAAACTAAATAAGAGATTGGGCAAGTGAAAAATAAGTGAGAACTTGACTCTACCTCTTGACCACATAGGCCACACTTCTCGTCTCCTGGCTAGATAATCTTTCGATGTAGTAAGTTTTGCCTCATGGGTAACCTGTCTGCCATTATTTTAAATATTGTTTAAATTATTCTTATCATTATTATTTTATATTCCAAACCATCTAGGCTTGCACGTAATTCAATGTAGAGCATTTGGTCAAGAAAGATAATGAATTTTTGGATGAAGATTAATACACATTGACATAAAATATTAGTTCTATCATCACGTGGCATGTCTTGTTAGCAAGAAACAAGATTAATAGGATTTGGAGATGTGTGTCACAACTAAGAGGGAAGTTTCTCTTCGGGTTTCATAGATCTAAAACACACATTCACATTTTGTACATGTAACTCTTGACCATCTTAAAGGATTTGCCTTCAATTGGGATAGAAAGTTGGATACCGCAAGTGGTATGTTATTTGGATTCACTCTGGATATCATTTCTACTTGACATGACTCAACAACTGATAGAGGTAAGTAGGTCAATCAATGTTCAAATTACTTAACAAAAATAGGATCATGATCATCTCGGGAGGAATAGTTGTGTTACATGAGGCTCCTCCAAAAAAAATAAAATGAGATATTTACTTGAGCTTTAAATTAGTGATGACATTTATAATGTTTGATCTCTTATAAATAACGCATAAAAATAAAAACATAAAATAAAATACATGTAAGAATTTTGCTTTATTAACATAAAGAGGAAAGAATAAAATGCACATTGTTGTAATGGAACATCCATTTCTCTTATGAAGGATGAAAGAATTTGCTTGAGAGAAAATCATAAATAATCACAAAAAATATCAAAGTAAAAGTAAATAATTAATAGATATACAAAGTAAAAATAATGTTTAAACAATAATAGAGAAGGATTGCAAAAATACAGCTTAAAAAATAATTAAATGGGGATAAAAAAATAGGTTTTAAAGAATAACAAAGATAAAATAGAATTGTGATTTGTATTAGTTTTGTTTATTATATAAATAAATAAAATTATGTTGAAAAAAAATAATTATAAGGGTATTTTAAGAAATAGTTATAAAAAATATAAAATGAGATATTACAAATAATAGATGGAGATATAAATAACCTGAACCAAATATTTTTGTTTATTATATAAATAAATAGACTGTAAGATGATGTTGTTGTAATTATTTATGAAAATTGGAAATGGAAAAAAAGAAGCCTGATCCTGGATTTTATTTTCTAGATTTTATTTTAGATTAAAGAAAAGGCTAAATTATTAGGTTTTGGAAAAGAGTAAACAAAATTGTTAAAAAAAGTAAAGAAAATTAAATTACATAAAATACAAAATTAAATAATTCATACAAGACACCATAATTCAACCTGAAATATTCTTAAAAAATGTCTAATTTGGAATTTACTAATCTTACTCAATCAGTTTTTGCTTTGTTTGATTTAAAAGATGAAAATAATATTAAAATTATTTAGTTTTGATACGGTTGGATTCATTGTTCTTTATTTTATTTATCTCTCTTTCTTAAAAAAGAATATTTTAAATTAATTTTTCTCTATTTTTTTTTTTCATGTACTTTATTTGTTTCCGCACAACAAAACAGAGCTTTAGGGAGCATGAGTCTTATGTCCCTATCAAATGCTAACAAAAATTTTTAGTAGGTAAATATTAATTATTAATATATTAATTTTTATCAGTAGAGAAACTTGAATCTGGAATCTCTTTCTCTCACTTTCTTTCTATATTATTGTGCTAGACCAACTTTATAACTTTAGCCGACAAAAAATATTAGATAACCTAGCTAGTAGGTTATGTGATTTAACTACCAATCATCAATTCTTTTTAAGTTACCGTGAATTAAACTTGATGAACATTTGACGATTAACATAAATAAAATATGAATGTTTGAATTATTGGATAGAGGGGTGTGAATTTTCTTAACACACTTTATTATATTCAAATATATTTAAAATTATAAAAATATGAAGAAGGAAAATGTATCATTAACAAGTAAGATTTATATACATTTATGCTTTTGTATAAATTTCAATAGGTCAAGTCTCAGAAAATATATTGTTATCATTTCTCTAATCGGATAGGTAACAATTCAATGGAGGATGGTGATTGAGATATGAATCTATATAGAAAGTACATTTGATAAACGTTAAGTCATGAGTACAACGGTTCTCATTTAGTTCTAATAGTTAAATTTCAAAACTATAAAAAATCATTTTGCGTAAATTAAATTTTGAATGTCAATCTTATTAGATATTTTAAATTTAAATTGAGAATTTATTTTTCATAATTCCAGAATTTAAACTTAAGAACAATAAAGCTTAAGTATGGGAATTTTTCCATAGTGTCATTTTAATGAAAAATGACTGAAATGAGGTGTGTTTTTGTAAAATTCTCGGAATTGTATGATTTTATCTCAAACTATCATATCAGTTGTCAGTTTAGGTAGTCAAAGTACCAACACGTCATTTGACTTGACAGTCTGCGTTGACTACTCTCGAAATAGACATCATAGCTGACGAATTTTGCTAAGTTGTTGGAAATCGGTAACTGACCTACCAGTTTTGGATTGACGCTGCAGAGATTCTGCACCTTCCCAATGAACATAGACAATGAGAGAAACAAACCTTTGAAAACCGACAAGTCAGTTGCAGGGTTGAGTGGGGAGACGACACTTGTCACGGCATCTGAAAACTGACAAACCGACTGGCGGTTTAGGGTTTAGATGGTTTGGGTTGTGAAACCAACAACCCAGATGATAGTTTAGGGTTGCAGTCTTCACGCCGTGCTTTTAACGAATGGGTCGTTGTTAAGTGGCTCCAAATCGCCAACAAGGAGGGCAGCTTGGACCACTTTAAATTCGTGCCAAATGCATCACAATTCTGCAAAAAAAAAAGAAGCAAAATATTTGTAGTTGAGAAAGAAGACTGCACACATTGGAAAACTTTAGTAAAGAAAAAAAAATTGTAAGTTTTTATTATTAAGATTATATTATTTTTTTTAAATAAGCGTGTTGTATTTAACTGTAACAAATTTTTGTTTTGTTTATGATTCTTATTACTAAATACATTTTTA
Source organism: Psophocarpus tetragonolobus (assembly GCA_037954015.1). Lineage (NCBI taxonomy): Eukaryota > Viridiplantae > Streptophyta > Magnoliopsida > Fabales > Fabaceae > Psophocarpus > Psophocarpus tetragonolobus. The sequence continues at coordinate 52,468,342 of CM075693.1, read as the reverse complement.
AATAAATTATGATGAGTGTCTTACATTCAAAAAATATGTTTATAACCTATAATAATTTTTTCTAAAAAAGCATAAATTTTATTGGTTAAACTTTTTTAAAGTAAAATTTAATATCTATTGCATTAGAATATTTTTGGCGTCAAGTTTATTTTGTGCTAAAAATAGGTATTTAGATATTATTTCATGCATTGTTTAGGTGATAAAATATTTTTTATCTCTTTTTTTTCTTTAAATTAAATATTTGTATTTAAATTTAAAAATTCTACATAATAATTATTATTTTTTGAAATCATTAATTTATCAATTAAGATCTATCAGACACATGATTTTACTAGTTTCTAAAAATTGTTAATTTATCAATAACTTTTTCTTCTTCATTATGCTTCTTTTTTTTAAGCTTCAAACGTCATGTTAGTTGATGGTTTAGAGACAAAAATAATTATCCCTGGAAAACCCCAAATTGTCATCTCAAGTGTCAGTTTTATAGACTGTCATACCTCAGAACGTGAAGAATATATGCAACTAGTCCAAACCGGCAACTGAGTTACCGGTTTTCACATTCTTACAAGTCATCTGACGATTTAGAAAAAAGTCCCCCAAACCGAAAACTCATGTGACGGTTTGGAACCATTCTGGGAATTTTACAAAAATCACCCTATATAAAATGACACTTTGTACAAAAAAAAAAACAACCTGAAGTATGTAAGAGATTAAGAATGTTACAATAAAATTGCAAAAAGGAAAATTTTTCTCTAACTTTACTAAAATTTCATATAGAAAAAAGAAAGACTTATAAAATATGTACAGGAAAGGATCTGAATATATAAAAAAAAAACCACATACCTCATCAATCTTTATTTATTCTACTGAAAATTTCTAGATATCTGAACCGTGCAAAAATAAGGTAGCCACTACGAGAATTTAGTAACAAAAAGATTATATGGACCATAGCTCTTTTTGTCAAAATCAATGGATCCAGACCGTGAGAAAAGGAAATAGATAATATGCACATCCATTTTTTCATTGCAAAAATATCATTACATTGTTATCCCATTACCATAAAAAAGCGTTGGCCAGGGCTTTACTAAAACTGATTAGAGCAATGCATAAACTACTTTAATTCGACTCCACACATATACAAGACAGACTAATCACTAATGGCATGACATGTTTGGTAAGGGATTAAAAGTGAAAGAGAAAATTTATCACTTATCGTATACCCCTATGCCAAACTTGTCCAAAAATGAAATTTTTTATGTGGGCTATAGCTTATATTTCCACATTTTTTTTGGTTGACTCTAATAGGGTCTAAACTAATGGTGCCATGAAATAGCCAGCTAGCTAAGTACTGTTTTGTGGGGGAGAACATCGCATCCTTGCTGGTGAAAACACAGCTGTGAGTCTAGCATGATCAGAAAGAGAATAACCTTCTGGCCAATGTCCTCTCTCCACTTCACGCGGATACAGCATTGCAATCTTCACCTTAAAACCAATGGCTTCTTGCTGCTCCTGTTCTGTGTTACCATCTTCCATGCACCTATTCATATTTTCCAACACATGCTCTGGACATGTAGAATTCCATATTTTCTGCTGCAATGCAAAGCCAATCATCATTATTTTGTTCAAAACATCTCTATACATAGGAACCTTCTATACAATGTTTCTCCATTTTTATAAGATCCCTTTTTAATTGTTTTTGCGTTAATTGTTTTTAATAACTTTACAATTTTTTTGGACAATAAACAGTAAATACTATAACTTCATAAAATAAACTTTCTCTCAGTTTTTAAGATTGAAGATAACTAGTCAACGAATTAATAAGATAAACTACAGACCAACTATTGTCTCTCCATATATTAATTAATCAATGGAAAAGTAATAAGGTGAAAAGAGTGAGATAATGAGTTCCATTATTATAAGGGTCTCTCTTTAAAAAATTAAAATTGTTAATAAATTTAATGCTACTAATTAAATTAATCAAACTTTTAATTCTTATCAATTAACATAGTATCATATATAGGGACAGGGGAAGCACGACTGTTTCTAACGATCTTTATTACAAAAATTTAAAACTCATGAACACTGCATTAAGCAGATGCATATTTGTAATATCATCCTATTGTGAAGATATATAATATACCTTGAATTCTTCAAAGTCGATGACACCATTTCCATCAACATCTGCTTGATTCCATAGATCTTGCAACTGTTGAAAGCATAGTCCATAAGGCACACCAATTAATTTTACCTGCGAAAGTTATGGTAAGGTGTAAGTCTTTTTCTATCTTTTTTTTTTATATGGCTATTGCCATTGGTAGGTATGAAGTACCTGTCGGAGTGCTTCTGAGAAACTAAAATATGTCACAGAATCAGCATAGTTGTCACCCTTCAGAAAGGCAAATGCATCATCTTCAGACAATGATGCTTTTCGTAATTGGAACTGAGATCCAAAAGAAAGGAGAAAAAGAAAGAAACAGCGTTAGAGGCCGAGCTAATACGGTCGGGCATATATCTCATTATTTGTTCACAACAACAAAGAAGTTTAATGATTATGAATGTCCATAAAAACTCAAGTACAATGATGTAATGTTATTTCAAGTGTTTTACATTTCAGCTAATGGGGGAAGCTTAGTAAAAATTGCTGGTGGACTTGTCTAGAACTCCTTAAATCATATCTACTGATATTAAGTTTACAAAATCACATCAATAAATAAAATTTGTTAAAATGTACAACTTTAGTGGAATATTTCAACTTCTATGAAAAGCTCATCTATAACCACAGGCACTATTTCTTAAACATAACTTGAGTAGTTGACTTGCATATTTTAAGTTTAAAAAGTAAAAAATCAGAAATACAAAGACAACAAAAATATATATTAAATTGGATGAGTCTTACTCACTTTTAGTATACTAAATACAGCTTCAGCCCAACTTGTCTTCAACGGCTTACGTGCTTGATTGGGATTGCAAAGCCAAATGAAGTCAACACCACAGATATTTCCTCTATGATTTCGGTGACTAACCCACTTCAGGATCAAATTCAAGCAAAACAAAAATCTATTAACACCATGCTTTTAATACCAAGAAAGAAAATGTATAATTCTATCTAATAATGATATATATACCTTGTGAGCATCTGCATAACTGTCACTGTATTTATTAGCAATATCATATGATGATACAAATCCCTGTGACCTAAGGAACTTGTAAACATGCCCTCGCTTGCTTCCATTCCAGTCACTGCATTAGATAGAACATGAAGTACACATTATAAGAACATCTGTTCCATTTAAAATACTAACATAACATCATAGGAAAAAACAAACAATAAACTCACCCACAGAGTATAATAGGCATGGGTTTGAGCCTGTTTTCTCTCTGATACAATTCCACGTATTGCAATATTCGGTGAACCTACAAGAAGCGAAATGATATTCTAGTTTTAGAATTGAAAGCAAACTGGCTACAAAAGTCGTCAATGAATAAGAAAAATAATTAAATGGCTGGGGTTTCACATACCTGGTTCAATCTCACTACGCACAAACTTGAATCATGAGGAAACAACAAGTGGGTGTTCACGATCAGAAACTCTTGGAGAACACTACCATTTTGGTTTTGTAAAAAGGAGGTGACTGACTGAACATGTAACAACTGAGCAACGCGATCACCACAATCGTTAAAAAGCAATTCTTTATAATCCATAACTCTGAGACATTCTTTGCGTATAGCAGTCATCAGACCTGCATAATAAACACGAGATTTTGAGCCAAAGAGCAACAAAATTACTAGAAGATTGTGTGTGCGCACGCGCATATATATAATCTACAGAATCACATGAAACCATTAGCACTAAGTCCATGGTTTTAAAAAATGGTCTGCAAGCACAATTTTTATCACCATGGCAAGATTTTTAGAGTCTTGCGGTTGCATCACCATGACAAAATCGCAAATTGCAATTTAAATCATAGGGACTTGCCACTAGCAAAAAATTTAAATGAGTAGGACGGTGAATGTCATTTTGACACACTTACCATCTCCACGGTTATTGGTTCGAGCAAGCTTGAAGAGAAGATAGCCAGCATCCCCAAGTCTCTCCTCATACATGTGGACAAGCTCTTCATTTCCAACCCAAAATTCCTACACATTAAACAAAATCATGGCATAGAATGAGTGAGGATTAATTAGCAAAAAAGTGATTTATCAGCATTCACAACCAAGAGACAACTGCTACCTGGAGGCATATAATGGAAGATGGTTCAGAAAGCAAGGAATCAAGAATCCCTTCATTCCTGGCCAACCAGAACGATCTGAAGTCACTTTCTCGTAGGCCTTGGTTCTGTTCAGAACAAAAACATAACAAATTCGGTGAAATCCTCCAAATAACACATATAACAGGAACCGCGTGAATATATAATAAAACTAAGGGATTGGAACGAAAGACAAGACCTGTGGATCGACCCGTTTGTAAATCGGAGCCAAAATGTTGAAAGTGGTGAATGAAACGCAGGAAGGGTCTCTATCCACCTCTGCTGCCGATGCCCTCTTATTAATTCTGGAAAGATCTCCATCACTGCTATAACCATTCACAACATTGTGAGAAGAACCATTACCTCTTCTCAAAATGAACTTACCACCCGCAGCCACCACCTGAATTCCACTCATACCAACACGCCTAATTAGTAACCACAATCAAAAATCAAAATAACCCCTTTTTATTTCAAATTCACCTTCCCAAAAAATTCAAATCAAATAAAGACTCTTTTTCATAGAATCACCTACCATTCTCAAGATCCTCACCACAGTGAATAAAGGTAAAGTTTTGAACTCAAATTTACGTGCTTAAGATGAAATCTGAAATGGGTCACGGATTATGGGAGTGAATTATTGAACATAATCTGGATTCTTCTTCTATCTCTCACTTTTTGCAAACCACACCTTTCTCTCTCTCTCTCTCTCGTGGTTAGCGTTGTGATGAGTGAGCAATTAAATATAAAGAGAGAGGGATTTGATTTGGGAATGCTAAGAGAAGAAGAAACACGGAAGACAGGACAAGGACAGTGATTTAAGGTTACAGCAGTGTGCTGGTTCATGTGATGTGCTTCACAAAGGAATCTTTAATCTTTTGTGGTTATCACAATAGCTTCACCCATTGGGCCACACTTTACTATATTACGCAACGCACACGTTTTCCACCAGTCATCAATATAACGATAACTTTTCCCAAATGGGATTCAGTTTTTCTATATCCTCAATTTCGGTTAAGGGGTATTCATTTTCATTCATTCTTTTACTGCCCATTGTTTCGTTCCAAAGTCACCGGACAATAAATAAAATTAATAGATTTATTATTTTACTCTTCATTTCAATTTCAATTTTTATTTTTTGTCATCCTCATTTTTTTTTTCTCTATCCAACATTACATTCAAAATTTAAAAAGATTAGTAATAAATTCTCTAACATTTTTTTTTCACACATATCTTGTCTTATTATTGATGAAAAGAGATAAGATAAATTATTGAAATAACTTAAATAAGTTATTCATTGTTTTGTATTTTTAAATGAAAATGAAACATAACAAAGTTAGTAGAATTGAGTTAAACTTTAAATTTTTTAAATAATTATTTTAACTTTATTTATAATTACATGCATTTTATGAATCAAATTATTTACTAAAATAAGTGCAATATCAAAAATAAAAAGTTATAATTTATTTCACTGTTTTTTAAGCAATTAAATGAGATTTTTAATCCATTCAATTCCATTTCATTTAGCACTAGTTTGTTTTGTTTCATTCTTTTTCATTATCTAAATATAGCTTAAGAAATCAACATAAATAAACAATTAAATGGCAGCTGTGATCACTAAAATATATATTTTTTAATAAAATTTAATTAATAAAAATATATATTTAAAAGAGTATGTTTGTGAAAAAGTGTTGGAAGCATTTTCAAGATAAAGAAACAATTTCATTTCTCAAAATTTTTATCTTAATCAACTTTAACCATTATATGCACGCAGCATTTTGTTAGATTCCTCACAAATAAGATTGAATTAAATTTGAAGTTAAAAAAAAATAGCAATCTAATCTAATTAACAACGGGTTGGAACTATTGGTTACAAAGAAATTTTTTTTTTAAAACAAAAAATAAAATATTAAATATAAAAATTTGTAAATAAAATATTCATATGATTTTTCAAAATAACAAATAAAAGTTCTATTAACAAAACCGATATTCGCTTATAAAGAAATTATTAAATTAAAGTACTTTAAGTAATATGTAAAAAATAAAAATTAAATCCTAAAAAGTTAAAACTAACTAACCAATGTCTTTAATACTTCATGCATTCATTTTTTTCAACTTATTCTCAACCTACAAATAATATATTAAATAAAATTAAATGTTAGAAATTATTTAATTTAAAATTGATATTATAAAATAAAATTAAAATTATAACCTTTAGAAGTACTAGTTGTGTTAAATTTAGGTTTAATACTGGTACTGTATCTTTACTTACATCCAATGCAGGTATTTAGGCTAAAAGGTTTTTTTTTTTTTTGCATTTATTTCTATTTATCTTATGTATATGGGAATGGCAAAAAATCTATAAGTCACGAATATATGTTGATAAAACTCGTAAAAATATCTGCAGAGATAGTACAAATAGATATTGTCACTCACGGGTAAGAGTTTTTTCTTAGTTGTTTCTTAACGGGCATGAGTACAAGCATCCGAACTTGTGTGGATATTTGCTACCCGCTAAACTAAAATAATATATATGTAAAATAAATCAAATTAAAATATTAATTATCAAAATTAATTGATATCAATCTTATTTTCTTATGAAAACTTTATAATTAATAAAATTATTTATTATAAAAATGCCGAAAATATAAAAGAATATTTTATTTGTGTTAAATATTTTCTTATAACATATTATATTAATATAGTTTTAGGTCTAATTAATCTTATAGAAGTTAGTATAATTTTATTTCTAGATTTTCCAATAAATAAATAATTTATTTGATAAAACTTCTTATACAAATATTTAATTCTAAAAAATTAATTTTTCAAAACATTCGCCGGTACCCGTGGATACTTGCAGGTATTTCATTGACGGGTACTTGACGGGTTTTTTAACAGGTGTCGAGTAACGGGTCTTTATAGCAGTTGGGTAGTGGGTAACCACTACTCATTAAGTATAAAAGACTTAATGCTTGTTTGACAACAATTTTATATAACTGTTTTCAGTATTTAAAAACTAAAAAACTCGTTTGGGTAGTGTTTTTTTAAAACAATTTTTGAAAATAGTTATCATTTTTTAGTTTTTAAAAACTAAAAACTAGGAACAGCTGAAAATAATTTGTTTTTCAGTTTTCCATTCTTGTTTTAAAAACTCAAAATACAATCAAAATAATTTGTTTTTTGTTTTTCATTGATGAAATTTTAATAAATATAAACAAATTTTTCTATTTTTACATCTTCAAAACAGTTTTCAAATAACACTTACCAAACAAGTTTTTTTTCTTTTCTTCCAGGAAATTTTTTAAAACTATTCTTAAAAATTCTTTTAAAAATCTACAAAACCAAACCAATCATTAAATTTCAAGAAAATAAATGGATAGTACAAAGAGAAAATCTTTTATACTTAACTCTTACAAGAATAAGTGATTTTCTCCCTAATAAAAAAAGTACTGTAAAGATTAAATAAGTGGAATTAATTTTCAAATAATCGTATCAATAGAATTCAAGTTCAGTGAATTTAATCCAATTAAAGTGAATTTAATTAGATTTAACCCTATTATATTCGGATGGTTGACAAATTTAATTAAATTAGTTTAACTAACCAGATTTATTAAATCAACCCAAATTGGTGAATTCCTCTCATTTATATATACTTGGCAGTAGGTAGGGTGGTTTGATTAAGCGTAACGTTGGGGTTAACTACTTGTATGGTTTTCTAACCTTCTTTCAATGTCTCATAATTTCATTTATATATAAATAAACAGTAAATCGATGTAATTAGACTGTGTATTAATAGAAAACCTATTTGACTTTAAGGAATTTAGTATTCCGAAGTCTGAAATTTAAGTATGTTAGACCGTTCGGGTAGTTTTATATTCAATTTTAAAATTTATAAAAATAAAATGAGTTTTGGTTTTACGTTTGTTAAATTTTAAAAATAATTATTTTAATTTCTAAATTTGAAATTTGTTTTTAAGTCTTAACAACACTATAACCAGTTATCGGAGACCATTGATTAAAAATGGTGATTCGTGTCTGTAAATCGAAGTTGACGATAAGTAAATTCCTGAAAAAACTGAGTACTTAGACTAAACAACTTTGACTGAGATTGGAGATGCTATTAACTTTTAGAGTTGAATTTTTTTTTCTCATGTGATAAAATAATGCATTATTTTATTAAACTATTTAATTTGATAAAATATTAAAATTTATTATTAAAACACCACATTATTTTTGTTTTTTAAAAATTATAATCATTCTTAGAAATTGTAATTTTCAAAAAATATTATTTTTGGATATAAAAAGGGTTGTACCTACCATGGTCTACTTTCAATGTCTACATCTTTCATATAAATAAATTAATGCAATCAGTAAGCGTATTAATAACAAGCCTATGTGGTTTGTGTGAGTGTAACGTTGGGGTTAAGTACTTAATTAGTATGGTCTACTTTCAAGGTCTCGCATCTATTTTCATATAAATATAAAGTAAGAGTAATCTAATTCATCAGCATAATGCTAAGGAAGTTAACAGTATTTTAGTATTTGGTGTAATGGACAAAAGGTTAAGTAAAAATTAAAAATAATAAAATTGAAGGAAAAAACAGAATATAAAATTTGAAGTTTTGTTTTTAAAATATTTTTTTATTTTCCACTTTTTATCAATAAAATAAAATATGACGTTATTTTTATTTTCTTATTTATTTTTCTTCTCTCACATGTCTATATATGCAAATGTATTGTGTGGGAATTCATGTATATTATTGTAATGCAAACAAAGTCTCATATCGGTCAAATAAGAGGATAAGCATGAGTTTATACACTAAAACACTTTCATTGACTAAGAAGTATTTTATGAGATAATCAAAAACAAAATCATGAGGGCTTGATCCCAAAACAAATAATATCTTATATCCCTTACAAAGAGTAATCATTTTAGTGCTTAAACTTTTTCGTTACATGAAAACATTTTATTTTATGATAGTTTTGGAGAAAAAAGTTTTAAGATGTGAATCATTTTATTTAAGTATCAAGTTTAGTTTTAAATGATTTCTATTTCATTTTACAATTAAAGATAAATTATTTCGAAGTGAAAGAGTATCACACATATTTATGATAAGTATTCATAGAAAACTTTGTGACTATAAGGTTTTGCAAGTGTGGTGTTAAATAGGATTGTTTCCTACAAATTATGATAGTTGTATTATTTGTTATAAAAGAAATTAAAATTAATTTAATTTATAATATCATTTAATAATTAATTTAAATCTATTTATTAAATTAATTTTAAAATATGCATCATATATTTATGAAAAAATCATTAATATTATTATATAAATATTCATAAATAAATTTTATGTAAATGAAGTTATTAAAACATAAAGTAAAAAATATTTTGTAATTAATATTACATTATATATTGAATTTTTTAAATGTCACAATGTTAAATATTTAAAAAAAAAGTTTTATGGTTCATAATGATGATGTTGAGTGTGACTCTCTGGTAAGGTTGATATCTGTGGTTTCTTTTGTAAAAAAATAAAAATAATTTAATTTACTATATTGAATAAGTAATTTAAAACTATTATATCATAAAAACATGTTTAATAAATTAATTTTAATATATTCATTACATGTTTATTATCCAATATCACAAAATCATCAAGTAAGGAACTAATCATTACTCATGATGTGTGATTGTTGTTGACAGAATAAAATTTTGCACATAAAGTTAATCAAACACAAACACAACTTCTTCCACTAACAATGTTAGAGAAATATTAATTGAAAATTAGTTATCATGTGAATGATAACTTAATTTATTATATTAAATAAGTAATTTAAAATTAATTTTTACGTTTCAAAGCAAAAATAAACATAAGCAATAAATAAAGTTACTATTTTATGTATCATTTATGATTTATGAAAGATAATTATACTTGAATTAATAAAATCATTATCAACAACGAAGATTTTGTTTGAATATTTTGAAACATTTGCCCTCTTCACAAAACTCAAAGAATTTTATTTAATAATAATGTATTCATAATAGAAAATAATTTTTCATTTTCATTCAATTACAAGTTACTATTTATATTACTTTTAAAATAATTAATATAAAAATCAACAACAAATTTATGATAAATTTTGATTAAATTTTTACACACGCAATGCATTAAACTTTTTTTCTCTTTTCATGTTATGCACATAAGTAATAAGCAGCATGACAATATACACAAAAGTCATAAAAATTAAATTAATGAATATAGACCTTTAAAAAATATTTTTTCTCATATTATAAAAAGAATTAATATAAATCGCTTTTATAACGTGAATATGAATAATTTAAAAAAAAATATTATTTTGAAAATTTGAATCAGAGACAAAATTTATTAATTGAATGGAAGAGGAGTTCCTGCTATTTACCTTTCTACCAAACACTCTGGCAACTTGATTATGATTGACAACTAAAACAATGAATGTATACAGAAATTATGTAAGGTCCTTAGTTTTCTATAGTTTTTTTTTTTATAGTAAAGTAAACATCAATAAGAATTGTGCTGAAAATTTTAGCCCATAGATTATTATTATAGTTAGCAGAATTGAAAACAAGCTTATAAATTTCTGCCATATCTCTTTGCCGCGGAAATAAAATCAATCACAAAAAAATACCGTCAAAATATTCTTCAGAACAAAAAAAACACTGAAGATGAAGTGACATGTGAGTGCATCCATCCAACAGCATTAATGTATGACAGCTACGTGAAAATTCTTGAGAATGGCTGGCTACCTTCGTACTCAAAATTTTAAGTTTATACTAAGTTTTGAGTTAAGCTTTTACTAATAGGAAATTAGGAATTAAATGAGGTTTGAGAGAATTAGTCAAGACAAAAATAATAGTCACAATATATCATATTACATGAGAGGTCTCCATAAAAACACATATTACATGAAACATTTTCTCATTTATAATTAATTTGTTATTGTTAATCAACTTTATTTATAATTATTGGTTTCACTTAATCAGGAATAAAAAAAAAAGGAGTGAATTATAATATAGTTTAATACGATAACCACACATTATTTGCTACCTACAATTTCTAAATAACGAGGTCAAATTTGAAAAGCAAAACTTATTAAAAAAAACTCAATTTAAAAAGCAAAATTTATTCCACTGTTTCCAAAAATGTCTTATAAACAAAGATGAATATAGAAGTGTATGAAGGATAATTTTTTATATAAATATTTATTTTTAATGATAATATTTAATAAATAATAATTTTATAAAATGTTTATTATTAATTATACTGTAAAACTATAGATAGAACCTTTCTCTAAAAAAATTAAATAAATATCAATTTAATATTTTTTTTTTATTTTTATATATATTTTTTAAAATTATTTTTTCATACATGTATAAAGTATACTTAGAAAATAGGGAAGAAGCAATATTTCTCATTGTTTATAACTAGCATATGTTACAATATAAATGTTGCAACAACGGGAGAAAGTATGTGTCAAGAAATCCTAAAAAATATAAAAAACTAAAAACAAGAAGAAAAGTGCATTGAATGATTGAGAAATAACACAAAAACATTTATTTTTTTTATTGAAGGGGATTACATGCCCAAAGCATAAACCTTACATACAAATAGTATAACTTAAGGCTACTTTCATGGTATCCATGTAACAAGAGGAAACATGAAATACTGAGGCATTCTAAAACATGAGTCCCTAAAGGATACAAGTATGCAATACTTACTAATATGTAAGCTACCATATTAGTCTCTTCATAGATATAAATAAACACAATCTCTCCTGCACACTCAATCATTGAGGGATTGCATTAAAGGTCAATGAGTGTTAGCACATGACACCAATATTTAGAAACCTAATAACCACTTTGGAGTTGCACTCAACATTTAGTTTTTGAATTTCCTTAACCCAAGCAAACTAAAGAGTAGAAGTTTCTCCCCATAATTCTGCCATAATGACATTAGTTGATTCCAGGTTCGAACAAAACCCCTCATCCACTGACCTTCCTCATCACGAAGTACACTTGTGCAGGTGACACCTTCCTCATCATGAAGTAAACCTTTTTGGCCCGTCTATTTGACCCGAGTATGTAAATGGACTTGGGTCGAGCTGACCCTGTAGGCCACGAAATGATCCGAATACAAATATAAATACATAAATTTTAAAAATATATATTAATAATATATATAATATATTGTTAAAAATGTATTAATAAAAAATATACAAATAAAAGTATGTTTGATGTAAAGTCAATTTATACGTATTAATATATATATATATATATACATATATATATATATTACATATAAAATTACGTTTGATGTTTATTTAATAATATATTTTTAAAAAATAAAAATTATGTTGTTCTAAAATATATTAAATTAAAATATACATATAAAAATATTTTATGTTATTTAGACTTATTTATGGTATGCTCTTGATTGTTTTAGTGTGTTGTTTTGAATTGGTTTGAGCTTGTATTAAAAAGTAACTTATTTTTATTAAATTTTGAATTTTGATTTTTTTAAAAAAGACCCGTTATAGGGTCAGGCTGGGCTTAGAAATATGTAACTGTACAAAATATGGGTCGTCCAACCCATTTTGTTTGAAAATCCCAATGGGATAGGCTGGTTGACCCGCCTAGATTGATATCTCTAGCAAGCACTAGGTCAAGGTTTTGGATGTGATAAAACTAGCGAGCCTAAAGAACTACTGCATCAGCAATTCCCTTATAATCAAAGTATCCATTATTGAAAATAAAATTATTATGTGTCTTCCAAATTGTGTGTATCATAATTGAGAAAGTCATGTGTCAAGGTACCCATCTAGCATTACAATGTCCTTTATGTTACTTGATAACTGATGATTTTTAGATTTAAGATTATTTAAGTGATATAAATTTGTCAATTATTTTCATTTCCTTATCTTTTCATTAGTTTTGGACTCATTTTAGTTGTAAATATATATAATTACAATATATCATACTTTTATTTTATTTTGTTATATTATAGTTAATTTGGGAATTTTGATAAGTTTTACACCAATTTTGGGGAAAGTCAAGAAGATAAGAGAAGATTGGTCAATGTTTTCTTGTCGAGAGAACCCGATCGCCCAACGAGCAATTCCAAAGCTAGTGTAGCAAAGTCATTGTTGCCCAACGAGAGTTGTTGTTGAGCAAAAAAGAGAGCAAAATTGTGGTTGGGTGTAAAGGTTGTTGAGCGAGATGTGTAGCTTAATGATAGGGATGACAATGGGGCAAGGTGGGTGCGAGTTTGACCCTCCCGTGTCTGTCCCTGCAAAGTGCAGGGCGGGTTCAGGTATAAAAAGAGCAGATATGAAATTTTAATCCCCGTCTCTGTCAGGTATTTTTGGGTTCAGTATACCTGCGGCGGGTACCTGTCATATTATTTTTTACAATTTAAATTTACTTATTTGTTATTAAATAAATTATATATATACATATATTAAGTTATTAATTATATTTTAATTTAAAAAGTATATAAAGAACAATTAAAATAAGAAATTATAAATTAAAGTTTAAGAATTAAAATTTTTAATTAAATATATAAATTTAAACTTATTATATAATCATTAAAATTATAAATGGGGGGGGGGGGTATGGGTTCGGGTAGTCATATACCCATACCTGTACCCATACGCGGTTTAACACATCAGGTAATACTTGTACGCATACCCGGTCAAACCGGGTAATACCCGTCAAAATCATAATGGGTTCAGGTGGGTACTCAAGGGTATGGGTATTTTTTCCATCTCTACCTAATGAAAATCAAGAAGAATTCTTGACATAAGGTACTTTGTGCCCAACGCGAAACTTTGCCCAATGATGGAATAAGGCATGCACTTTACCGTCACCCAGCGAGCTTTTGCACCCAGTTAGCAAGTGTCGGGTCTAGAAGAAAGATTTTGAGCTCATCATGGAGCAAGCTTCACTTCAAGATCATGAATTTATGCATTATCATTGAGCAAGCACTTCCTGATAGGGCTAATGAAATTAAAAAAAAAAGAAACTTAAGAGGGAAGGAATATAACAACTTAACGAGAAACAAAAAGTAGAAAAAGAAAGCAATAACATAAGAAAGAAACATCAAAGTACAACAATGGGAGATGTGCAAGAATGGGTCACAAGTCTATATATAAGAAAACATGATATCACCTTCAACCCAAAATCTTAAGACATTAGGTTATGGGTCTTTTTCACTTATATATTACTTAACTTCTCAATTTCTAACAAATGTAGAACTTCAACTCATACTTACACTCCAACAAATTTGCTCTCCAAATACTAAGTCGCTGTTGAGTTTTCTCTAATAAGAAATCATACAAGGCTCGCTTCTTTTTGTAATGGATTAGTGAGACTCCCATATACTTGCTAAAATCATTTGTTAGTTAATAAGTTGACGTAACATAGTTTACACGTAGACATGTTTTCTGACACAAACAAACAGAATAAAGGTGTATATATAGGTTACAAATAAACTCTTATGGTGTAACTAAGTCATGTAATCTATAAAATAAACATTAATATTTATAGAAGCTACTAAAAGAATACTTCCACATATATATATATATATATATATATATATATATATATATATATATATATATATATATATTAATTTTACCTTTGTTAGATATGAGCAAAATATTAGATATAGATATAAATAACCTTCGTCAACTAACTTTTATATAGAATTAAGCCTAATTCAGAATTTTAGGATAGTGTTAAAACTTATCTAAGTGATTGTTATAAGACTCATTGAATTATCCATACCGAACAATCATCAAGGCACCAAATAACTAATTCTATAATCTTTATGTATGTAATGTCTAATTCTCAAAACGAAGTTGAAGGACTGTACTGAAAATCCATTAACTATTAATATAGTCAAAGTTATAATATCGATGAGGGACATATTTTGTCTCTTTAATTAGAGCAATTAAATCCACCAGGTGTCCTTAAAAATGAAAGAATTGAGATAAAGTCTTAGGTTTGATTTTCATTATTATCAGAATTGTAAAATAAAAAACGTTGTATTGATTTTTGTTAACCCGTTACTTTGATTCTGTTTTTTTGTTTTTGGTGAACCCGGTATTTTGATTGTTATAAACAATTTATTTAACAGGAGAAACATTATTTTATATCCCACAAATAATGAAATATTATATTACATAAACGGCCGACCAAAAAATTATATCACATAAACGCAAGTCAAATAGTCAAATAGTAATTTAATCCTCCTTTCTGATCCTTTTTTAAAATTAAAATTTTGGAATAAACCTTATTCATAGACGAATTGTATCTATACTACTTAGAAAAATAATTTTCCTAAACTATTTTATTATAGAAGGGATTGGAATTTATAATTCATATTTCGTTAAATATAAATTTTGTTATTAAATTAACTTTATAACCTTAAAAAAATACTTTAAAACTTTTATATCATATATATATATATATATATAATTATCTTACTATTTATAATCTATACATATAATCAATAATTTATAATATTATATTTTATATTATGTATTATCATATTATACGGTGAGAATATGTCCTTTTAATATCTATATTTTATGATTATTTTATTTTTTAAATATTTTTTAATTTTTTTCACTTTAACAAGTATAATTTTTATGATATTAATAAATGGACATCTTCGCCGTTAATATATATATACATTTGATCATTGATATTTTTAATAAAAATGCAAATATATAGATAAAACAACATTTTGAAATTTATTCAATTTGTTATAACATATTAAAATAGAAATGTGAATACACATGTGAAACAGTGTCTGTATTTTTATTAGTAAAGTATAAACAAAATCAACTAAATTATACATTGTTTTTATAGCGTGATATTATTTAGTTTGAAATTTATTGAGTAATTATTGTCTCAAAAAACACATAAGTTAAAAATAGAGAGTGTTGATAAATGATTCTTTGTATCAAATCTATTGTGAAATTTATATATATATATATATATATATATATATATATATTATTCATAATTACACTAATAAGCTACACGTGTTAATATTTAGATATCGCTATACAATTGGTTTCTTAATTTTACTCTATTTTTTACTTGTTAATTTAAAGAAAATAGTCCACATTTATATAATTTCTTATTAATAAATAATATATTGTTTACCATAGTTTTTATATTTACTTCTTCTTGACTTTTGTGAGGCTATCTTACTTATGTCATTTGTAATTTGGTGAAGATGTATCTTATTTTTTTAATAATTAATAATATATTTTTAGTTTATAAAAAAATAAATAATATTATAAAAATATAAGGTAGTTAAGTTGGTTAAAAAACGAGAGAATGAAAAAATAGTTGTGGAGTTTATTAACAAAAACAAATATTTGGTTTATAAAAAAAAATTATTCTTTTCTATCTTTTTTCTTTCAAATACCTATCTTTTAAACATAAAGGTAGTTTTATAATAACTCTTTATTTATATTTGATTTTATCCAGATTAACCACCTTATATGAAAAGTTTTTATAGAAAAAGAAAGGACATGGATGCTCTCCATTTGATAAATATAAGAGAGTTTCCAATTAAATATTGTGTATTAAAATAGGTGATCGAAGCATTAAGTGGTGGAAATTTAGTCTATTTATTCACATCCAGTTTTAGATAATTCTTTTTCTATCACTCGTTCATGGTACTTTACTCATATTTCTCAACTGAGTAAAAATTAATTATTAAATTATTTATTATACTGATTGAATTAGGTTAGAATCCATTTCATTTCTTTTCTTAATATTCTTTTATTACTAAGTTTTTAGTACATAAATATTACATCCTATAAAATTTATATAATTTTTATTTAATTAACTTTTTAAAAAATATGAGAAATGGTAAAAAATGGAATAAAATTGACAAAAAGAAAATAAAAAGGATCCATTTCCATTAAATCATTAGGATACTTTTCGGATTAACTAATAAATCATTATTCTTTAACTAATATTTATTGTTTTATTAATTTTGAACTGAGATACGCTCTAACATAAATATAAGAGTGTTTTTTATATGTATCTCCAATTTTGCTTCAAAAGAGAGTTACTTTAGCATTCTAGAGAAAAAGGACCAAAGACATCTAGGAAGAATTATGGATCACTTGGGAGAACATCTCTACCTAGCATTTGTATAGACCAAAGGAATAAGATAGATAATTTAATTTCTCACTACCTCTTTTTCAAAAAACATTTACCTTTTCAAAATTTTCATTATCTTTATTTTACCGTTAACCATAATTTCCTTGTTCTCCTTAAACACACTCCCACCCACCTTTTTCTCCCCTAATGCGTCCTTTTTACTCTCTCTCTACCTCTATTTCTTCTTCAAATTGGTACCCATCTAGATGTTCTATCAAATTTCAAAAACTACTTTTAAGTTATAAATAAAAAAGTAAACCTTAAGGATAAGTGCTTTATTTGAAAAAAAAAATTAAGTTACTCCCCGTGAGGAAAAATGACATGTTATTCTCCGTAATATACTTTTCATAAGACCTCAATGAAATGACATGTTACTCTTCGTAATATACTCTCTATAAAGATAAGGGTTGAACATAATATACTCTTTGCAAAAACTTTTTTAGAGAGCAAAAAAATTTGGATCTCTCCAAAAAGGGATTTCTAGATAGATGCAAATCTTTTTCTCTCTAAAAAGTCTTTACGGAGATTAAAAAAATCTACATCTCTCCGAAATCTGGAGAACAAAAAAAAATCTGCATCTCTCCAAAAATGGCTTTCTAGAGAGGTGCAATTTTTTTGCTCTCCGAAATCTTTCTAGAAAGGCAAAAAAAAAAAAAAAAATTGCATCTCTTTGGAAAAGGGATTTATGAAGAAATGCAATTTTTTCCTCTCTAAAGAGACTTCTCCGAAGAGCAAATGCAGTAAGGAACATATGCGTCTTTTTATCCTAAGTAGGTGTAATTTCAAATTTTGGTAGGTGTTATTTGAAATTCCCAACATGATATGATAACCTTTTTGTATCCTATCTTATATCAAGTGTTTGTAGGATCAATATAATAAGTGTATCTTATACTATAATCTAGTGTAATTTTTATCCTGATGGAGGGTTGGGTTAGAATTTAGAAAGTGAAAGGATATGATTATTTTTTACTTTTTCACTTGCTCTCGCATATTCTCTCTCAAACTTGACTCTTCCTGCACTAACCCTTCCATTCTCACAACCACACCTCTCAATTTTTTATGAGTCTCCTCCCTTATTCCCTTTCTCTCTTGTCACTAACTCTCTCTTTCTCTGGTCGATCATTTTCTTTCTCACATTTTCTCTCTTTTTCATGTTTTTCTTTCTCTATCAATGTGCCTTCAGGGTATGCGACACACGTTTTTCATGCCTTACCACTCCAACGCCTCCACTAGGATGTTCGCGACCTTCTGGGGCTCATCAAGGTAAACCGTGACACGAAGAGTTTCACGGTGATGGTGGTGGTTCCTTCGTAGAGGGTGTTGAAGATTTTGAGAGAACAATGTGGAAAGTGAAGGTAATGAGAGGTGCAACGGAAAAAATACTTATTTGACATTGAAGGGAGGGCAATAGCGGTGAAGGTAGGTTTTAGGACAATTGTTGTTACCATCTCCTTCGACTTCAGCAAAAGGTATTCAAACAGACCTTAAATTTATAGAACTTGCTAACAATTTTATTTTTTTGTAAAATAAATTTGAATATTTTTAATAAAAAATAATTTTTTATTTATGTGTACTTATTGAAAATCCAAAAAATAAATTAAATTAAATTTACTAAAAAATTATATTTAAATTTATGATAAGGATGATTTTGTCATTTTAATATTCTTTATATCCTATCTTACCATAATTTACCTATTTCAAATGTATGCATCAAACAAAGGATAAGATAAGAGTTTATCATGTTCTTATCTTAACATGTCTCAATCTAACTCTTTTCTATCTTATTTTATCATATTCTATCATATCATATTATGTGTACCAATGAGATCCTGATCATCTTTGAATAAAAAGAATTATGTAATTCCTTTTATTTAATTTAGGCTTAAATGTAATTTTATGTTTTTAAAAACTGTAATTTTCATATGTTTTATTAAAATAGAGATATTTAAGTCTCTAATTATATAAAATATCATTTGTGATAAATTATTTTTAAAATAAAGATATTTATCTCTCAATTTTATAAAATCAGTACTTGTGATACTTTTATCAAAGTAAAAGTGTTAATAATTATCAAATTAATATTGACCATGACATTTACGTTACTAAATTTAAGTTACAATAATTTTTTTTAATGTGAACACTTTTAATTTCTCATAAAACATCATCAAATCCATAGATTCTAAAAATTAAGAGACGAAATATCTCTATTCTTGAACAGAGCAATCAAAATTGTTGATTTTGAAAAATAAAAACACACACGTCTCTGTTTAAAACAACAAAACTAGAATTGCATATTTAAAAAAATAAGAGAACAAAAAGTGTATTAAAACATTTAGTTTAAAAGAGCAAGAAGAAAAAAAATATCAAACTCTGCAAATAGATTATTAAATTATTGTTTTAATTATTTTTTCATTAATTTTATCCTTTTCAAAATTATTTTCTTTAAAAATGATCTATTATCTTATTAATTCATCTAAAAAATTATCTATCATTTTCTGATTCTATTTGTATGGTGATATGTTACATCCAGAAAATTTAGTAGTTAATTAATTTTGAAAAATTAATTTAATGATTATTTAAAAATAATAGCATTTTTTTATATGAAAAATAATATTTTAATTTAGACATTTAAGAAACCAATTTAATAAATAATTTCCTATATTAAAATAATAATATTTTAGTCCTTTTTATTGAAGAAGATGAAGGAGAAAATAAAATTTTAACTTTGAATTAAAACAAAGAAACAATTGAAAATATTATTTTTTAATTTCTGGGCATTTGAACTAAATAGAAACCCATAATTAGGATATAGGTGTTGTGTGGTACGATGACAGAAAAAGTTAAAGATTATGTTTTGTATCGTATCGTATGAGTAAAATAAATTTTAATTGTTCATCTATTAATACACGGCTGTGATTTCTTCAATGGGAGACTCTCCAATTTATTGAGACGTTCCCTCCAAAAAGAAGTGTATAAAATAAATGGACGCCGAATATAATTTGCTATTATGACGAGACAATGTTCTGAAATTGAGAACAGATTTTGCTCGTCGGTCAGTCCTGACAACCTCTAAAAGACGCCATCACCACCTACCACCCACTTGCGTCGACCACAACACACATCCATTTTTATATTATAATTATTTATTTATATAATTTTAAATATTAATTACTAATTATTAAATTTACTAATATCTATTTTTAATATAAAATTTTTTACACTAATATTCATAAATTTTTTGTTTAAAATAAATTTATTGATTTTATTGATAATACTTTAAAAATTATTCAAATAAAAAAATATAATTAAACATTAATATAATATTTTTTTACACTTTTTAATACGTTTATAGTTCTTTTTCTCAATAATAAATTATACTAAAGAAGTTAAGATTTGTACGGTTTGATATGTAAAAAGAAATGTTAGATTCATTTGTACTGAACAGAGAACCGACACCCTGAACAGAGAGCCGACACATTTATATAATTTCTCAACAATAAATTAAACCAAAGAAGTTAGGATTTGTGCGGTTTAAGATGTAAAAGAAATGTTAGATTCATTTGTACTCCGACACATTTATATAATTTTATTATTAATGTATCAGAGTTGTGTCTGTTCTCTTTCTTAAACACAAAAGTTCTGAGTTATTTAAGTGCATTGCCGAACTTAATTTGTGGATGGTATCATGTCACGTTATATCTAAGAATTCCAACAAAGTTTCTTGTTAAATAATTCTTAAACATTAAACAACCTTTTATTACTATTTTAAATTAAAAATTGACTGTTGTAAAAGATAATTACACTCACTATAAAATTAATTTTAGAATTCTAAATAACTTGTCAAAAAAGTCGGTGCGTTACCTACCTTTTGCCTCAAGGGCGATTCGGACAACTAATTGCACTAAATGATCTTTGATAAATTTTTATGAATTTAATTAATATGTAATATAAAACAATTTTACGCTAATCTTAAATTTTAACTTTTCATTTACATAATTATTAAAATATTAATTGAAAAATTCTTGAAACTTACCGAGAAGTTATAATTAAATATCAATATAAAAAATTTATATAATTACTCATTTTGTCACCTGCTAGTCTCGTGGAGTCAATTCTGTGACTTCAGTAGCTTCAGTGTATATTTGGACGTGAGAAAAAAAATAATTTTGAATGAAATTAACATTTTGTAAATTAATTTTAGCAAAATTAATTTTAAATAATGCAATTATATATGACTGTTTTTTTTTTTAAAAAAACAATTCAGAAAAACTCTAAATTTATTTACCCAATACAAAAACTATTTATAGTTGCTTTGTTTTTAATTAGAAATTGGTTCTGTCCAAAATCAAATTTGGATTCTTCTCCCATGCAAAACAAAAAATGTGCAAATTGATTTAAAAAACAATTTTCTAAACAAAAAACCAAACACAGGAAATGAAATACGTGAACATGAAAAGAGTCAGTTACATAGAAGTATAGCCTCTCAAGTTAACAAGTTATATATTGCTTATAAGAAGCCTGCAAATTTGTTATCTCTTTCCCAACCACCAATAGATCTAAGGTCAAAATTGTTCACTGGAGTTTAGTGATAGGACTTAGCTTAAGTGCCTAACTGCCACAATAAATTAAAAAGAAATTCGGGAATCATACATCATAATTAAGTAAAAACAGGTTGAAAATTTCCAACAACGTTAAGATAATCAACTCTGTCCCTCTTACGAGATTAAACCTATTCTAGCAAAATCAATGTCCAAAATGCAACATTCCCAAACAAGTCATAGGAAGAACCTCCTTCGGCTTGTGTCCATTTCCGGCTAAAAGAGAAAAAGAATAAGTCAGAAAGAAAATAAAATAAAAATAGGCAGAGTTAGGTAAGCAAGAGCAGTGTTTCACAAAGTCATAAGGAATTGAAACAACGACTTGGTTAGCAAGCAAATTACCTTGTGAACCCATTCATATTCCCCACCCTTGGTGTCAAATGTTCCATGCTGCAAGCTAATCAACTTCAATGTGAAACGAGGGCCACATTCCTGCATTTAAGTGAAGTTGTTACAGAGCCAAGTTTGGAGACCATTAAAGAAGACTCTACATCCGTCTAAATCTAGCTAATAAAAAACGAATCAGCTTGAAGAATCTACATCCATGAAAATATCAAACATTCACATTGTAAAGTTAAACGCAAATAGAGTAAACCCATCATCCATCTCTAATGTAAGTATTCATATCTTCTCATGTGGACAACTTTTAGTCTGTCATAATTTCACATTCCTGATTAACTCTCTAGAGACTAAAACATGATTGCAGATTAAATAACAAACAACTGGCATTAAAAAAATTACTCTGCTATAATACCCTCAACAACTTGAACCACCGGTTCTATTATCTAATACTTAAGGACACATCATAATAGCAATTGCAATCAGAAAATGTATTTTCTGTATTATGTCAGCACTAGAAGGGGAAAAAAAAGACAACAAGAAGAGAGCAGAACCTCCCAAGAATAGAGATTAGGCTCTAGCTCCTGACAATTTGGCTAAACACCAGATGATGATAATACTTCCCACTATATTCCTCTGCTGTTTACCATACTACATTACTATTATTTTCTCTGACTCACTGTAACTAACTTCCCCTTTCTCTCACTGTTGCCTATAGTGGAACATAAGCCATGATTATTCTTGGGCCTGGGGGTGTAAACTTGTAAAGATTTAGGGACCTTGAAGGGCTAGTGGTTTGGGTTCCCACCACACCACTTTACATACTATACCACTATTATAACACTTTGACACACAAGGAAAGCAATGAGGACCGGGGTGTTAGGAACCCAGAATTGATAAGAGAGAAAGAAGAAAACTGAAAAAGAATTATATTGAATAGTGAGAAAAGGACAGATAATAGGATAACACTCTCTCCTCCAAGGGTTTCCTCTTCACAAAGGATTTCTCCTTTCACAAAGAGCCAATGCTAAATTTACAATGATAACCAAAATTGACACTCCCCTACTGCCCCTCAATTTATAGCCAATAACCCCTCTAACTAACAAACTAATTCATTAATATTCTAAACTCCCTACTCCTTATATCATAACACAGTGCAAAACATAATAACAAATTAACAACTATATGTGATACAGGGATGTACATTCAGTAGCCAACAGCTATTGAATTTTTAAATGGTGATAAATGAAAAGTAAAATAAAAAAAAGCAAACACCAACCTGAAGTCGGGCAATTGTTTTCTGTTCAGGAACAATCTCACTTTTTCCATCTTTATTCTTTTTACCTTTAGATTCGGCTTTTTTAACTTCTTTGGTTTCAAAAATGTACCTTAAGTATACGGTTGAACATAGCACAATGTCAGGAAAATGAAAAATCACTAATATTTTGAAAGTTGAAACAAATGGCAATATTTATGCTTTATATACCGATGGTGCCGGAAAAATATGAAATCTCTCTGGTTGTGGAAAGTAACTACTCGTCGGCCTTTAAATTCTGGATCTTGTGGAAAAAGTGACTGTATCAACCTATTAAAAACAAATAGCAAGAGTTCAGTTCAATGCCTACACAAACCATTATTATATAGAAATGGTAAACATAAGAGATATTTGTTGATGAAAAACAATATAAGCAGAATAGGAAAAAGCTTTAGATGCATTTTTGCCTATTTTCATGTTATTTTTATATAAATAATTGACAGCAATTACTAAATATTTCAAACAGACCAGCCTAGTTTTTGAATACAACAAAATTAAACATACAATAAGAGAAAGATATTACCTTCCAATTCGATGACCTAGACGTGTTGTGAAGTTATTCAATACAAGCTCAGGCTTGTGACTGGTAGGGGTTCCATGATTCTGCAACATGCAATGCAAATTTAAATCATTCATTTTTGTTTACAAAATTGACATGCTTAATCTCAAGACAGAAATAAAATCAACTAGAAATCGTTCTGGTTTAGACAGATTGGATCATATAGTAAAGTTCATCTGATATTGGTAACACATTGCAAAACTTATATGAATTTATTTTTATAGCAACCATTAAGCAAAAAATGAAAGACAAAACAGTGAGAACCTGTAGACTTGATAATTAACATGTCACAACATATTTTCTTTTTCCCTCTCTATGATTTCAAGAGGTTTTCTTTTTATTTGTCTACTTAATAATTCAAATTCAGCAGATTAATGCATACCTTGATATCCTTGCGCAAAACAAGCTTCGAGAGCTTGAAATGAGCAGTAGGCCCATCAGGTACAGCAATGATTAAGAGAGAATCTGCAATACATAGGAGCAAAGAATTAAGTACTTGTAGGGGTATCTTGACTTGGAACCTAAAGGAAAAAGGCATGAATGTATCTTAAAAACAATCTTTGAATATATAAAATCTGCATAGATTGATTCTTCACTGGAAGCAGCACCTACCTGGTTCCCGACGATTGGTGTGAACAACTATAATAGAAGTGAAGTCCTTCTTCTTTGCATATTCTACAATCTGCAATCCAAAATGGAATAAGAAATGCTCGACCAAGTACTAATGTTTGTATTTTTTTTTCCACACATGGGGAAGAGACAGCGGGCAAAACATCACCTTTTTCAGATTGTATGTTCCTCTCTTGAAGTAGTGTGCATTTGGTATCACTGAAAGCAATTCTGATATAAAAGCAGGTCCCCTCTGCAGATCAAGTCATGTTTCAACCAAAAGTCAGAAATGCATTATAAAATAAAGAAGACACAATTTCCTTGACAATATTCTACTCCTAATTCCTAAAAGTGCGCAACTAAAATATAAATACAAAGGACACTAAGGAGTAAAGAGTAATAGCTTCAGAAGTACTTATGGACAGACTAGAGAGAGATCACAAACACTTGCACAGAGGAAACATACAGTAGAATGGAAGCGGCAAGTGGTGATTAATATCTTGGGAGTTTGTTGCTGATTCAAAATTGAACTGAATTCATCGGCATCATTTCCAGCAAATAACTGCAAATAAATATAATTCAACAGTCAACACAAGAAGCAATGTTTGAACAACATACAAATTTAAATATAAAATAGTAAACAAAAACCCCTCCTTGGAAACAAGTTATCCATCCAAAAGCTCCTATATTTCATTTGCAAATTGACTAAATTCCATTGTTTATAATCTACTCTTGTTCCTTGAAATTTTCCTCCACAAATCCCCACTTCGGTTGTTACTTAACTACTATCAAAACCTAATTGATAAGTTTTGAGATAGATTGACGCAATCAATTAGCATCATTCATGATTCTCAGATAACAATGGAATTACCATTTAGCATCAATAATTTTAATCAATTTTTTTTTTTATTTATAGGGAAATAATTTTATTAAAAGAAACCAATTCAAAGCACTAGAGCTGCCCACAATGGCTTTATCACCAAGTACACAAGTTATAGTATGGAGCTGGTCCTACACCCAAAGTTTTGATGATGAAACTGCAAATAAGGAATACCAATCAATATTCTTCTTTCTTGGGTTTTCAGTGACCCCCCCTCCCCCCATTACTGCTCCATTTAAATTGTAAAAAGTGTAAATGTTACAGTAGCAACTATATCATTGGATCATTACAATTAGAAATCCATAGCATCTATAAACCCAAATCCATTTGGAACACTATGACAGCAGTGCTACAGCTACCCCAACCCAAAACAACAGAAACGATTCCCCTTCTACAGTAATACACTCGGACAAACCATTCTTAAATAAACCACTAGCCTATAACCGTAGGAGAATCATTTCCAATAGCACAAGACATTGTACATGACCCACCACCATGTCAATAGATAGTATCTGTGGGAAATCAAATAGTATTTTAGGAAGGAATAAATTAGGAAATTTGTATATTTCTGTGTAATCTATACAGATTTGAATAATTAGGAACAGTCCCATAAATCAAAGGATCCTAGAATAGAATAAATAGTTATTATATTTCCTAAAATAGCATAGGTCTCCGTATATATCTTGTATTCTCTCTTTGTATTATTGCGATGAAATCAGTTATCATTTAACCTAATTTTCAAGACTATCCCTACCTTCTGTCATTTTTTGTCTCCACCACTCCTCACAATCCAGCCAAACTTTGACAGAAATATATTAATGTCCAAGATACTTCTGTATATTCAACAAAAATCATAGAAGACACTGAGACAGCACATCCACATCCACACACTACACTGTGAAGTCCTAATAATTTAAGCCTCAGTGGGAGACATGTAACACAGCATTTTGAAATACTGTATTAACTTATCATGTTTGATACTGCAAAAGCTTCGGTCTATTTTAACTGCAGAAAACATTTTCACCACGCACAATCAATCTGTATGCTGCTAGGTATGGTACTGAATCACTGTTTGAGAAGTTGAGAACCCTTCCAAACCCGTGTAAAACACAGCTTTCAATCCCTAACGCCCCCCATGAGTTTGATCCACCCATGACTCAACAATCAACACCAACATCACCACCACCACCACCACCACCACCACATGGATTTTAGAACAAATCAACAATGACAGACAGATCTTGTATTAACTGTTGAATTCTGCTTAAACATGATCTGAATAACTGCACCATCTTGCCTTGTCTTCTCTTTTTCGATATCCCCAGTCCATGACATAATATTTTTTTTTTTTTTTCTGAAATTAATATTTCTGCCAGGTTAAATCAAATACCAATTCAGCCACAATTTTTACACACAGCATTTTTTCTGTCGCCCTTACCCAGAATATTATTTAAATCCAATCTAACATCACATTAAAACTAAGGATAATCTTATAAGTAAGACAAATTTTACAGTCACAAATGAGAAGAAAACATCGTTAAGAAAATGAACAGTAATCAAATTTAAAAACCTCATCGTCGTCGGGCTTGCAAACGGTCTCGTCTAATTCCCTCGTGTTCTCAAGGGTGCGAGGGACCTTCTTCTCCGGAGGCTACAACAACAACACGAAGAATCATCAGAAAACATGAAAGAACATAGAATGATTCAAAGGTAGAGAGAAGGAGAATAAATGAGGGACCTCCTCGCCGAGCTCGAGAGCTCTCTTGAGAGCAGCGTCACGAGACTTAGCCTTGGCGCGCTTCACGAGCCTCTTCTGGTGCTTCAGCTTCGCGTGCACCTCAGATCTCTTCTCCTTGTTTTTTATCATGGAAGGAAGCAATTGCTCCTTCACTCTCGTTTTCTTCTTTGAGGATGCTTCTTCTGCTTCCACATCATCGTTTCCCCATTCATCACTCTTCTTCCTCTTTCCTCCCATCGGAGCTACCACGCGATTCCAAGTCAGACTAGGGTTTAGGCAAAGGGATTTCGCTTGCGCCTCTCAGCAAAAACGCCACCGCGTTTCCTTCTGTTGTTAAACTCTCTTTTACTTCTTTTTTAATTCTTATTCTCAGTTTCTCACACTCATCCTTTTCGCTAAAATCAAATTTTATTTTTCTCAAATTAAAATTCCTTTTACTTTTTTCTTTCTTTTAAATTTTATCTTTCTCAAATTAAAATTTATTTAAATTATTCTCTCACTCATTCTTTTCCTTTTTTTTCTTTTAATTATTTTTATTTAAGTTATTCTTTGATTTTTTTATTTAATTCTCACATTTAAAAAAAAAAATCACTTCATTTTAACTCCTTTGGTAAAAATAAATTATGCATTTAAATTCTTACATAAAAATACTACAATAAATTAGTATCATTACACTTTCAATAAAAATTAGATATTATTTTTTTAATATTTTACATATGAATATCAAAATATAAATATTTTTATTAATATTAATTGAGTTTTTTTCTTAATTAAGTGGTTCAAAACTAATTTATCTTAACTAAATAAAAAAGCATCAAGTATAAATTTCAAAATTTCAATCTAACATTTTAAAAAATG
The DNA here is from genome assembly GCA_037954015.1 of Psophocarpus tetragonolobus. Classification (NCBI taxonomy): domain Eukaryota; kingdom Viridiplantae; phylum Streptophyta; class Magnoliopsida; order Fabales; family Fabaceae; genus Psophocarpus; species Psophocarpus tetragonolobus. The sequence goes on along the minus strand of CM075693.1, from coordinate 52,439,974 downwards.
ATAAAAAATCTTATCATTACTATAACCTGAACAAATGATAATAAAAACTAATTTATAAACAGTTTTGTAATGTAAGGATTTAAAAAAAAAAAGAAGTTCGATATGACAATTAAACCATCACCTTATTATTTTTAAATTGTTATATAATATAATATTTATCAATATATTATTTTATAAGTATTATTAATATAATTTAGTATTATTTATAAAATATTTAACTATATTTTTATAATTACTAAATTGGTTAATTAAACTACAAAATAATTATTAAATTTTTATGTCTCTATTTTGATCTATTCTAAGAAAAAATACTTTAGGTAATTATAAATTAATTTAATAATTAGTTATTCATTAGATTTTAATTTGAAAGACGATAAAATTTAATTTTGATAAAAAGTAAAAGGATTAGTGAGTGAATAATTTAAATAAATTTAATTGAAAGAAAAAAAAAAAGGTAAAAGGATGAGTGAGAGAATAATTTAATTTGAGAAAAGAGAGTTTAAGAACGTAGAGAATCAACTTTGTTGGCGGAGGCGTGGAGAAAGGCAAATCCTAGGAGGATGCTGATGGTTTTGCCCAACTGTGTTTTCCCTTTTCTACTGGATAGACAAACATGTGCTTAATTTAATTTGATTCCATAAAGCTAAGACTGCTTTGGTTTTTGTGAGACAAAAAAGCTTCTCTCCTGATCATAAAAAATTGCAAAGGAGCCTCTGCTGTGTGTTCATCACTATCAGGGAACACAATAGTACCTTATAAAAATATTCATGGAAACTGAAATCTACAGTCACAGAAAAGTAATGTCTCAGATTATCAATAATCTTCTCCTCAAGAGAATCGTTTCTGGTTCCAAGACCATATATAAAAACTTCAAATTAATGACATGATCCTACAAATGGGTATGAAGTATGGACAATTGCAATTACATAGCATACAAGCACTGGCACTGCACCTCGTTTATGAACCTTTCACTACAAGCTAACTTCTATTGCAGTATAGAATCACAGTTAAAGGGATTTGTATATCAACGAGTTTCAAATTTCCATGAATAACGTTTATATATAGCAACTTATTACAAGTTCCAAAATAAATAGCCTTCATGTGTATACCAATATCTGTCTGCATCATTTTCAGATTCTGAACTGCCACCTTTCTAATTTTATCCTTCGTTACCTGCCATGAAAATCAAAATAAACGACAAATCCCAGAGATAAGATAAAATAGAATAGAAAACAAAGAAATTAAGGGTTTGATTGGTTTGATTGTTTGAAAACAGTTTTCAAAAATAGTTTTTAAAAACTGTTTTAAAGATGTAAAAATGGAAAAACTTGTTTATATTTATTAGAATTTCATTACTGAAAAGTAAAAATTAACATATTCCGATTGTATTTTGAATTTTCAAAACAAAAACTGAAAACTGAAAAACAAAACTATTTTCAACTATTTTAATTTTTTAGTTTTTAAAAACCAAGTGTTTGATTGATTTAGTTTTGTTTTTGAGTTTTTGAAAACAGTTTTCAAAAACTGTTTTGGGAAAAAAAAAGAAAAAAAAAACTTATTTGGCAAGTGATATTTGAAAACGGTTTTGAAGATGTAAAAATGGAAAAACTTGTTCATGTTTTTTAGAATTTCATTAATAAAAAGAAAAAAACAATATATTCTCATTGTATTTTGAGTTTTCAAAACCAAAACAAAAAACTGAAAAGCAAAACTACTTTCAATTGTTCCAATTTTTTAGTTATCAAAAACTAAAAAACCAGAATTATTTTTTAGAACTATTTTCAAAAAACACTATCTAAGCAAGTTTTTTAGTTTTTAAAAACTAAAATACTAAAAACAGTTTTATAAAACTGTTGCCAAACAAACACTAAGAAACCAGAACTATTTTTGAAAACTGTTTTCAGAAAACACTACCCAAACAAGTTTTTTAATTTTTAAAAACTAAAATACTCAAAATAGTTTTATAAAACTGTTACCAAACAAGCACTAAGTCACACGCATGTCCTATGTAGAATTCGACATAAATAAATAAATAAGATCATCACAGAGCAGGCAAAGGACAAAACACCTTATCCTTATCAAACTAATGACACAAGACAATTACAACTCAATATTACTCACGAGTGATGTCTACTAACTATTCGTATCTTCCATTAGATGAAAATAGTGCCCTTTATCCGGCATGTCATTCCTAACTCTATCATGAAACTAGTAATCAATAGGTCTTACTAGTTTTCACCTTACATGGATCCAATGACACTATAATGTTTTGTCCTGAATCATGTTTATAAATAAATTATTAACTGACCACATTTCTATCCAACCGATCATATCAGCAGGATTTAAGCAGGTTTTTATAACTATGCAAGAGGGAGTATTTACGTAACTAACATATTGTAACTAACTACTACTTTTCCTTAGAATATAAAATTTTCAAGGAAGATATCCCCAAAATAATTTCCAATCCTACAGCAATTGCTCAATTCTTATCCTACCGTGGCACATCTATTCCTACATGTCCTTGCAATTCATAAACTTAAATCTTCAAATCACATTTGAGATTTTTCTATTAGATTAAAATTGGAAACTTGCTCCTTCTATTCCCACTCATTGCCATTTAGACCTTTAAATTTAAGTATTTCAAAATCTAAAAAGGAAGAGAGGCAACTTCAACATCTCTTCTTTACATTCATCTTCTTCCAAGTATATAGTTAACTTTACCACAATAATATGCTTTTAAACTCAAATTCTACTGCTAATACTGTTTTCCTAAGTTTCTGGAAAAGTTCAGTTGACAAGACAACATTCTTCCATATCTTCTTATACCCTTGTCTTGAGCTAAAAATTGTCATATTTTAACATTCTTTCTTCAAACTTCTTTCTGTATACAATTTTTTCCTAATTTTTCATTTTGTTGCCTTTTCTTTATGTCCAACATCTCTTATAGACCAATCAAAAGATAACTTGTATCCCTTTCAGTCTGTAGCATAGTTTATGCAGGACAAAGATTAGTATTACAAGTATCACAGGATATCTTACCACCAGAGCTCTTGATCCAAAGGAGCTCGCCATCAATTCCAGTAAGATGTTGATCATCAAGTCGTTTCCATGTTTTAATTGACTTAACATCTCCCCAACTTCCTTTCTCCGTTTCCTCCAAGCGAGCTACCACCACTCTTGCTCTCCTAGACCACCCGGCCTTTCCATACGCATGGTATCCAAATCCCCCAGCATAACAAAGTTGTATATTCATTAGATTGCCACAGAAGTCATTGATGTGATCATGGCCAGTGAAAACCGCCTTCACATCTCCTGCTGCAACCAAGGTTGTAAAGAAGCCAGAGTTCACAGAAGGAGAGCTAATGCCATTGCCATCCGGTTCCTGTTTCACACCTGTCATGTTTGATGAGTCAAAACTGGCATATTCTGGTAGAGGGATGTGAAAATATGCAAGACCAGGAGCAGTATCTTTCTGAGGCATTGGTCCACTTGTGTATGATTTCTGCAAAATAAAGAAAGAGTAAGTGGTCAATCCAAAAATTGACAATAAAATAATTGAAAAATAAGCTACATGGTTAATAAGAATCCACAGAAATTTCCATTCATAAGGAAGTGTTTAGAAGAATTTTGTTTTCATTTTATACTTAAAATTTTCACATAGCTTTAGCTTTGATTTCTATTTTCAAAGGTTTGTACTGAAAATGTTGAAAAGTGGTACTTTTGTATTCATATGAACGTAGGAAATAAAAACAGAATATATATTTTCCAAACAAGACAGTCCTATTCTGGGTAGATTAATGGAGATAGATTAGATAGTGGAATAGATAAGACAGCACCTTAAGTTTTGCAGATGTTCGTTGGAACCAAAGTTGCTGGGAGGGCTTGATCCAATCATAAACAGAAATTGAAGGAACTTTAGAATAGTCTCCACTATCAAGAAAGTAAAGGTTGAGCACGGATTTGTTTTCAAAATCAGTGCCTTCAACTCCTCCCACCTCCAAGTTATAGTTCCCAAAACCATCAATGATGTGTACTTCTGGAGGATTGAATTTAGATAAGGTGTTTTTCATCCCAACAATATATTTCATCACCCCTGCCCTAGAGAGGGTTCCTTCCTGGTCATGGTTGCCCAAAACAGCTACCCAAGGAATGTTTGATGCAATTGCAGGAGCAAATGCAGCATCCAATGATTTAGCTGAATCCGAGGAATCTAACCCAAAGATATTATCTCCTGTGATACCACCATAGATATGCCTCATAGATTATAATTATATCATATATCAACAATCAAAGAAACTTGTAAGTTAAATGAGCAAACGATGATAACTCAAATTCATTCATTTCCATCCAGTTACAAGTAAATGAAACATCATTCTCTTTGTCTTTAATTTGTTATCAAATCACTAGGGTATAAAATATTATTAGCCAAAAATTAGAAACATTCTGCTTGAAAGAATAAAGGGAAGTAGCTAAAAAGGAAAAAAGGCTACAATTAGAAATCAACTGAAATGATAACTGAAAACTAAAAACAAGTTACCAGTGAAGACAATAAGATTGGGCTTCTCAGCTTGGATCATTCTGTTAATAAAGAAAGTGGTGTTGAGGTCAGAGCAAGGAAAATTCTGAGAAGGGAGCACGTCCAAACAAGGTGTGGTCTTGCCATTTGCATAGTGCATATCTGCCACCTGCAATATCTTGAATTCTCCATTTTGATCAAATCTTAGCTTTGGGTTCTGTTGTGGTGGTGGTGAGTATGCTTGTTCTGTAGCCGAGACACATATTGTAGTCAAACAAAACCATAAAATTGTTGACATCAAAACAATGAAATCTAGACCCGTTTTCCCCATGGTGCCAAAAACATTCCTTTTACTTGAGAACATCACTATTTTGGAAATTTGGGAGCTCAACAGTCAACACCAATAAAAATCTCAACTTGTGCCCGTGCCCTGGTGGGGTTACAGTGGCAAGTAGATATATAAGATTGGGAACATCAACTTTGGAAAGTAAAGTAAGGTCCTTATCTTTTATCTTGTTGGTAATGTGTAATACTAATTAAATCAGTTTCATTGCTTTGGTTTTGGAGATAGGAAGAAGACAATGTAGGATGTATAGTGTTATCAGTACTTGAACAAGAACACGAAACAGATGTTAGGAGAATGTCCTTGTCCAAGTGTCTGGTTGATAACAAGCGTAGTTAGATGATTAAATCAAAGTAATTAAGTATTGGCCAACTGGTAACTGCCAAAGATATTCCCTGTGATAAAGGCAAGAATCTAACATGATACTGTTTCCTCCTTTAGAAAATTCGTAGTGTATAACCATTTTGTAATTTTCAGAGGGAATTTCTCCTGATTAATAATAATAAGTTGCTTTAGAAAAAATAAACAAATAAAAATATTAAATCATGTAGAAACTAAAGTTTAATTTTACAGCAATAAAAAGAATCGCACTATAGCTAATGTCTTAATTAATTTAATGATAAGATGTAAGCTTTGAATTAATTCATGAGATATCATCCGATTGATTATACTTATAATGAACAAGGGAGCGAAAATAAGGTACAATAGTAGTACTGAAAAACTTGCAACTTTTATGACACACCTAATTATATAGCTACCCAATCGCAGAGACCATAAACAAATTTAATATGCGTGAAAAGCTACACGACATGGCATTTATATCTTTTAACAGTGCATTGAATATTTCACCTTCGTATAGATTATTGTTGCCATTGAACACAAGTGGCAATTATTATCTTTGAAACCTGTACAGAAAGAGATTTCAACCATTGAATATGGCAATTATTATTATCTTTATTCCAAAGTCGTGTTCCACCGATAATGAAATGTAACATTGTTTAATGAATTTTTTTTTATAAATTTTTTTATCTTTAATTTATAAAATAATATAATGTTTCTTAATTAATCAGTACAGAAAATAATGTACAATTATCTGCTTTTTATTTTTTCCCTGTCATGTCTAAATATATACGTACAAGTGGTCACAACTTGCAAGAAAAAGTTAAATAGGACTATGAATACGGTTTGATACTATTTTCAATTAAAATTTTGCATGGACTGAACTAGGGGTGAAGGATACAAAAGGATCTTTCTAAAAATAAATAAATTAATTTGTCCCATAAAAGGATCTTTCTCAAAAGTCATCCTCTTTTTTTCTCAACAATTGGTTTATATTTTGTCTCTTGACCTAGCAAGTTTAATATTATTCCCTTACATTGACAAGTATGCATCTCTATGCATGTCTCTTGGTTGTATGTGCCAAAAAGACAATCAATGCTCATAGTCATGGACAGGATTCATTCACTGTTCAACCTTGATTCGAAATCAAGCAGTTTCATGGTTTACGTCTGCAAGTCACTTGGATAATATTATAATCAATGCATATCTTAACCACCCCAGTTGTTCATAACACCTATGATTCACAAATGAAATATTTAACATAACACTAGCACTGTCCCGTGAGCAAGCCAGCCAGAATTCTGTTTTGTTGGCGTGTTTGCTTGACTTTTCAGCATTTTTATTTGTGTTCATTGTTGATTTTCTTCATTTCTTCAAGTGATCTTATTTTTAAAATAAGTTTATTAACTATTCATCCTTAAATAGCAGTGAATTATGATTATAATATAGTTTAAATTAAAATTAAAAAAATGTTATTAAAGAAAACCTCAAATAAGAACTATTTTCTATTGGTTTCTTTTTCTCCTCAGCTTATGTTGATTTTAAAAGGTTTAATAGCTTTGAATTTGCCCTTCACGTGGAATTTGAGATATGTAAATTTGTTTTTTCGCTCAGCAGTCTTGCCACTGTTCTGTCCATGAATACATCACCGTCTGTTAAGCAAAACACCGTAATTCAAGGCATCTAATCCAAAATTAAATGAAGCTAACGGTTTTAAGTCATCTTGATTAACACATCACTCTTTAGCATAGCAACCTAACCATTAAGGGGGAAAAAACAATAAAAAACAATGCATTAACTTAAAGGGATTTTTTGCTGAAAGAAAATTGTAATAAAAATCATTTATATTTATGGATGGAGTATAATCGGATCGTTTCAGATAAAATCATAAAACAGTCATATTAGTTTTAATAAACTTCTTAAACAACACATTTTGTGTAAAAAAGTAACTAATAATTAAAGACAATTAATCAAACAATTCACATTTAGATAATAAACTAATGAATAATCTGTATCCAATTTTACTTTTAATTGTTTGACTCATAAAATTTGAAGAATCACATTTATTATATTGCAAAATACAAAATAAAAAGTGCTTAATAGATATATCTATCCCAAGACATACAACTCATTAGTTATTTGATGCATTGCATTTTTAGTTATTTTTAGATTTTATTTTAATTAGAATTTTTTTTTATTTGTATGTCATTTAGGCTTAATATTTCATTTTAAGTATATTTTTGTTATATTTTAAAATTTGTTATGCTTTTGCATTTAGGTACATATAGTAGTAACCAGTGTACATGTATTCTAAAAAGAGTATAAAGGTAATTAAAATTGAATCAAGCGGTCATGGTATGAAACTCTCAATTCTAAAAGTTTTCTAAATTTGAATTAATAATTAAATTATCTTTTCTTATTTAATTTGATTTTCCCTATATTTCACTTTGATTTGCAACATCTTTTTTGAATTATTTTTTTTAATTTTCTTGATTATATTTTACTATGATTTTGAATATCTTTAATTTTACTCTAATTTAATTATCAAATTACTACCAATTATTTCTTTGTCAAATGTATAGTCCTTATGGAACAATTTATAATATTACTTGACAACATCATATACTTATGGTTTTCTCACATCAATTTTTTTGTGTCGTTGTCGAAGACTGTCTCTTGGTTTATTGGTATTTGTTTTTTAATTTTAATCATTTGTAATTGTATATTTAATTTTTTTTAGTTTGTTTCCTTATTTACTTTTATTTATTTCTTTCCTTTTATTTTGTTTTTTATTATCTTGTTTCTTTCCTTTATCACACTCCATATATTTTCTCTCTTTCTAATTTTATGTTGTTGTTTTTTAAAATCTAAAAGGTTAAATTCACATTGCAACTGAAAGTGCACACATAAATGCAAATTAGTAATATGAGAAACAAATTTTGTAGAAAGTTGCACTTCGGCGCAAAAAAAATTAGTTTTATCTTTTTTTTTCTTCTCTTTTCTAATATTTTATTTTGTATTTTTTTTTATTTTCTTTTAAATTTTATATTCTTCTTCTTTTAATCTTTTTCTTAACCGCCACCTTTCTACTTTTACATCTATACAACCCTCACTTCCACGGTCATCTTTGAGGTTATTCTCGTTCGTGATGGGTTCTATCCCTTTCTTGTTTCAATTTCTTACTTTTAAATTTACATTAGAAACAATGTAACTTTAAGTTTGGGGTTGCTTAAGGTTTTTAAGTTATGCATTTTTTTTATCTTGTTTTAAGATTTCTAATTTTTGCATTCCTGTTTAGCAATTTTTTATGAACAAACCCAATTTTGTATATCTTTGTGTGATTACATTGGAGTTATTAAATAAGACCCTTGGTATTTTTAAAGATATGTAATAGTACTTTGTATAAGTTGATCTGTTTGGCAAGTTGAAAGATTAGCATTGTTTTCTCTAATATCATGTTTGAAGTGAACTTAATTATAAATGTGAGTTTTGAATCAATATATTGGGTACATCTAAATCCCAAAATTTTGATTTTCTTGAGTGTAATATCTTCTCATTGTATTTCCTAGAACTTGTTTTGAAATCATGATTAAAACTTGTTCTTTTTCAAATATGATGAATATAATCAAGGTATTTAAGACTTTTCTTTCAAACCACTTACCTTATGAAGCATTTTGCCTATTAGTTACCCCATTGAGCCAACCACTTTTCATATTTTTAGTGCCTATATGTTAATGTTTTTATTTGTCTTAGTCGTTTATTAGAAATACGTTTGACAACTTATGTGTGGAGTATTAATTTGAACATAAGTTTTTTATATAGAGTGGTTGGTCATATTTGGGTACCTATATATATGCATGAAAAAAGAAAAAAAGAAAAGAAAAGAAGAATTATATAGACTTCAAATGAATTGTTTAAGTTGAAATAAGGATCCCAAATAAAAATAAAAAAAGGTATAGTTAGATGAATATAATAGTCATTTTTTTACCTTAAATCATACTTTCATCTTGTTGCATGATGTATTTTCTTATGGGTAATAAGATTGATTAGTAGTTAATTGTATATTTCTCTTTTCTTTCTTGTTCCCACCTACAATTTCACAGTGGTCACATTACATCCCAACAAAAAACCTTGTGATTTATCTTGGTTAAAAGAGTATGAAAATGGATATAGGATTTTTTACCAAACCTATGATAAGATGTTTTCTATGAGGAAAATGAGAGGAATTATCTTAATCTTAAACACTTGAAAATTGTGAGTTGAATGAATCCACCACCTTAAGTTTTACTTTTGAGAAATTGCCTCTAATTAGACTTAAGTGAGATTTCTCGTACATAATTATTTTTTATTGTATTTGCTTATTATTCTTTGGTGTTCTATTTTGGTGATTTCCATTTTATTTTAAGACACAGTTATTACTTGAGGACAAACAAATTTTAAGTTTGGGATTGCTTGATGCGTTGAATTTTTAGCTATTTTTAAGTTTTTTTTAATTAGAATTTTATTTAGTTGTATGTCATTTAAGCTTAGTATTTGTATTTTAGGTTATTTTTATTATATTTTGGAATTTGTTTATGTTTTTGGTATTTTAGGATATGATTTACTAATATTTGAGACATTATTGGAATGATTTGGAGTATTAAAGTGAAACTTGGAGCTTTGCTAGCAATTTAGAAGGAAAAAGAGTTAATAAAAGTTAGAATATTGTAATGTCTTTCAAGTTATTTTATTTATTTTTGGGCTAAGACATTAGGAAGTTTGGTAGGCTAGTTTAAATAGAAAATTTTGTTCTAAAGTTGGAGGGTTATGGTGATAGCACAGGGGTGACGACTTGGAGCCTCCTATTTTCCCTTTTAATTTGTTTTCTAGGTTTGATATTTATCTCCTTTTTATTTGTCTATTTTTGTACTCATGACTATGCGTGAGTAAAATATTTTTTCATTCTAGGATTGTGGCTTAGCTTTGATTTTATTGATGATAAATTAAGTATTTTATTGTTCTTATTGAGTTTCTTATGATTTCTTTTCTAGCGATTTTATCAGTACAATACGCTTGATTAACGTTTTTGTAGTAATAGATAATTAGAGAAAGACCGAATAATGAACTTAATTGTTGGAATAGAAAGAAATTAGAAATTAAATGATAAAAGTAGGTTTAACCCTTCAAAGGTTCATGAATTAAGAAAGAACTTAATAAGTTTATTTAAACATAGCTACGACGAGAGTAGGAGTCAATTCAATTAGCTTTGAAAGGGGACAAATGTTATCTTAGGTTAATCAACCAAAAAGAGTATAAAAGTAATTAAAATTGAATCAATGTAGTCATGATTTGAAACCTCCAATCCTAGAAGTTTTTTAAATTTGAATTTATAATTGAATTATCTTTTTTTATTTCATTTGATGTTCCCAATATTTCACTTTGATTTGGAATATCTTGTTTGAATTATGTTTTTTGAATAATCTTGAATTATATTTTACTATGATTTACAATGTTTTTAATTTTAATCTTATTTAATTATCAAATTACTAGCAATTATTATGGTTTCCATAGAAAAATAATTTATAATATTACTTGAAGACACGTGCTCCTAACAATGAATAAAACAAAAAGAATTCTTTTATACATAGAATGATTGTGGTTATATCATCAAACTCTAACAACAGGAGAATGTTAGTTCCTCATTAAAGCTATGAAGGAATGTCCTAGCTCTGATAGGATACATCATTCCTAAAGTATCTAACCTAATCTCTGACCCTCTTTCATCAATAGCCAAAATGTTACATTGCAAAACGAAAAGTGAGATACCTACTTCCCATGTCAAACCTCTATTTATATAATAAGTGATGTGTCAGGGAGGGTAAGTCGGGTTTAGGCTTGCTCAAGCGTTATAACTACTTGTTTAAGTGCTTACAGGGCTTAAAATAAGTTAAATTTCTAATTAATTTTCTTAGGATTCCCGCTTAAGCAAACATAGGCAGATGCGTTTGTTTGCATCCTCAACTCTTTGTTGCTCTTCTAATCATCCAACTTTTTCATTGTTCATGTACAATAATTCTTTCAAAACAAGCCTATTATTCTAAAAAAACTAAATTTCTACCTAAATCCTAGACTAAATAAATTTTTAAAGAAATAAGAGACAATTTCAAAGTTCATATAGAAATAATTACAAATATTTATGTAGTAAAACACAAATGTTTAGCAATTATCATTCTTTCAATACTATTTGTAATTTTTTGCTGCAAGATATTTCATTTTAGACATATTCAGAATGGTTTTTAGTTTGCAGTTTTCAAATTTATAAAAATAAAAACTAATTTTAATTTTAAGTTTTCAAATTCATAAAAGTAACATTTTTTTTTATTTTAAATTTTAAAACATTAGTGTCAATATTAACCTCACCAGAATCATTCCTCCTTAGAATTGAAGATTGGTAACTGATAGTTGAAGGTGGTAACCAAAGACCGATGATCAATGAGAAACAGTTAGAAGTGGTAGTCGATGACAAGTAGTCATAGGTGATAATCGATAACAATGACTAATGTCTAACAATCATTGGCCACCAATTGAAAATTGGTGATCGCAGTTAGTAATTAGTGGCCAGCAACTGATGAGTAGAGGTGACAATTGATTATTAACAATTAAAGGTAGCGGTTGATAATAGAAGGTTGGAGGTGGTGGTCGGAAGTGGCAGTTGGTAACGATATTCGAAGATAACAATTAATAACCGATGATCGAAAGTGGTGTTCAGTGAATAACAATAACAAGTGGATGTTGGTAATCAAAGGTCAAAGGTAATAACCGATGACTGATGGTTAAAGGTAGAGATTGATATCGAAAGTTAGAGATAATTACAGAAGGTAGAGGATGAGATCAAGTGATGAACTTGAGTAACAAAAACAAAAATAAAAAATTTCAAAATCAAACCTTATTTTTTTAAAATTAGATAAAAATTATTTTAAGGATAAAAAAAACAAATTAGAACCATCTTTATCCAATATATTTATATTTTCAAAATATATTTAAAAACAAAAAATCATCCCGATCAGACCTTATATTCTGATTGTGAGGTTAGTTAGAGGGTTATGTTCTATGGGGACACCTCAAAATATAAATATTGGAAAAAGGGGCTAATTATGCATCAAGCGTGTATAGTTAATTACCTAATTCTAAATGCCTCAGTACAATTGACATTATTGTTAATAATTGATTTTGTCAATCTCAACATTACTTTTTTTCCCATATCTCTATATATATATATATAATTATTACTTTTTTTGTTCATACATGTCAACTCCCTCTAACATCTTATGCCAAATATTATCCTCCATAACTACCTGCAAATGTAAACAAAATAAAATTACGACGTTATTTTACTATAGAACTACTTTTTGGAAAAGATGAAAATTGAAATTGGTTATACTTTACAGTTTCGACTAGGAACAAGAGCAATCATCTAAAAATTGAATGTCGGATCAAGTAATCAAGAAATCATTATTTACATTCCAAATGATATATGATCAGGCAGTGTACAGTTGAAAAACAATTTTGCATTTTGGTTCAATCAATTCAGTAGGAACATTGTTAGTTTTCGGATAAGGTGGTTCGAAATATCAAACACTATTGTTTCATGTTGATTAATGTCGAACTATGAGAGACAATTCATACTCGAGATCATTTCATCCAGAATACTACTGATATTACATTGTAGATAAAGACGTCCAAGGCTTAAAAAAATTATGTTATAAATGGGAGATCTGGAATGAACAAACAAAACTTGGAGCAAATGAAACCTACCTTAAGGAGACTAATGATGAAGCATAACCCTTCCAAAGAACTTGGAACCAGCGACCAACGCAGTTTAAAACATGCCCAAAGAGAGGCACAATGTTGATGGTGGTTTATATTTTGGGGAGCAAAAGAGGAGCAAGAGAAGCTAGAAGAGGCAGCATAGTAAATTTCAGGATTAAATTAACACAAGTGCATTGTGGGTGTTTTATGTTGGGGTGTGAATAGTAATTAGTGGTGTCAAAAAAAATTCTAGAGTCGACCTTAGTGTACATCCAGCGCAGAACACACCTCAACCAGAATCACTAAATCTATCTCAAACTTCTTTCCCAGAAGTTTGAGGTCGGAGACACCCCAGGTACAATTCTCCAAGAAATTTAATAGAACTGATAAGGATACAAAGAAACAACTAAAAAAAAATAATCAAACTTAACATTGAAAAGAGGTTAGCTATTCAACTTTTGTCCTTAGCATTCAATGAACTAACTATGAAACAAACTCTAATTATAAGTCTTCACTAATAGCACTTAGAGCCCGACATTTGGATTTGGATTTGGATCTATGGATACTTGCGAAATATGTTATCTGCGTTTTAAAATTTTGAGCTTGTTTTGAAATACGGATTTTTTAGATTTGACCTGCTTATCATATGTCTCCATGGTATCTCACATGTATTAACAATTTAATAAAAAAAGGTTTACTAATAAAAAAAATAGGATGCTATAAAACAAATCAAAATGAACTATAAAAAAGAAAATGATATTTTTTAACGTGTAATGTTTTAGCTCTAAGTTTTCATTCTATTTCATGAATCGCTTTCTCTACTTTCCCTCCACTTTAGATAATATTTTTTAAACAATGATATTTAAGTATATTAATAGAATTATTTAGTATCAATAATAGTAAGAAAATATGCAAATTATATTTTTGAACGAATAATCTTTTTTTATTAGAAACTTAGTTTTGCATGTTACGTATCAAGGTAATTTTGGTCACTCTTGTCTAATTAAAAATATTATACAATGTGTCAGCCCAAACAAAGAATTTTGGTCATAACAGACCTGAAAAAATATTTTTCCTATACATGTTTCAGAATTTAAAACCAAAGCTTTTCGACACATGCATTCTGGCTAAAGTTCTAAACTATTGGGCCCATGATAATGCCATTGCTTACCTGGATGAATCCCAAAGTTTAATATGGCTAACACTCTGAATATCTCCACGCTAGAAAATTTAGATGCATCATATGATATATCTCTTTCTAACATTAGATGATGGTATATCCTATTTCTTTAACTTTTGTGTTCTGAAAACTTTAGATGTTTTGGGAGCACTTACAACTCGTGCCTATATTCTGAAAATTGATGTCCATTTTCTATTATGTGATCTTGATCAGAAAATAGCAATATTTTAGAAACTGGACAGATCATTAAACAAGGCAGTAGTTCATAGTTTACGATGAATGATTCAACCATAACAGTAAAGTGTAAAAGATTTCATTATGGCTCTAGGCTTTCCCATACAGAAAGAAGCTTAAATAAAAGAACCAGGGGATGCAAGAAGTAAATGTAGCAGATGCATTAAAATTTTATACAACATTACAGCAAAGAGCAAACCATATATATAGAACACATATAACTCATAATTTCATTAAATACATAAGAACCATGCAAAATTTATAACATACCAAGATGATAATTTTACAAAATCAACCACTGCTTCAAGAAAAACATCAGGCATTCTTAGTTTTAACTCCGAAAGGAGAGGACTTGAACCAAGGTACCCACACAGAAGTTGTCTTCTGATACACCCTAAATGCTTCTGCTCTACTTTCTTGTTTCAACATTCGGTCCTCTACAAGCATACTCACATAAGCCAAACACATAGAATTAACCAAAGCTCCAATAAAGGTCCATCCAAGTCCCAGGCTCCACGCAAACACAAAAAGTCCCCACCACCACAGCTGCTCACCGAAGTAATTTGGATGCCGGCAGTAATACCACAAGCCACTGTCAAGGACAGGAACCACAGGTTTACCAAGCCCCTTCAGCTTGTTGTTTCTACTGATAAACTCATAAAGCTGTGTATCAGCAAAGTATGCTATGACAATGCCACATAAACAGACAACAGTAGCCACCAAGTCCCACATGGTCAAAGGCTTATTGACAGTGTGAACACCATACAAGGGAAGGGACAATCCAATCAAAAACATCTGCGAAGACAACAACCACAGGCCCAAAGGAAAGCAATCAATTTAATGAAACAGCAACCAGACCCAACATGTAATTCTACAAGCAGGTTCGAGGTGTTCTGTTATAGCGTATACATCATCAAAACAATGAAACGGTACAAGAAAAGACAGAGAACAAATGTAGTTTGGCACATTAAATCTATATCCACAGGTTATCAAGAGAGAGATTTCCATTATTTTTTTAGAGAACAATACAATGAACTAATTCCTCCATCCTCACTTAATACACAATCCAATAAACAGCCTCAGATTACAAGGCAACGTCAAAACTTAATCAGGTTAGTATTATAGGCTCCAAAATGTCAAGTCAGGCCATGATTCAGACTGGCCCATTAACATAAAATTCAAGGCATCTCAAAATATTCATTTAAGAGTAGTAGTTATATATGGACACCAGCACTTAAATAATGCAATCACCTTATTGACACTAATTATTTTTCTCTATCTTTTACTTCTTTTCACATCATATTACCTATCATACTAGCACAATTACACTTGTATCTCTTTTTTTATTTAGGTCTGTAGGAGTATGTGAGTGTCCATGAATCCTTTTCCTTCATTTAATCTTCACTTCAAAGCCAATGATTCAACAAATGAAAATGGAGCAATGAGAAAAATGACCTGTTGGGAGAGATAGACAGCAAAGAATGAAATCCACCACCATTGTTTTCCATACTGATGGCTCATCTCAGTAAAGCGCCAATCTTCCCTGGCACCCCATTGCCACCTCTCTCTCCTGAAGTAGTTATGAGTGAGCCTAACACTCCACACCCAAGTCAAGAAAATCACGATCCTGGACCTCCACCAATCATAGTGAGCCAAAGGGTGAGTTGCATAGAAGTGGACAAGCATCACAGGTATCACAGTCCAATAGGGGTCAATCATCTGCACCATCACCAACACCAACACCAAAAGATGTCAGCTTTGAAGGAAATGTGAAAGTGGGTCAAGTGAAAAAAGAAGAATAAAAAAGTGAGGGCATTGTATGTACCCAGTGGCTGGATTGGATTAGGCCTATGAGCCAGAAGAGGACATTGACGTTGAGAAAGAAGAGAGCGTTGGCTAATAGAAGAGGGTGGTGATAGCACCATGACCAATACGATGGGGAATTTGCTGAGTCGTGGTGGTTGAGAAATGAGAGGTAGAAGAATATGGAGGGAAGAGGAACCAAAAATGCTATCACAGCATTCTTCAAATTGTAACTACCACCCATAATGTGTCTTGCCCTATGAATCAATTTTATTTGATCTTGTGTTGTGTTTGGGAGTCCTTTATAGCTTCCTTTTTTATAGGAGAATTAGGACTTGCAAACTCTTACTTATCTACACTCGATTACCTTAACCTATGTATTGCGTAGATTAGAGTGAATTTTTATGCTTGAAAGCCTCTTTTTCAATTATTGCGTAGGTTATTTAATTTTTTGTTTCCCCATTCAATTATTGCGTAGGTTAGAGTGAATTGATGGGGGAAAACATATTAATCAGGAGGTTAGAGGTGGTAAGCCAGCTTTAGATTAAATTATTCATAAATCTAATATATTTTTTGTTTGCACCTATAAGCTGATAGACAAAACATCTATATTAATCCATAAAAAAACTACTGGTACTACTGCTATTGCTACTCATCAAATAAAAAGTGAGAAAGCAATTTAGATAAAATAGAAAATGTCAAATTAGTACTATACTGCTATAAATTTTTTACTGTATATCATGTTGTATAAATCTTTGAAACATATAAAAATTTATTCTTGATTGATTTTACTTCCCAGACTAATATAAATTTTCTTCTCTGGACTCCTGCAGAGTAGAAAGCACACCCCCCCTACTCGTAAGTGTCAATACAAAAAGATTAGCACCACTGGCTTTCTGCTTGTGGTTCCCCACTCACAGCCATGCTCGCCTAGTGATCATTCCACACAATGATTAGCAGATTCTGAGAGCTATGCTATTTTAATTTTATTAGTTAATCTTCTTATTTAATTTTAATTTCGAATCACAACTAACCTATAATAAGCATATTAACTAGTGTGGTTAGTAAGTACATGAAAATGGAGCACCTTGCTAAAGGAAGGTTGAACTTATGAAGATAACTTACGCTATGTTTGGACACCTCTTCTCCTACCTTTATATAAGTACATTTAATCCGAAAGAGTTACTTCCATAATGTATACTGAGTCTCCCACATATGGAGACCTAAACATATAGGCTTAGCAACACAAATATGTTCAATGTCTTAAATAGCATCTCTTAATATGGATAGATGGCAAGTTAAGATTTGACTCTTCTAACAGGTTAAATAACAAGTTCTTTTAGAAAATCATGGATTACAATTTTAATGTTTTCATAATATATTTTACACTCGTATATACTTTACTAATCTTAACTATTGATTTCTTGAGTGATGATTAATACTTCAATAGGCTAGTGACCGAGAAATTCATTCAATTAAAAGTTAGTACAAACGTTTAATAAGGTATGTATTTCCACATCCCTTAGCAAATTATAATTTAGTCTAAAGTGCAAAATCACCCATGTTCTTTGTTCTAGCTTGAGCCACTGGCATTTTCTTTTGTCTTTTTGTGCAGAGTCTGTGTTTAGTTTAATAGTAAGTGAAGTCAGTGTTTACTTAAATAGTAAGTAAAATCAACGCAGAATTTGTTACTTAAATACAAACTCCCAAATATTATATCACTCGTGTATTGCTTCTTTTTCGAGTAAACAAACAAAATGAAGAAAAGTTAAGCAACAATGAAGGAGTTTACTAGTAGTGTCATTCATTCCAGACTCAAACCAGCAACAGAATGTGGGAGCCTTCTAGAAAATAAGGTTGAGCATCATCACAAGTTGGGAAAGAAAGAGAAGGGGAGCTAAAAAAGTAAATGAGGTTGGACAGATGGTCACATAAAAAGAAGTTACAATACAAGGCAATGAGGGAATCCAGAACTCCTAAACTAAGTGATACTGTACAATAATGCTTAGCAGTGTTGTAATGATGTTAGTTGCATATAGTTGTGCCCTTAATGATATGTTTAAATCCCCTCACATGATAACTTTATCATACTAACTTAATCCCATAACCGGTCCCCCACTTCTCCACCGGCCTCCTACATTGTCTTTGAAGGCTGACCTGCTCTTGATCCGCTCAATCTATGCAAAAGGGAAAGAAAAGAATGTTACAGTCATGCATGCTTGAGCTGGAGGGAGTGAGGATCTGATAACAAAGTATGCTTCCACCCACCAAAGGGCCAGGAAAGTATTTCTTAATCCTCAGCATGCCTAGACCGGCGTATTGAATGGCTTTTCTGCATTTAGTATATAAAAAGTTTGCCGTAGATAAATAATTATAGGCAGAGTTAGAATGTTGTACTATGTAGCTCTAATTTAATAAACAAGTAGCATTGTAAGGCCTTAATCTCTACTTACTTCAATAATATTATTTTTGTAGCTGTTGCAGTCACAATTATGAATAACTACTGCTATAGTTCTTCCCAAATTCAGTTAAATCAGCTTTAAAAATTCATGAAACCACCAAATCAATAATTAATTCTTCGTATAATAATTGTCTCCGCGCTCACACATTGGAAAAACAAGCATAGGCTAAGAACAAATATAAATCAATTGCTTATTTAACATCATGATGATATGGAAATATCCCATGAAATTTGCCAACGCCTCAACAGTAGAAGTAGAGGGGCATGCCACAGCCACACCCAACAAGTACACAAGAAAAGTGTATTTACCTTTGAACTAATTGGGGTGTGGGAAATCACGCAATACTTCTAAATTACTCTAAACACGATGAGATAATGTTTTCATTTTTGGACTGTCATCCAACTGTTGTTATAAAAGAATTTGACCTCAAGTAATTGATATCATCTTGTGTGAGAATACATTATTAAGAAACAGTTTTGACAAAACGTTTTATACCATTTGACATCAATATCCCTAAAATTCGACACTGCAAAATTATGACATTTTTATGTATCTAGAGTTCCCAGATAGTTGACAAAGACCAACATAATAGCAGAAGACATCAAGCTTCCTAGGCTTCGCTCTGTACAAGAAAGATATCTCATCAGTGAGTTCAGCACTCCTCCAGCCAGAAAAGGACTTTAGAGAGGAAGGCCGGTTGCATCTAGAATCATTGATCATCTTGCCTGTGGTCATCATGTTGGTTATCATCAGGTCCACCATCCTCTCTATCCTCATAAGTAACCCACGGTAGCATTGACTCAAACAAGACAGCTAATGCATTTCTATTTGCAACGCCACGAGGAGCATGGCCATTGCCAGGCAGGTTAGCAAATTGGTTTTCATCCTGCATACCCTCCATCATTCTTGGAACACCCATAAATTGTTGCAGATTTTCTCGTGGAATGGATGAAAGTGAATCGGAGAAATCAGATACCAACAAATGTCCATACCTGACAAACAATCAAGCATAAGTCGTACTGCTCAAAGATAATAAAACAGTGCTGTTGTATCACATATATTACACATAAGCAAATGAACCATTTCGGAAATTTCACAACAAATAAGATTTCATCATGCTACTTTGCTTTCCTTAATTATCTCTCTTTTTTAATTACATGAAACGAGTAGGCTTTTTTTTTTTACTCAACCTAAATACTTTACCACACAACTAGTATTCAGTAATGTTGTTATCAGCACATAACTCATAATTTCAATTGTACTACTAAATGCTCTTTCCAAGTTGAAATAATTTGTACCAAGTTTTGAAGACAATAAATTTAGATGGTTTGTTAAACAATAGACTTAGGTCCCGTTTGCAGAAGTTGCAAGTGTTTAGTTTACAAATGCAATTTTCAAAACAAAAAGTATTTAGTTGAAGTGGAGCTGAAATTATTTTTAATTTCAAAATACTTTACATTGATATTCAAAACCAAAATAAAATGTGAATTTGGTTTAGTTTTAAAAAAAAACACATTCTTACTACATTTGATAGTGGCCATCCCCATCGATGTCACCACTGCCTACGCCAAGACCGCCACCACATACAAACACAACCTTAAATTAATTTAATACTACGGGGATCTTTTGAAGTGAGTTTATTTCAAAACTACAATTAGGGATAGAGAAAACACTAACAATGGTTGTTTTTGAAAATTTTGAAACTTAAAACTAATAACATGTTTAGGAAAGATTAATTTTTCCACTTCCAAGTATTTTGTTAAAAAATATGTTGTTTCTATAAAATCAAGATGTTTGGGAAAAAATCTTCAATCTGAAAAAATCTTTTTTTTTCCTGAAAAATAAGTTTTTTTTTTATATAATCTGAAGATTTGTATCTTATGATTATTTTCTAACTTTTTTTTTCTTTTTTCAGTTGTTCTTATATCGTTTTCCTCTATAAAAACTATTTTTTTTTGCATTACAAGATTAATTATTTTCAAATCGTTTTTCAATCAACTTAACTTACCCAAACAATTTTTTTTTATTATAATCGATTATTAATATCGATTATACATATAATCGATTGTTAAATCTATTTTTTTCAGCTTTTCTAAACACACTCTAAAAAACAACACCAAATGGGCCCTTAAGTTTTTTATGCTTTTTCAGATTCAGATAAAATTTAACTTCTACCGAAATATCGGCAAAGTGAACACGAAAAATTAAGCCAAAACAACAAATAAATAGAAAATAATTTCTTACTCATTTTTCTCAGATGAAAATGCTTCTTTTCTGACACAAGCCCAATCTTTAACTTCACTTTTATTACTTTCTAGCGTTTCAATCACTAGTTTTGCAGCACCGCTTAGCAGTTTTTGCAGATCCGGAAGCCTCCATATAAGATAATTTCTCTCAACATATATATTAATCAAGTGATCTTGAGATGGAATTCCTGTATGATCTGACCGGAAAAAGGCATCTTTGAGAATATCTGTCCATGTGCGTTCTTTCAAAGGTACTTTCGCAACTAGCTTCTTTATGACCGGAGGATGAAGCATCAATGCTTGTTTCATAAGATCAGATGAAGAAGCCTTTTCAGCACCCATACAATCATCCTTGCAGTCCTCACGCTCAAGGTAAAACCGACAAATGGCAAGGGAATAAGAGAAGTTTGGAAACAACCAAATGGAGTTATCACTCTTATATTCTTCAGAAAACTTTTCCAGCCATGCATACTCCTCAGCTCTTAAAGCAAAGTAGTCAATGCAGAAAATAGCCCCCAACGGATCATTGGAATCTAGTGAAAGCAACAATTTGCAGACCTCTAAGGCAGATCTATGACAGCCACGCCTGTTCAAATTTTTCATGTGAGTGAAAAGAGCTGTGAATATAGGCTTGTTTGTATCATGTTTGAACTTCAACTGGCAATTTCCCTGCAGTGGATTGAACATGGGATGCCATGCACATTCAAGGGCATATAGACACCTGGCAATAGCATCTGCAGACATCTGTTGCTCACCCAATACTGCAAAATATTCTGCCATTGTTAGAAGGGAATCTATATGATAAGGATGGTGCTGTAATATGCTCGCTATTCCATTTATGTCATTAATTGCTTTGGCAGCTTCAAATGCTCTCTGAGTTTGGGAGTAGGATGGCGAGTGTATATATCTACATAGTAAAAATGACCAACAAGGGAAAATGAACAGAAATTACAAGGGTTTCAAAAATTTGCAATTATTATTATGATGATGAGTCACACATATCAATCATTTTTAACCATAAAGGCTAAAATATGAAATCAGATACTAAGTACAAAAGGTACATTCAATTCTTAACTTTACAAATAAATCATAAAACCATAAAACAGCTAGGTTGACAGCCTCGGACCCCTTTCTCCACTCCCATTCTGAAGGAAGGATTGAGAATTTCCACTAACCCAACGGTCATTGATAATGAAAATGAATAATAACAAAAGCCCACAAAGTAATAGACTATGCATGCCCTCCAATTAAAATGAAAGAAACATCAAGAATTGAACGGCATAGAGAGAGAGAGTCAATAATGAAAGTAATCAATAATTAAGCAAAAGTAGGTCAACTTTATAGGTTATATCTGTTTCCCCTCTCTTTTTTTTCATAACTCACCCATTGGGTGACCTTGATAGTTTTGATTTATCCCAAAATATTTGTCACTGGACAACTTGTTGTTTTCAATAATACCTTTATATATTGTTATATCACTTAAAATATTAAATATTGTTGGAAAAGCCACCTTAATTGTGGACATCCATTAGCCCGCCTTGTTGTGGCGTCTTTGGGGGTTGCCTAATGTGCAATCTTGGGGTGGTGGTTTAATCCCACATCAACCAGTGACATTTCCAAAATAGTGTATATAAGTGGGGACTAGGGAGAAATCTACATCCTCACCTTACAAACTGATTTTGTAGGATTGAGTTAGGTCCATATTTCACTGTTCTAAGAAATGTTAATTCAATCACAACTATCCTCCAACTCATTTAATAAGGGATTTTAGTTATCGTAGTAATAGTGTAGTTAATAATTTTTTTGAAGATGGATGCAGTACCTTAAAATGAAAAAAAAGAAAGAAATAGACACAGGAGTATGTGTTATATATTTTATTTTCCCCACCAACAGACAGGACATCTTTTTCATGTCTTTATTTGCATGCTTACATGCTTATAATTCATTAGTAGCACACATCACAGAAATTAGATGATAGCATGCTACAACTAAATCCCCAGCCTTTAACACATATAGTCATACATGTATACAGGAGGGTGGCGTTGAGAGAAAACAGAGCACAAAATATGAACAAGAATGACCATTAGCTCCTTACCTGAAGTAGTTATATCCATTTTTTATCTCCAAAAACTGCATGGACAATGAGTCATCACAGCGGAGCCAATTGTCCGATGGAGTGACAAGAACACTCTTCCTAAGATTATAATGTACACGTCCCCTCACCCCTCGCATCTGCCTAGAACTGCTCGCTTGATTGTTACTTTCAAATGATTTCACAACCTTAGATCCAAAGATTCTTCTTAACTCATTTTCAGCATTCAAATATTTGGGATCCACTTGCAATATGGCTGCATGCTGTTTAACAGATTTATTTTTGTCTTTAGTAGAAACAGGTTGCTCAGTCAAAGAGTTGACATTCAGAGATAAATCTTCTAGAATCAAGTCCAGCTCTTTATCATCTCCCATTTTATTTGCAACAGCACTATCCTTGTTTTTCTTCTTTTTCTTTTTCTTGGATTTTGGATTTGATGTGGAAACCTCAGCAGTAGGTTTCAATGAAGATGACTCCTCTTCTTCACCATAACTCGCAGATGTTTCATTGGCGGATGTCAACTCATCTCCCTGCAGCCAAAACAGTCATTGAGTAACAACTAACAAGCATGGAGCATACTCCTTTATCTCTATCTTCTTTTGCATGAACAAGAACCAAAAATCAATTCTAGGCTAAACAAGAACTTTTTCTAGTAAAAAATCATTACAAAACTGTAATCTGGTTGGATAAATTTCTCTATAAACAGTTATAAGAGAAGAAAATAATAAGTAAAATGAATCGAGCTTCTCCCATGAGCTAAAATCAACTTGTGCAGTTAACTTCTGTAGAAGCTCCTCTCATCTATAAGTGGTGAGACATTCAATCAACTTAGGGCATATACCATTTCTTATACAAAATAGTTAGACATTTAATTAACAAAAAGAATACCTTCGAACTAAATTCAAATTCCAAAGGTAATTATTTCTAACCTATTTGCAAATACAAAGGAGAATTACAACTTCCAGCTAAACCATTTCTTGGTACAAGACAGCCACAGAAAAACAGGACCGACATGACAAATTGAAAAGGGTAAAAGGGGTAATGCTTCATAAATTCAGAGATTGAATCAAAAGCAAAGAGATGGGGGGGGGATAAAAAACCTGGTTTTCGGGTTCAGAATCGTGGACATTGAGGAGGTCGAAGGGGTTAATGGAGGAACGAGTGATGGGTTCAGAATCGTCCTCTTCTTCTTCTTCGCTCAGGTGTTGGGGAAGGTGATGGTGCTCGTTCAGAACCTTCTTCATCAATCGAGCCGACATCGTTTTGGTTGTTCTAACTGAACAACTTCCAGAGCGATGCAGGTGTTACTCAAATTCGAATCGCAATAAACAAAGAACAAACTCGAATGAAAGAAGAAACAGGGTTGGTCTTACTCAGTTCATTCTGTCGTGTCTCTCACATCTGGTGCACCAGAAGGGAGTGGGCTTACAATACAAACTAGCCCAATGGTTAAAAAGTTCTTAATAAAAAAGTAAAAATTTAATTATTAAGCGTCTTTTTCTCTTTCTCTTTAATTTGCACTCTTCTCCTGTTCCGCCACTCTCTCATTTTTTTTCTTCATTAAATAAGTTACTTTCTCTTCTTTTCCTTAGGGTGTTTGTGTTCTTCTCTTTTGCTTTTGCTTGTTTTTTTCTTTCCCATTCAAGTTTGCATTTATTCTCTTTTGTGTACATTATTGAATCAAGCTTTTCGTAAATTCTTTTACAAATTCAGACACCCTTGTTCAAACTTGTAAAAAAATTTACAAAATATTTTATTCGTCCAAACACCTCTGTACAAACTTATAAAAATATTACAAATTCTTTTACAAGTCCAGACACTCCTGTTTAGACTTGTAAAAAAAATTACAAATTTTTTTACAAGTTAAGACACCCGTGTCCAGACTTGTAAAACAATTTGTAAAACTTTTAATAAGTCTAGACACCACAGTACGAACTTGTAAAAAATTTTACAAATTACAAGTCCGAACACCTCTGTCCGAACTTGTAAAAAAATTGCAATTTTTTTTAAAAAAACAAGAACAAACAAGACAAAAAGGAATATACCTTTAAAAGACGAGAAAAAGAGATAAAAGAGACAAGAAAGACAAACACAATAACGAACTGAAGTGTAGGAAAACTGTGTTCGCGACTTTGAAAAAAGAAGGAAGAAAAAAGAGGTATAAAACTTCACAAAATTTAACTAAGAAGAAGAATCCAAAATGAAAAAGAATTAATAAAAAGAAGTTAAGTTATTTTTTAATATAAAAATATTTTAGATTTGTTTCTACAAAAAGACATGGGGTTAAAAAAAAATTTCTCAAAATGAACACATAGACGCACAAGGGAAATTGTGATGCTTATCTTTATGCGTCAATTTTTTACATGGAACAATTTCTCGTTATTTAGTGATGTCACCGTAAGAAAGTTTAGCTCATTTACTTCAACACAATGTTGAACTATAATATGTTTTTGACATCTCTTGTGTAAGACAATGGACTTTATTGTAAATATAAAACTCAAATTTTTACATGCTTTTTATATGAAAAAGTATTTTTCATTCAATTTTTTTGCAAATCTTATATGTTTCCTATGCAGACTATTTGGGACTGTTGAAATTTTATCTATTTAGACCTGAATTACAGAAGGGAGAAAACACAACAATACGTTATATTTTAAACAATTTAAATATTATAACTAATTTAAAAACTAATCAAATAGAGAACCTAAAAAACAAATATAAATATAATATCCCGTACTTACATGATAAAATCAAATATAAAGTATTATCAAGTAAAGGTTACATGTCTAGATGTCCCTATTAGCATTAGGCTAGTTAAAAACAATACTTTAAGAAAAGAAATACTACATCATAGCAGGCTACCAACAAAGCAATTATATTGGGCTTATATAAGGATGTAAAAGATACGAAAATATAAGTGGTTGAATTCTATTTCAAAAAAAAAGTATTTTTCTTTACAGATGTATGTTTTATCTAAAATGTAAAAGATGTTTTCAATAAAAACTTTTTAAAAGACAGCTTTTTTTATATATAAAAATCTTTAAAATGTCAAAATTTAAAATCAATTATTTCAAAACTTAGAAAGACAAAATCAATAAATAAAACTAAAAACATACCGGGGGTTACTATATTAGTACATTTTATCAGCAAGTCATTAGTGTCTAAGGTTTGAATATGATAAATGAATAAAAAAATAATTAGAAAGAAAATCTTAAAAAAGGTGACTAACTGAATTTTCTGACAAATATTAATCATCATGGAAGTTAGTGGATGCTCCGCACGGGAGTAAAAAAAATATTAATTCAACTCTGTCATCAAAATTATCTTTCAAGTTTTTTTCCCGTTTGTCATTTCAAGTAGTTTTATACTTTTCTCTTTGACCTTCTATATAATTACATAAAAATTGGTTCAAAAAGTAAGATTTGCAATCCTAATAATCATATTAGACATATATAAAAATATAGCTCAAGAGTTTTGTAAGTACAAAGATTACAAACATATCATTTTAAGAAATATTTGCTTTTAATATAAGAGAAATGTTATATACACTCTATATCTTACTTTCTCACAAATAAATATACTAATTTTGTCTTTTCATTCGATCAATGGAAGGTGAAAGGGGTAATCAACCCCGCAGCCTTAAGCGTTGTAAAAGCGAGAAGAGGCTTCAGGCCAGAATGATCTATGGAGGGTGTAGGGGTAACCAAGCAAGCCCCATAGCCTTGAGCACTATAAAGGGCGAAGAGGCTTTAGGCCAAAACCGTCAACAGAAGGTGTAGGAGATAATAGTTATTAAAATATATTTTTGAATTTCTATTATTTTTAGAAAATTACATTCTTATATTTATACAAGTTTTGTTCTCACCCTGAAGAATGAAAAAAGTTACATTTCTATAAAATGTGAGAAGTTATTTTTTTAATCCTATTATAACTTTCATTTTTATTTTAATTACTTTAAAATTAAAAAATAGTTCCTAAAATATTAAGAGTTAATTAAGCGTATTTTTAGATAAACCTAAAAGTATTATTTATGGTTTTAATATTTTCGAGAATCTAATTTCTAAATACAAAATCATGTGGAATGCTTCCTAAAACTTATTTGGAGATTATAAGTATGTTGTCCCAAATTTTTATATGCTTTTAGACAAAAAGAAATAATGATGATATATATGAATATAAAATACTATAAACTGAAATGTATTGTCTAATCATAAGATAATTAATATCATGTTTCATCTTAAAACTATATTACATGATTGCTTTAATCACGAAAACATACATTATTTATTATTAATCAAAATCAACTAAAGTTACTTATTCATGGTAAGTTAAGAACTAAAATTTGTTTTTACAAAACTAAAACATCTCAATATTTCATATGAAGAGGAATATACTAGTCAAAAATATCTGAAGGGGAATATTATTTTTTTTTATACTTCTCTATGACTTTTTAAAATTTATTTTAAACTACCAATTTTTATTATTTTTATTTTCAAATAATCAAATTAGTGACAAATTTTTTATAGAAAGAGTTAAGGAACTATGAACTCCAAACTTTTTCCCTCTCTTTAGTAAATATATATTTTTTAAAAATCATAATTTTTGTAGTATATTTATTTTATTTTATTTTCTTGTTTCCTTAAAAAAAACTCTTTTAATGAATATAGATTTTTTTTTATAAAAAATTATAATTTTTAAAGTATATCTATTTTATATTTTTTACTTTTCCAACATTATTGACAAATATTCACCCTTACAAATAATGAGAATGATAGAAAAAAAATGTTTAAAATTTTTTATTTTATTGCATATATGATATATGTTTAAAAACCTTAATTGTCGTATTGGCAACTGCTGTAGTACATGAATAAATTAAAAAAAAAAATATATTATTTAGATATATATTTTAGTTACTCAAAATAAATATTGAATAATTTATATTTTATGTTTAAATATTTTTTACTTTGTTAACTTACTGGTTTAGTACCGTGCACGCATGCAAAAACTAATTGATAAGATAAATAAATTAAGTAAATAAAACAATTAAGTTAAAAAACAATATATAAAAAATATTTTTTATTTAAATTATTAAAGAATTAAAATGTATTAAAATTATAATCTAGCACAATTTTAAAATAAATCTAACAATAACGTAATTTAAGATAAATTACTCAGTTTATGAATAAAATTGTGCTAGATCACGTAAGTTAAGAGTATTGATAATGATATGCCTCAATTGTAGTTAGACTGACAAGGCTTTTCCTTGCCCACGTAATTTGAAAGTCCAACACCTTTGTTTGGTATGCATTTGCTTAATTATGTCTTTGATCTTATTTACGCCATCACCCTTTTCTTTAAAAAACATATATATACCATTTTTAGATAAGTTACATGTTGACCTTTTCTATAATTTGATTTAAAATTTATTTAGACAAACTTATCAATAAATACTTTTTTTATTTTATTTATATATTAAAATTAATTTATACAATTTATTCTTGTAACACCGAATTTCTATTTAAGGAGATTCATTTGTTTAGGCGATTCGAAGACTCAATTCAACTAAAATAAATTGGATTAAATTTTTCTTTATTGGGTGAAATCTAACATAATTCAATCCATTGCGGGTTAACCAACTACCCAACTCAACCGATTATAATATTAAATTATTATATATTAATATTATTTAAAATTATGTGTTTCTTTTGATATTATATTTTTGTTAGTTTGAATAAACTGGGTAATTTGTATTTATTTGTATAACCAATTTGAACAATTTGTGTTTACTTTTATTTTGGACAAATATTTTTTAGTTATTATTGTTTGAAAATTTAGTTGTATGTTAATTTTAATTTGTTTTTAGTTTTGATATATAATTTGCAACTATAATTTATTATTTATTTTTCTGTTATAACAATGATATGATCTATTTTATTTTAAAATATCCTTAAAAAAGCTAACAAAATTTTTTTTTAAATTATTATTTTTTTAAAATCATGATTCAATTAACGCTGCAAAAGCTGGGTCAACAAAAACACAACATTAAGTTGTTTTGTTCGGCACAACAGAATGAGTTGTGTTGAATTTAATGAATAAAAGTGAAAACTCAATCCAACTCAATGTTTTATGATTGGATTAAGTATTGAGTCTAGTTTACTTAAACTCCTGTTCACCCTTACCATTATTTTAAATTTTATTTCTCCTTGTACTACATTTTATCTTATGAAAATCTGATATTACATTCTTATCTTATGCACATATGACTATGCAGTTATTATGGTTAAATCTAACAAAAAATACAAAATTAAAAATATTTGTCATAATTAACAAGGATAAAATGTGAATAATAATGTATATACAAATAAAAATATTTTTTAGATTAAATGTTAATTGTTAATGTATTTAATTTTTTTTAAAAAAATTCAAATTCACTATATCTTTTTTCTTCTCACATATTAACTTTGTTACTAAATCAATAAATCAATATTGTAGTTCTAAATAAAAGTAATTTACACCACAATATTAAAATTTTCCTCCTTTTTAGAATTAAAAAAGTCAACAAAGAGAATGTGGAGTCAATAAAAGTTGCTATTGGAATGAACAGCATAAGTAAGTGCATATTTTCGAAATTCTCGTTTCAACTGCGTACATTTAATGGACAAATATACACACACGTTAAGGTTGAAAATACAGATAGGAGTTACATAAAAAAAAGCGTTGGCGGTAATTCCATGTTATGTTAAACTATTCTTTGACAAATATTAAATGTAGAGGTAATTCTGGAAAACATTCAACATGATAAAATTGTACTGAGAAGGACTAAAGCATGCTATTTATTTATTGACACAATTCCGTTAAACAATAAGCATACATAATGTAGACTATTGACCGCCAACCAACTATGTACTAGCATTACACTTCAAACGGTTCATATTTATCTAGATGATGATATATTAAAAAGGAATTCTAACCTTTTTGCTTTCACACATGAGCTTCTCACCACACACGTAAATTAAATTACTCAGCAAGGCTGCTCTTGTTTGGGTAACTAATTTAATAAATATATATGTCTCTTCTTCATTATTTTATGTAGACCTAAAATCTTTTGATAATTTGAGTGATACATCATTGAGTTAATTGGTAGAAGTTTTTATGATCTACGCGTATATTATATAGTTACTAACTTAATAAGGTTAGTCATTAGGTCTAAATTTTTTATGTTACTTTTGACAGGTTGTGGTAGAGGAGGAATGTATTTTTAAAGGAAAGTATCACACAACTAAGCAAATTGTTTGATCTGTGAGATCCATTGTTACTGATCTAAGGGGGTTCTATTAGTTGCGAGTCTCCATGAGAGAGCAAGGTACTCAGTATGTGGATTCAACAATCCCTTATACTTGGCAGCCCCCCAAAAAAGATGTTAAGATCAATTGTAATGCATCTATCAATCAGGACCAGTTGAAAGCACAGGTAAGGGGTGTTGTTTGTGATAACGAAAGTAAGTTTCTACTTGGTTTTTCATGTAGAATACATTACTCTGAGGTGGATAAGACAAAGTTGTGGCTATCCTTAAAACTCTGACAGTAGCTTATGAACATGACTTCCACAACCTAACTATTGAATTTGATTCTCTTAATGCAATCAAACTATTAGATGAGAGGTGTGGTGTTAACCATGTGTATTTTGCAATAGTTGATCGTATTTATAGATCAAGTGAAAAAACGAGGTTCTGTTCTTTTTTATATGCACCACGTGAGGCTAACTTATTAGTTTATGGTTTTGCTAAAATTGGTCTCCACATTGACCAGGATATGACTCTGTTTACTTCGATTCCAAAATCCCTTTCTGTTATCTTTCATAATGATTTGATATATACTCTGAGTTGATTTGAATAAATTATGAGGTTGGGCTTTGACCATACCCTTCACACAAAAAAAAAAAACTTATGTAGGCTCATATGCATGGGCAAACTTACATTGAAATAAAAGTGAGCAAATGTACCTCTCATTTTAATAAAGTCTTATATATGTGTTAAAATTTTATATTTTGCATCCCCTAATTTTATCTATTTGAATTCTCTCTTATTTTCATGTAAAGATAAATAATTGCCCCTCCTATTTTGATATTTGCACCTTTTATATGATAATTATTATTAATTTTTTTTTAAATAGATTGCTCCCATTAGTCTCAGATCCTAGATCTATCACTCCTTAGACGGTTAGTGTCCATGTAATAGTGTCAATTGACATTGATGTCTCATTTATTCATAATTGTTAAATATTTGTATTTTATTATATAAATATTTGCAATTACTACTGCTTCTTATACTTATGAACCTCGAAATTGTCTCTTATTTGTTTAAAAGCTGATTTGGTTTAGGATTTAAGTAGAAATTTAGTTTTTCATAATAATGTATTTGTTTTTGGAAGATTTTTCATATAGGAACAAGTTTGATGATGAGAAAAGTAACAAAGAGTTAAGGATGCAAAGGAACACACTTGGCTATGTCTGTTTAAGCGAGAATCTTAAGTGAGCTTAAGTGAATTAATTGAAAATTTAACTTTTGTTAGCCTCGCAAACACTCAAGT
The DNA here is from genome assembly GCA_037954015.1 of Psophocarpus tetragonolobus. Lineage (NCBI taxonomy): Eukaryota > Viridiplantae > Streptophyta > Magnoliopsida > Fabales > Fabaceae > Psophocarpus > Psophocarpus tetragonolobus. Next base: position 52,408,383 of record CM075693.1, on the reverse strand, counting down.
GAGTAGTGATGTTGCTTGAATGAGTCCAACCCTACTTACCCTCACATGTCAATGATGTCATTGTATAAATAGAACTTTAATTTGGGAAGTAAGTACTTCTTTAACATCAGTTTTATAAAACTATTTTTAGTATTTTAGTATTTAAAAACTAAAAAATTTATTTGGGTAATATTTTCTGAAAATAGTTTTCGAAAAAATTTTTGGTTTTTTAGTTTTTAAAAACTAAAAATCAGGAACAGTTAAAAGTATTTTTATTTTTTAGTTTTCTATTTTTTTAAAAAAAAACTCAAAATTCAATTAGAATATGTTGTTTTTTACTTTTCATTAATGAAATTTTCATAAATATGAACAAGTTTTTTCCATTTTTATATCTTTAAAATAGTTTTCAAATAACACTTACCAAACAAGTTTTTTTTTCTTTTCTTTCCAAAAACAATTTTTGAAAACTTAAAAACAAAATCAAACCAACCAAGCCCTAAGTGTCTCACTTTTGGTTTCACATTGTAACATTCTGAGCTGATTGAGAGGCTATGTTAAATGCTTTAGGAATGATGCATTCTATTCGAGTTAAGTATTCCTTCTTGGCTTTCATGAGAAAGTAATATTGGTGGAGTTTAATATAACCATGACTATTCCATGTAATAAAAGAATATTTTTTGTTATATTTTGTAGTTTCTATTGTTTCTTTTTATTTTCATTGGTTGTTTTGGATTTGACAAAAAGACACTATTAAATTTAGAACTATCAGGAATAACTAATGATTTGTATGTCTAAGAATAAGGTATAATCTATTAATCACTTTTAAGCTTGTGCTTATGAACAATGTGATTCTCTCAATTTGATGAGAAAAGGAATTGAAAGTAAAATTAGGAGGATTAACTAAGGATAGACTTAAGGGGAGATATTATTCTTGTGGTAGGAATTAATCAAATTATTTGCTTAAGAATTTTCAAAAATGGTATTGAAAATTGGTAAAGTCAAATTTTGATAACACTTTCAACTATTCATTAATTTGTGCTATGCACGCCAACTATTTGAACAATTATTTTTTAATTATCATTTAAATTTTTGCAAACTCTTACACCAAAATACATAGTATAAGAAATTCACTAAAGTTAATCTGATTATTGCACGGTTCCTTGTGGACACAACTTGATTATACTTAATCTATAAATAAATTATTTTTGTTGTAATTTTTCCTTCAACAAGGTTCCTTACAAACATGACCATCAAACACTATTGCTAGACTCGCTCACTGGATGATCTACCACCTAAAGTCCTAAACCATCAAATGGTCTACCACACTTGTCATAGGATTTAGTCTACGTCAACAATCTTCACCTTGACTCAAAATCAAGGGCTTCATATTTCCAAGGTCTTCCTATGCCTTTTTCTCCTTATTGACCTTGGGAAAGACTTGGTAAGCCTATATGCAAATTTTTCTTTAGATGCTATCTTTACAACCTTGACATCCCTTGTTTCAACCATGTCTTGAAATAAGTGAAGTTTCACATCAATTTGCTTGATCTTTTTGCGGTACATCTGATAATTCACTAAATGAATAACACTCTAACTATCACAGTGAATTGGTACACACTCTTATACAATTTCCAACTCACCTAACATTCCCTTTAATAATATACCTTCGTTCACTCCTTCTGCCAACGTAATGTACTCAATTTCTGCAGTTGATAATGCTACCACATAGTGTAAGTTTACCTTTCCACTTATTGCAGACTTAAACAACATAAGTACATACACAAAAAATGACTTTTTAGTGTCTATGTTTCCTAAATAATCAATGTTTTCAATCCTTTCTACAACAACTCTACCTTAAGATATCTTCTGATATTAAAACCTGACCCTAGAGTTTCATTCAGGTATCTCAACACTCTTTTCAACGCTTCCCAATGAGCTTGCCCTGAGTCCTCCATGAAATCACTAAGAACACTCACAAGTGAGTCAAATTTGGCCTCGTACAGACCATCCCATACATGATGCTTCTTATCCTACTAGCATATGAAATAGAATTCATCCTTCTAGGCTTTCTTAATCAAAATAAGGAGCTTGGTTAGTTAAGAGCTTTGTGTGGTGCCCAAAGGTATACTCATAAATTTAGATTGATGCATCTTAAACCTCTTTATGACCTTATTCAAGTAGCCTTGTTGAGACAGACACAGAAACTACTTCATCTAATCATTCACAATATCTATCACAATTTTGAGTTCAACTTCATCTTGAGCTCTTCAATCATTTGCTTTTTTGGACTAGCTACAAGGATGTTGTCTACATACAAGAGCAAGAACAAATTTCTCCATCTAAGATGTAAACACATATATCATAATTGGTTTGTTTGAACGTCATCCTTATAAAAAATTTATCAAACTTCCTATACCATTGCCTTAGACTTTATTTCAAGCCATATAATGAATTCTTCAACAAACACTTTTTCGTCTAATCCTTAGCAAACCCTTTTGACTATTGCATATAGATGGTCTCTTCTAGATCTCCATGCAAAAAAGTTATATTTAGGTCCAATTGTTTTAGCTGTAGATCATACTAGTTTACAATTGATAGCAAGATTCTTATAGAATGATATTTCACCACAAGAGAGAAGATAACATTATAATATACTATATCTACTTGTGTGAAACCTTTCACTACAACTCTAACCTTGAACTCGTCTTATCCACCCTAAGAATCTCGTTTTTCTTCTTAAAGACCTACTTTTACACAACCATCCTCTAATTCTTACGTAAGTCTATAAGCGTCCATGTGTGATTCTTCTTGAAAGACTCAATCTCCTCTTTTATGGCACACCATCATTGTTAACTCTCCTTACTCTTCTATCCCACCCCAAAACTTCTAAGCTTTGAACCTTTTATCTCTTCAACCACACTAAGGGAATAACAAATGAGATCAATATATCTACACCTCTGGGTAGGCTTCCTAGTCCTTCTTTTTCTATCACACACCAACTGATAGTAAGAAGTAGCATGCTTTGATCTTCCAAAGTCAGACACTAATGGTTGAGCGTCATCTTTTGATGCATCATCTGCCTCCGCTATATGGTCTTGTCTAAAGCTCTTAATGGATGAATCCATCTCAATGTGAGTCTCATTTTTTCCTTTATCAAAGTTTCCACTTTGCATACCCATTTTGGTATCATCAAATGTAATGTCCTTGCTAATGATGCACTTAGATAGTTCACGCTCCAACCTCCACAACCTATATCCCTTTACCCTATCAGTGTATATGAGGAAAATACACTTCTCAGCTTATGCTTTTACCTTATTGTGATGAGCATGTGAAAGTGCCAAAGCTCCAAATACCCTTATAGGCTTTGTTGTTCCCAAGAAAGACCGTTTTACCCTCTTTCAACTCTAAAAATTAAAAGAAATCCTTTACCAGGCACATATGGTGCGTACATCTCGAGTCCATGATCCAACTCTTTTATTAGTTATTAGAAGATGATAACAGAACCCAATAGACTTGTAACCATCTGACGCAACAACAATGTATATAAATTCCTGTGAATTCTGAGAGTCCTTTGCTCCATTTTCAAGAAAATTCTTCTAGATGTGACCTAACTTATGACACTTGAAGCACCTCGTCTGCTTCTTTCCTTCTCATACAATAGAGCATCTTGAAATGCTAAAAGGATTTTGACAAAGAATTAAGAAGTAATAATCTTGTCCTTATCTTTGAGTTTCACTTCAATATTCTCTAGATTGTCTAAAATATTGTTAAAATTGGCAACTTCCCTTAGTTAGAGTTCCTGATGAATTAACTACTAGTGAGGGATAAGTCAAACAATGGATTTGAGCACACCTCATAAGTGAAGTCTAACATGACTTCTAACTAAAAACCTTAAGACATCATGTCTATGGTTCTCCTCATTTATATAGTGTTCAACTTATCTCATTCCTACCAAATATGAACTTTCCATCACTTGATTTAAACAACCATTGAGATTTTAACATCATTAAATTTGAACATAGCTATAAAATTGTTAAACTTTTGATTAGTCATTATTTCAAGTCCTCTCGTTGGCTTTTCAAGGTGATGGTTAGATAAGCATCTGTATTATATGGATTGAACTAACAATTTGATTTACTGATCACCACATATAATATAATGTAACAAATTGTCATGTAAAAGAACATATTGTTTTTCACTAAACAAAGGTTATTTAAGGGTCATAATTATTAAAATTGTACTTGTATTCTTGTATTCCTATAATAGTCATAGATACCTTCAAATCTTTGAGACTGTTAAGTCTTTAATATCCTTTCTAAGGGGTGCAATACCTGTAAAATGCACTTTGACATTCAAGTTAGGCAGTGTTCAGCTCAGAGCAATGAACAGTAATTTTTAAATATCTTATTATATTACCTTGATATTCGTTATCTATTTATAGTTGTGAATTACCTTTTGGACATAACCTAATTAGTCAGGAATTAAGTAATACAACATTAAACTCATGTTAAGCGTAAAAATCAATATTAGACTGGTTAACCTTTTGATTTATTGTTGTTTGTCTTTCTTGTTGTGACAAAACCATATTCGATCTCTATTGAGGACTAAAGGCTAAATACTTCTACATAGAGCTAAACACTTAGATTGAATACTCTTTTTTAGACCCAACCCTCAGGTTTGAACAAAAATCATTCACCTCCTTAATCTAATTAATTAACAGGGAATTGAACATTGCAACTAGCCTCCACTAACCACACCAAAAATTGTATTCGCTAAATTAGATCATCCCGGTCCGAGCTCTCATCTCAAACAATAATTTTACTAAAAAAAATAGTCAACCTTTTTTTTTCTGTTCGTAATAATAAGATACAGGTTAGTTGTCTTAATGATTATAATTTAATATATTTCATTCCCTTAATTTTAAGTATGCTGTTTTTAAAATTTCAAGTAATTTTTACTTGTTTTTTTAAAAAAATTCTATGATTTTATATTTACAAGTTGCTCTCTCGTGTCAAATCCCTCCCGACTATTCTCAAAGGTGGCAGTAAGTCAACGGCCATTCATATATATATTATAATCGCATTTCGAACCTTACATTTATCTCTCTGAAATAATAAATAATTAATAATTAATTTGCATTATTTGCGTTGGATATATTCCGGGGTACGTCTAATGATATATTTATTTAAAAGTTGTACTTGTTTTATGAAGAAATAAAAAAATGTCAACAAGGTTTGTGTTTATATACAATGATTCAACAAGTTTTCTTTTCTTTTCTTTTCTTTTTTTATATACAATGAGCGAGAGACATCGGTTTATGCAAGTAATCAATTTTTAATCTCCAACAAGATAACTTGTAAAATTAAAGGGTCTTTTTGTATGTACTTTAACGTCTGTGTATTGGAGCATTCGCAATGTTCCTTTCATCTTTTAATAATTGGAGCACCAATGCTTTTTTTAGATGACAGACCACTAATGCTTTTAATTTAACATTTTCATGTATCATGCAATTAAAAATCTATAATCGTGTCACTTCTTAAGCTAATCTCTCTCTTTCACTAAAGTTTGTTACAATTAAATTAAACAAGATAATTGTGAGCATTAAAAAAACCTTGCATCATTACTCAAAGAATCAAACTATTATGTTGATTTTTTCATATTATAATTTTTTATACCTCAAAATGTCAAATTGATTTCTAGAAAGAAAAGGAGAATACATAGGACTTTTTTTTTTCTTCAATTGACGGAAAAAATAATTAAAGTCAAATTAATGTGAACCAAACATATATCATTTTATTATATAAAGAGGTACCTCAATACCTATTCAACATGATATTAATCCCATTTAGTATACTGAACGGAGCATGTATTAAAAAACGTTTTCTCTAACTTGTATTTATCGTTAAAGTAATTTTAAGACAATTTTTTTTTCGATCTAAGAAATTATGTTCAAGATGACTTTAAGTTTATAATACTCTAACTAAATAATAAGTAATAAATATAATATTACTTTTGTCATTTTCAATATAATAAGGATAATAAAATTCGACCTTATGATTCTATGTAAACTATTCAAACTTCTCAACATTGTAGGTCGGTCCTAATAAGTTTTAAATTACTCTAATTTTTCGCATTCTCATTGTTTTGGAGGATTTTTTTTTTCTTTACACGTTTTAATTATAATTAACGTTGTAGAAATCTGTCAACTTAAAAGTTTCCTTATGCAAACCTTTGATACTAAAAGAATAAGTATTCGTGATTGTCCATTTGATATGTGAAAAACAAAAAGTAAAAAAGGAGACGTGCATGTTTCATATGTCTATTTCAATTTTCAAATAATCAAGGCCTTTGGTGGTTTTTAGTTTGTTTTGAAATTTATAAAAATAAAAATTAAAACATCTACTATTGATGATAAATTAGTCGTCAGATATAAAAGTTGTGTCGAAGATGAAAGTTGGAGGCAATGGTCGATGACCATAGTTAGAAGTGACAATTAATGACTATCGATTAAAGATAGCGATTAGTGATGCCAATTTTAGGTGATAAATGTTGTGGTAAGAGACGTTAATTTATGAAATTGAATAAAAACAAAACAAAAAATTTGAAAACCAAATTATATTATTTTTTTAAATTTGGTGAAATCTGTTTAAAAAATAATTAGAAAACTAAATCAGAACAATTTTTGCTAAACACATTTCTACTTTTAAAATACTTTCAAAATAAAAAACTAAAAATTTAAAACCATCCGAACAAGACTTAAGTACTAAGGTACTATTAAGTGAAATATTGTTTTATTTATATTAAACTTGATCTTGAAGAGTAGTTTATAACAATTACGGGTACCAGTTAGTATGAAAATTAAACGTCATGTTATTTATATTTTAGGATGAAAATTATTTATCTTCTTTTTTATTTTAACTAATCAATAAACGTCATGTTATTTAATAAATTATATAAAATATAAAAAAATTATTAAATGATATTGGAATATGTATAGATATTAATGGATTCTTTATATTGGTTATGAATGGGGTGTAGTTATTATAAGTTTAATAATTATATAATAAATTTAAAATTATATATTTAATAAAAAATTTTAATTTTTAAATTTTTTTATTTATTATTCTTTATATTTTAAAGTATATTTAATAACTTAATATATAATTTATTTAATAATAAAAAAGTAAATTAAAATTATAAAAAATAATACAATCACAAATCAAGTATTATCCAACTTATTTATAACCGAACTCAAATTCATTTTGCCATTGTTATCCCTGTATATGTCTCTCTCTTTCTAGAATTATAAGACCATTTAAATAATTTTTAGTTTCCTAGAAGATTTTTTAATTTCTATATTATGCATAATTATGTTTTAAATTAAGTAACAAATTATTTCTTTATCTACTATGGAATGCATGAATCAACTTAGATAATTCCAACTTAATTTTGAGTCTTGAATTCGAGTTTTGAATATATAATTCTATTAAATACTCAAAGGAATTGTCTTGTGAAAAATATTTGTAATTAAAACAAAAAGTATTTCTTTATCTCTTTTATTAAACTTATTAATAAAAATTACTTACTCTTTTCGTACATTAATTAATTAAAAAGAAAAAAAAGTGTAAATTTAGAAGAGAAAATATTAATAATTAATATAGTTAATGTGATTAGTTAAACTAATTACTTTTTTAATTGATGCCTATAATTTTTTTTAAAGAGTGAGACAGAATATATATTATTAATCAATAATATATAAAAACTGATATATTTTTTAAAGAGTGACAGAGAATACTAATAATTATCTCGTGACATAATATTTTTATCTCTTATTTTTTTTAAATTATAATTATAATCATTATATTAATAAATTTATATATTTTATTTAAATTTAAAAAAAAATCAAAAAATAACTACTTTAATTTTTTTTAAAAAATATTAATTTTATTAATTAAATTTTGGTGACAAATTATTTAAAAAATTCAAAACAGTGAGACACTGGTTACTTTACTGGTTACAAATCAAATAAATTTTTCTATAATTAAGTCGCTACTAACATATACTGCTGAGTTTTAAAAATAAAAATGACAGGTTTTACTATATTTTCTACTCGTTATTGATAAGAGGGTATGTAGTGTAGATATGTTTTTTGGCAATTCAATGTATGTTGTGTAGATATTTTATTTTCGTAGTTCAATGTAGTGTAGATTTTTTTATATATAATTAAAGTAGTATAGAGGCTTTTGTTTTTTCTCAAAAAAAAAAAATTCTTTTGTTTTTCGGTAATTCCATGGCTGTAGACGTAATTAATATTGAACAATAACAGCCTAAAAATGAAGTTTTAATTAAGAATGGAAAAGATTTATGCATTGAGGGTAACCAGTGTAAAACATTCTATCATATTACTTCAAACTAATTAATACTTTAAAAATTAATGATAAAATTATAATAAAAATATGAGTTTAATTGATATACACTATTTATAAATTTTTATAATAATATTTAATCATAACTTTTTATTTATACCATTTTTAAAGTATTAATTAATAAAGTCAATAAACTTATCATGAATGAAAGATTGTGATGGGATATCATAAGTGTATACCAATTAAACTAAAATATTAAACTCATTAGTTATTAAAAATTCCTACTTAGAACTATTAAATAGTTATAGAAATCATTTTTGTTTTTTGTTTTATTTATATTATATTTTTACTTTAATTATTATTTCTCTATTGAAGTTTATTTTATTACAATATAATTTAATTATGTTTTCAATTTTTTGAGTTAATTTAGTTTAATCCACTTGATAATTAAAAAGTACAGATTACCAATGATAACTACCATACCATCACAAAAATCTTTTCTTTTAGTTTTAGTTGACTTTTGATATTTTTGTTGGCAAAGAAGGGAAAGGTACAATGTGTATAAGTCCCAATACAATAGGCCAAGATTAGTCAAAATTTAACCAATATTTTACAGAGATGAAGGAAAGCTATGGGACAAGACGTACAAACCCATCCAAAACTAATGTTTCTAAAGAACTCCACATCCCTGTGGCTACGATCCACAATTGTGTGGGCCACCTCATACAGAATTCCGATGCCCTCAAGATCGTAGATGACGAGCTGATAGACTTCAACTCTTCAAGCTACCACGAATGTCCCGCAGCACTGTGTGCTTTTCCCCGGTGTGAGTGTGACAGGCGCGCAGAAAAAGCACTCCCAAACTGCATGAAAAATTCAACCTTCTTACACATGTCTGTGTGTCAAAACCCACATATATATTTGTGTCCATTTCCACAACAATGTGACAAACGCACAAAAAAGACCCGGGCCACAATTTATACCATTTTGACATGCATGTGCACATATATATTCCAACTATTACAAACAACACAAATTTAACCACGTTTGACCCGCGATGAACATGCTTGAACGCTTAATTTAGCAGTTAACAAGAACTAATTACTATGGAATAATATTTGGTGACTTAATTGCCTTGTCCTTGTGCAGCTTTACACCATTGAATCTAGATGTGTTCCTGTTTGTCCAAATTACCCAAGCAATTGCACACCACAAAGTCCTCATCTGTTGTTAACTTTCTTTGAACTGGCTGGGATAAAATGCTGAAGGAAATTATTATGCTGCTGAACTGAATTAAGAAAAAATCCCATACCTGTGAAACAAGTGGGCAGGAGAATAGAAAAGTTGTTAGTTGATTTTTGATAATTACCATTACTCATGCATTGCCATTAACATCCAAAGATAGAAGATCTAGAAAGAAATTATTCATTTAACTTTGGAAACAAAATTAATAAAATACTAATTATTTTAAATTGCTATTTAGGCCTTCTTCGAGTTTAATTGCTGCTCAACCTCAATCTGTTAAATTTCATTAAATTGCTAAGTTTTTTTTTTTTTGTGAATATTAAATTGCTAAGTAGTCTCTAGGTAATTACAAAAAGTTTTTTTTTGTGGTGTTGAGTAATTACAAAGATATTTTCATAGGAGGTTCATGATAAAAATAGAACATATTACATAAAACTTTTTCTTAGGAAAGAAATGGACTTCATAACAAAACTAAAGTTTAGAGAAATTAAATAGGATTATTCTTAATTTTATTTTAATTATATGGTACTATGTAAGATGTAATTATGTTACTTTAGAATTCTATAATTTCATTAAATTGGAGATTAAAAAAATATTAGTTTTTTAATATGCTAAAGAAGTTGTATTAATAAAGACGAGATATCTTTCTAAATATTAAAGACAAAGTTTCATCATATCCCAAGAAAAAGACATAAGTCACTCTATCTATAAAAAAACACATCCTCTAAACCTATCTAGGAAGAAAAATCACAAATCATCAACTTAGAAAAAGATTTATTGTCCATTTTTCAAATGAATGGAATGTAAGTTTAGTCATGTGATACCACTCTCATGAGTCTAGTTGTGCATTGTTTCGACTATATCATGTACCTTTGCTTATTGTACCTTGATTACTGTTACATTTCTGTTCTTCTATAATTATTAGATTCCAACAAAATAAACAAACATAGGAATTAGCAAATTTAGAAATAAATGTGTCTACATTTCCACTATCTTGCCACAAATTGCACAAAAGTTCTCTCCAAATTATAAGATCTTCCGCTTCAACAAATTGTTCCTTGCTACCTATAACTTTTATTCTCCATACCATGAGTTGAATATTTTGTGATACTCCTTTCACTCATATCTACTTGAAGAAATAATCTATTTCTTTCTTTTTTCGGAGCTATTAAGTACATGTAAATTGAAAATATATAATACAAACTTGTTCGTATAATAACAGATAAATATTATAAGAAATATGTTTCCAACAATTAATTAAATTCCAAGTGTACAATGTCTGTCGATCATCTTTCCATCAACAATAATTTGTCTAAATTGAAATTTGAAACTGAGGTAAGCATGGTGAAATTAAGAGTAATTAGGGATAAAAATAGTTTACAATTGTTAAAATATATACAAAGGTAGTTAGAGTTGTATTTGTATATGAACGAAACCATTGTTTTAAATTTCACCACTATTATTTTTACACTTATTATGTTTTTTCTTTTACCTCGGTATTAATTTTTGTCATCGCAATAATCAGTTTTCACGCAAATTTATTAATTTTTAAATTCATCACAATTAATAAATATGGAGTGATTTGTTAATTTAGTTATTTAATTTTTAAACAATAAACTGAACTTTATTAATTATTTTCCTATATATATTATAGTTATATTTTAATGGTTGATTTCAACTTCACCATGTGGATATAAGAGAATCTAGCTAGGTTTATATAGTGAACAACGTAAGCGAATATTATAAACCTCCTATCTATTTGAGATTAGTGAAAGTAAAAAAAATTATCGATTATGTGGAACGGTACTTATCTATCTTGGAAAGTTAAAAACTGTGTAAATAATTGTTCGATCTTACTATTTGTGAGGACTATAGTTTTACAAAGACTTAATTTATTTGAAAAATCAGTAATAAAATCAATTTTAAAAAATACTGGTAGTGAAAGTAATATTGAGTGTAAGCAAATTCCAAGAATAGTTGATGAATAACATTGTTATTTAAACATATGCTAATGGGTTTGATCACCATTCTTGCATATTAAAAAAGACATATATTAAGAAAGACAAATATTAAGAGATGTCAACCTCTTAAAAAGACAGATATTAGAAGAAAATGAAGGGGGGAGGACGGAGGATGGAGGGTGGTGAGGAAAAGAAAGGACGTCAGAGAGTGGAGTGGTAAGGGAGAAAAGCAAAGAATTCGAGATGTAGGGAAAGAAATGGGGCAAATAACAACTGTATTTTTTACACACTTTCCTGAGGAATATATGGCAAAGGAAATGTGGGAGATCTGTGGGAGGTATGCTAATATTCAAGATGTGGTCATACCAAACAAAAGAAATAGGAGGGGGTAGCGGTTCGACTTTGCTAGATTTGGGGAGGTAGAGGATGTGAAAATGCTGGTCGTGAAGTTGGATAATATCTTCATTGGCAAGGAACAGTTGTGGGTCAATCTTTCACGTTATGAACAGCGTTTTCAGGCACGGCGAAGATACGGTGGTTCACGAAACCGATGGGTCAACTTCCGGGATGAAAGGGTCAGAGGAAGGAATGTTGAAAATAGGTATAGGGGAAGGTCATAGCAGAAAGGCAAGCAGGCAGAATACTCAGGATGGGAAGGAAGGGGAAAAGGAACGGGATAATGCGCACAAGACAAATAAGGATATGGAGGAACAACGTTTACCACTAGAGGTATGGAAGGAAAAGGAAAGGGCGCAGGAAGGGGTTGGGGAAAAGGTTTGTACAAGTAGGCCAAGAATGGAAGATGAAGACCAGTTTTTTCTGCAGAAGCGTGGCAGAGATAATGAAACGGTGCAGGTTGGAAAAGACAAATTGGGCAGCGTGAATTATGGAACTAGGTTTGCTGCACAGGACTCAAGAGCTAAGGATTTAATGCTGGAAGGTGATGAGGCATTCACGGCTAGGGCTTCGTGGAGTGAGAAGGAAGGGCCACGTTTAAAATGAAATAATGGGTATAACTTAAATGTGGGTCGAGTGAATGTAATTGATGTCTAGAATCAATCCGAAAGTCATGCAGTCTTAAATCGGGCCAAATGTGCTGGAATTTTTTGGGCAAAGATGCAGATTTATATGGGTTAAATATGGAGGTAAATTCCTATACGAATGGTGTTGAGGATGGCCCAGTGCGACAAGATGTTATAGGGGTGCATAAAGATCAGGAAACGAAGGAATCTAGTTCTACACAACCATACGACTACAAGAAATGGGTATTGGTTGGGGGATAAGAAGTGTCTGGAGTGGGGAACGGGCAAAGGAGGTGGGTGGCTATATGGAAGTAAGCAAGAAGAAATAGTATTGATAAAAGTGAATTGATAAGCCAAAGGCAAATGGAAGGATTGATTGAGGAGGATACGGGGAAGGAAAAGGAGGTGAATGAAATGGGTAAAATTTGGAAGGCTATGAAGGAAATTGGAATCTCTGGTAGATAACCAGATGAGGAGTATATAGAGGAACTAAGAGGTATGGAAACGAGGGATAAGGTGGAGAAGGAAAGAAGGGTTAGGAGGATAGCTCGAAACAGTTAAATGAAGATTTTCTCATTGAACGTGAGAGGGTTCCGGGACTGGGCCAAGCGAAGAAGACTCAGGAGAATCTTGACTGAGTACAACATTGATATTTGTTTATTACAAGAAACAAAATGTAGGATGGTGAACGAATGAGAGATAAAGGAGGTGTGGGGGTCGATGGGTTGTAAGTGGAGAATACTTCCATCAACAAGGTTGAGTGGAGGGTGCATGACAATTTGGAAGAAAGATTTGTTGGAGGTGGTATGGTATATACAAGGGCAGGGTTTTCTTGGAGTTGGATTCCGAGGAAAGAATCCAAATGAGGTAAATTGTGTGGTAAATGTGTATGCTCCATGTTCTTTAGAGGGCAAAAGGAAGGTATGGAATGATTTGATGATGATAAGCCATAGATTTTCAGAGGTTAATTGGGTAATTGGGGGAGACTTTAATGTTATGGTGGATAGGCATGAGGTTATGGGGAGGTCAAACTATCACTCTAGAGCTGAGATGTCAGAATTTAAATTCTTTATTCAACGAATGGGACTTCTGGATATCCCAGTGATTGGGAAAGGAGTTACGTGGATAGCTCTGAATGGAGAATCGTCTAGCAGGTTGGATCGATTTTTGTTTTCTTCGAATCTGATGAAGGAGTGGGGAGTTATAGCACGAAGAGTGGGTACAAGAGAGTTTTCGGATCATAGATGGATTTTAACAAAAGATAACAAACAGAATTGGGGCCCGAAACCATTTAAGTTTTTTTATCACTGGCTGCATGAGCCAAATTTTGTGAAATTGGTGAGAGAGTTTTGGACCTCGGAACAGTCTCAAGGGTGGAAGATGTATTAGTTGGCAAGTAAATTAAAAGGCTTGAAGAGGATGATTAAAAAGTGGAAAGAAGAGATTTGGGGCAAGGATGAGAAATTCCTGGCAGAGAAGGTATCAGAGTTGGAGAGGGTGGATCAACAGTTGGGTGAAGGGGCTCAGGGGAGTAGTAACTGTAGGCAGGATCAGAGTATTGGGGGCAGACAAGGAGGATGGGACAGTCCATTTTACAGAAATCCAGGGGTAAAATGGGCTTTAAACGGTGATAACAATACCAAGTACTTTCACAAATGTTTCAAGGTGAGATGTTATGCAAATTCCATACTGGCAATTGAATCAGACACGGGATGGCTGGAGGAAGTTCAAGACATTCAGGATCATGTACTAAATCATTTCTCAAAGTTCTTTACTGAGAAAGAGGTGGGGCGACCAAGCATGGGCGAGGTACACTTTAATCAACTAAATGACCACGAGAGGCTAATGCTGGAGGAGCCTTTTGCAGCGGATGAGATAAAAGAGGCGGTTTGGGCATGTGAGGGGGGGGAAAAGTCCGGGTCTGGATGAATTTGGTTTCAATTTTTGTAAATCATGTTGGGAAATCATAGGGGAGGATGTGGTGAAGGCAGTGCAAGAATTCCATGAATCAGGCATACTACCAAGAGGGGTGACTTCATCTTTTCTTACCTTGATCCCGAAAGTGGCATGGCCAGAGAGGTTAGCACAGTATAGACCAATCTCCTTAATTTCGAACATTCATAAGATTATCTCTAAATTGTTGTCTTTAAGGATGAAGAGAGTCATGGGGGGATTAATTTCTAAGTGCCAGTCAGTCTTCTTGCCAGGTAGATCGATTTTGGATGAGGTGGTGGTAGCGAATGAAATAGTTGATTGGGCAAAAAGGAAAGGAAAATCCTATTTTCTGTTTAAGGTGGACTTCCAAAAGGCCTATGATTCGGTCAATTGGAATTTTTTGGATTATATGTTGGCCAAAATGGGGTTTGGGAGTAGATGGAGAAGGTGAATGACCAGCATTGTCAGGAATAGCCATGTGTCTATTCTAGTAAATAGGAGTCCAACTGTTGAATTTAAACCAGGGAGGGGACTGAAGCAGGGAGATCCGCTTTCCCTTTTTTTTTCTAGTGGTAGCAGAAGCCCTATCCGACTTATTTAAGTCAGAAGTTGATAAAGGGGTGTACAAACAGCTCACTATTGGTGACGAGGCAAAGTTCTCAATGTTGCAATATGCAGATGATGTGATTATGATGGTGGAAGCAAATTTGCAATAAGTATGGTATTTAAAGGTAATTCTCCGTGGTTTCGAGATGACATCGGGGCTGAAGGTGAATTATAGCAAAAGTCAATTTTTTGGTTTAAATGTGGATGAGCCATTTAGGTGTGCAGTGAATAGTCTCTTAAATTGTGCGGTGTCTTTACCACCATTTAAATTTTTGGGGATACCGGTGGAGGTTAATCCAAGGAAGGCAGAAGTGTAGAGGCCAATTATCGATCAATTTCAGAGGAAACTATCAGGGTGGAAGACAACCCATCTGTCCTTTACAGGAAGGTTAGTCCTGGTTAATTTAGTCCTGTCAAGTCTCTCACTGTATTTCTTCTCCTTTTATAAGGCGCCCAAGAAAGTTCTAAAAGTTATTACAGGACTACAATGTTCCTTTCTGTGGCGGGGGGGAGGGGGGGAAAGATCAAGAGACCAGAATTGTGTGGGTTAGGGATAACGTGTGCCGCCCAAAGGAAGAAGGGGGTCTTGGCGTAAAGTACTTGTGGAAATTTAATTTGAGTTTCCTAGCAAAGTGGAGGTGGTGATTGTTAACAGAGGATAATGCAATATGGGGGCCGTTGCTGAAAAGTAGGTACGATCAGTCCTACAAATTCACCAATAGACCTGATACTTTTTCTCAAACTTCTCAATGGTGGAGGGATTTATGGGCTATTGATGGACCGAAAGCGGTGACACCAGAGTGGTTTGAGAGCAACGTCAACAAAACTGTAGGCAATGGTAATGACACCTTCTTTTGGAAGCATAACTGGTTAGGGAACGTGATGCAATCTCACCTAGCATGCATCATGGCTAGGAGGACTCAAGGAAGGCATGACATAGACAAAAGCTCATTGAAGATTCGAAGCCATAGTCTTCGTTATTTTTAGCTTGTAAATATTTTATTTTAATTAGATAAATAGGAAAGTATTTTTAATTCCCTTAAGGCCATGTATTTCCGGCCATCTTCTTAGTTTATAAGGTATAGGTGTCTTTAGTTAAAAAGGAGGAGTAAGCTTATAATGGGTGCATAAGTTAAGACATGATTTTGGGCTAGCCTATTCACATTAAGATATGCTAATTGCACCCATAGGGGGTGAACTTAGGTGCCTCACTTAAGGCCTAAGACTTGGGTTAATTAGTTTTAATCCTAATTAAGCTTAAGTCCCACATTGCCTAGAAAAGTGTGCCCAAGCTCTCTCATTGGGCTATATATACTCATTCCTCCTCATTGTAAAATCTCACCTTTGAAGTTGAATGAAAATAGTCTCTTTGTGAGCACATCCTTAGTAAAAGGTCTTGAGGATCCTCTCTCTTGAGGAACCTCTTCCTAGTTGGTTTTTATCAAGGGTTCCTTCCCTTGTGGCAAACCTAAACACTTTGGCTTATCTCTCTTTGAGAGTGGCGCCCCACCTCCATTTTCTTTCCCCTCCATCATCCATTTCATAGTGCTTGGAACCTCAAGGAAAAAGATCAAGGGAGGCATGCATCATTTGGTATCAGAGCCAACTCCATGAGGTTCTTTTTTAGTCTTAATTTTCTTTAATTTTTTTCAGCTTTTCTTCTTAGAGTTCTTGATTTTTCCTTTATTTTTTCCAGCCTTTGATTCTTGTCATTTAATTCCTTTTATGTCTTGTTAGTTTATGTTTTTGTAGTTTTCATTTTATGCAATTTATTTCCTAGTTTTTATTGCTTTCTAGATTAAATTTATCTTGTTCTTTTCCATTGAATCGTTATATGTTTCCTTTAGGATTGTTTGTTTAATTTTCTGCCCAGCTTTTTAATTTTTCCTTATTCTTGTGCAAACCCTAAGAAGATCATTGTAATGACCTCACAAAATTTGTGAAGGAAGCCACACGTTGTGGTCTTGATCTTTGGATGCACGTTGTTCTTCTTATTTGAATTTTTAATTCTATTTTCCTGCACCTATTTTTCTGTTTTTCCAGCCTTTTGTTCTCTGTTTTGGGCATATATTTTTGGTTATTTTGAGTCATTTAATTTCAGTTTTTAATTTTCCAAGTTGTGTCTTAGTTGGTTATGTTGTAGCCCTTTTATTGTCTCTTAATTCTACATAGTTTTGCCTTTTTATTTTTACCATAAAAGTGTGTTATTTCTCTATTGGAAATTGAGCATCAAAGAGGCTTACTCTTTATCCCATGTCCTTAGAGTCTCACATGCTATTTAGATCTTAGCATGTTCTTAAAAAAAAAAATCTTCAAAAAAATTAATGCTCAATTTCTTCCAAATTTCATTCACTTGTTCAATAATTTTAGTATCTTAATTTTGTGCTAGTTTTTGTGGTGATTTTTGTTGATTGGCTTTGAGAGGCATGTTGGGTATGATTGGGCTGATTATTGAGTAATCAAGTTGTCCTCAACTTCCATAAAACTCTCCTTGTGCCATTTATTTTTTATCACCTAAAATTACTAGTTCATATTAGGTTGCTTTGTTTCTTAATTTTGCACTTTTGTATATCAATTATGGTGGCCATTTCCTATCCTTTGTTCAAGCATTTATGATTCTTTGACTCCTCACTATATTTGCTACAAAATGTGTTAAGAGGTGTAGCAAAATTGTTTCAAAAAAAAAAAAGAAGAAGAAAAGAAATCAAAAGTGTAAAATAAGTAAAAAAAAAAAAAGAGTTAGTAAAAAGAGCTAAAAACAAGTAAAAAGAGTACAAAAAATAAAATAAAAATTAGTTCACCTTAAAATTATTAAAAAATTCAAAGGAGTGTTAAATTTTATTGAAATTTGCTTGAATTTATTTGACTATGATTTAGCCACCTTGCTTTACAATTGTGCAAATCATTGAATTTGTTGAGTCTTTTTTGTTTTAAGTCCAATTCTATTTTAGGCCCATTCTAGGAATTTTTTTTGTGTGCCAACTTTCTTTCTGCACCTTTTATTTCTTGCTTGTCCTTATTGGCTTTCTTTGTGTTTGTCAAATAAATTCTTTCCACTTGGATGTGTTCCTATTCTTGTTAAGTGCTTTTTATTGCTTTTTGCTTTCAAATTCTACTTCCCTTGGTCTCTTGCTTGGGCGCTTGTTTTCTCTTGGTAGGTAGCCAAATTGTTGAAATTTTCACAAGGGTAGCATCCTTAGGAAGTGTTGATTTAAAACCAAGGAAGAGGAGACTTGAAAAGGAGGCCAAGACTAGAGTGATACACTTGGTGAGGAACACTTAAAGAAAAGAGCTACTTTCAACTACTTTTAATTTTCTTTGTTTTAATTTGGGTGTATTTTTAAAGGACATTTTAATTAGAGGTATTGGATGCCCATAAGGGTCACCTCTTTTGTGTGTAATAAACCTTAGTTTCTCGTTTTAGTGTGGATAAGGAATTGGTACCCCTTATTCATACTTAGGAGCACGTTAGAATCCTTTAGCTTTGCTTTAAATTTCTTTATTTGCTTTCAACGTTTTAGAAAGTGTTAGAGTTCCAAAGACTCTTAACACTTTAGGAGAAAACAAAAAAGAGAGGAGTGTTTTGCATATTAGTTCCCTAGGCCTTACACTTTGACATGTTTTCACACACTTCTAGGAGTGTTAGGAGTAGTAATGAAACTAGGGAAAATAAAGGAGAAGAATGTGAGAATAGAATAAAAGAAAAGAATGAGAAGAGTGATAAACCAACCGTGCCCACATATCCATACTCTATTGATTGGGAAATAGTAGAAAAACAACGTAGGGAATTTTGGAAAAATGAGAGAAAACAAAGAGAGATGAGGAAAAGAGAACAAGAGGAACTAGATAGAGAGGAGAGAAGAGAGAAAGAACAAAAAGAAAAGGAGGGACAAGAAAGAAAAGAAAGAAGAGAAAAAGAGAGACAAATAAAGAGTAGGGAAAATGAAAAGAAAGAAAGAGAAGCAAGAGAAAAAGAAAGAGAAGAGAGAAGAGAAAAAGAGAAAAGAGAAAAAGAAAGAGAAAAAGAAGAAAACAAAAGAAAAGAGTTAGAGCGAAAAGAGAGAAGAGAAAGGAGAGAAAAAGAGAAGAAAGAATTGGAAAAGAGAGAAAAAGAACAAAATAAGTTAGAAAGAAGGGAAGAAATGAAGATACAAAAAGAGAGAGATGCCTATAAGAACTCTTGTGGTAATATTTACACACATTATAGAGACTTAGAGGAGCCTAAAATAATCCATGACATTCATGCTTCTTCTAGTAAGAAGGAAAACCCTAAGAGGCATCCTAAGAAAAAGACAAACCTTTCTATAATTAAACCCAAAAGAGAGTCATCCAAAAGAAAGCATATTGAGAGACAACCCTTGAGTATGAGTGACACCCCTACCACTAGTTCGAGCACTCGTTTTCGAAGTCCTAAATGTTTTAAGTGTTTAGAAAAAGGGCATATTGCTTTGTTTTGCCCCAAAAGAAAAAGGACTTTAGAGGGAACATCAAATGAAAAGGGTATTCATTCATGTGATGATCTCTTCAAAGTGAAACAACTTCTTGGAAGCCATCCTTGTAAGGAAACTCAAACACAAAGAGAGAATGTTTTTCAAACAAGATGCAAAATTTTAGGCAAAACTTGTTCTCTTATTGTGGATGGTGGATCATGTTGTAATTTTTGTAGCACGAGGGTGGTGGAAAAGCTATCACTTGCTACTACTCCTCATCCTTCACCTTATTCTTTGCATGGACTTAATTATGAAGATGGTGTAGTAGTAAGAGAGCAAGTGAAGATTAGCTTCTTCATAGGGAAGTATCACGACAAAGTGTTATATGATGTAGTCCCTATGGAAGCTAGTCACATGTTACTAGGAAGGCCATAGCAACATGATAAGGAACTTTGCACAATGGCCTCACTAATAAAATCACTCTCTCTCATAAAGGGAAAAAGATCACCTTACTTCCTCTTACCCCTACCGAGGTTATGGAGGATAGAAGGATCATGAAGCTTAAGAGAGAAAGGGATAAAAATGAAAATAAGGTTGTTGGTAGGAAGACCGAGTCTAAGGAAGATCCGCCTTTGCCTTCAAAGGAGGTTCTCTACATAGAAAAATTTTCCTGCCAACTCTTACAAAAAGAACAAGTTGAATTTGAGGATGTGCCTATATCTTTTGAGCACCTTGATCCACACCCTCAAATCCAACTTGATGAGTGCTCCATTTCACTTAGACTAGTCTCGCAACTATTTCAAAACCTTTGAGGCTAGTATCTAGTCCAATTGGAGGAAGATGGGGAGCTGTTGTGTGGAGGCACATGCACACTAAAATATTTTCAAACTTTAGTGCCAACCTCCACTACCCCATTCTTAAAAGGCCTCCTTATAGACCTCTCACTTCCCCCAAAATCACTTGTCTGCATATACTTACTGCTTTCCTTATTTTCTTGCAGACTTTGAAAAAGCGGAAGAAAGACCTCAAGATTTGAGGTCAAATCCTCTCCAAGGGAGAGGAGATGATGCAATCTCACCTAGCATGCATCATGGCTAGGAGGACTCAAGGAAGGCATGGCATGGACAAAAAGCTCATTGAAGATTCGAAGCCATAGTCTTCGTTATTTTTAGCTTGTAAATATTTTATTTTAATTAGATAAATAGGAAAGTATTTTTAATTCCCTTAAGGCCATGTATTTCCGGCCATCTTCTTAGTTTATAAGGTATAGGTGTCTTTAGTTAAAAAGGAGGAGTAAGCTTATAATGGGTGCATAAGTTAAGACATGATTTTGGGCTAGCCCATTCACATTAAGATATGCTAATTGCACCCATAGGGGGTGCACTTAGGTGCCTCACTTAAGACCTAAGACTTGGGTTAATTAGTTTTAATCCTAATTAAGCCCAAGTCCCACATTGCCTAGAAAAGTATGCCCAAGCTCTCCCATTGGGCTATATATACTCATTCCTCCTCATTGTAAAATCTCACCTTTGAAGTTGAATGAAAATAGTCTTTTTGTTAGCACATTCTTAGTAAAAGGTCTTGAGGATCGTCTCTCTTGAGGAACCTCTTCCTAGTTGGTTTTTATCAAGGGTTCCTTCCCTTGTAGCAAACCTAAACATTTTGGCTTATCTCTCTTTGAGAGTGGCGCCCCACCTCCATTTTCTTTCCCCTTCATCATCCATTTCATGGTGCTTGGAACCTCAAGGAAAAAGATCAAGGGAGGCATGCATCAGAACGGAGCTATTAGTTCAATGTTTCCCAGGTTGCATGGGATAACGATAGATAAACTCATCACAATTAAGGAAAAACGGGAGTCTTCACCAGCAACATGGGGGTGGAAATGGGTATGGCGGAGAGAGTTATTTGTATGGGAGGAAGAGCAGTTACGTTATTTAAAAAGCTTGTTGTAGCCAGTGGTGATTCTTGAGCAAGTGTCAGATGTATGGGGGTGGAGATCAAGTAAAGATGGAGGGTTTTCTGTGGCGGAGGCTTATAGAGTTCTATGTGCTCAACAGACCCCATCAACATTAATTGAGGTTGAACCAAAAGACCTACGACAAATGTGGAAGGATAAATTGTCATCTAAGGCAATTGCTTTGTCTTGGAGGTTATTGTTAGATAGATTACTAACCATGGATAATCTATTGAAGAGAGAAGTGGAGATTCCAATATCGGATGTTCAGTGTATGTTTTGTAGGAGTGGCATTGAGAGTAGAAATCATATTTTTTTAATGTGTCTCCACGCTCAAACAATGTGGAATAAAATGATTAACTGGCTGAGGATTCAAGAACCACTCCCGGGGGACTTGATACAACTTTTCCTCTCATCTTGTGCATGGGTGGTAGGGAAGCGAAAAAAGAAATGTAGGTATGTTTTCTGGCTTGCTGGGTGTTGGGGTATTTGGATAGCTAGAAACCAGATTGCTTTTGATAGGTTAGGGGCAGACTTTGTGGATATTATGATGACTATAAAAGTAATCTCGTGGAAATGGTTAATGTACTCCTTAGGTTTTAATAGGGTGTTTTTTCGGATTGGTTTGGAAATCTTAGAATGTGCATGTTAAACATTAGATAGAATTTCCAATTGATTGAGGAGCATCAATAGAATTAGGAGTGATGCTTAATTCAGCTTGTATATTGTGGAAACACTTTGTTTCTTTTCTTTGCTCTTAAAAAAAACATTGAGATATTAGTCTCAAATTTTTGGTTCAGAAATACATTGGGAAAAAAAAACTTGAGATTTGACCATAATTATTAGAGTATTAAATTTTGTTTGATTCACATAAAAAATTACAACACATAACAGAAAAAAATAACAATCTTTTGTTTAATGTGTGAAATGGGTTCTACACAATACATGAAAAAAGTAAAAAATTTTGTTACTAATTGAAACACAGTATAATGCTATGTCTTGTGGTACAAATATTGAAATGACAAATTATTTTCTTTTCACAATTCTTATTTCACTCTTCATCTTTTTCATATTTT
The DNA here is from genome assembly GCA_037954015.1 of Psophocarpus tetragonolobus. Classification (NCBI taxonomy): domain Eukaryota; kingdom Viridiplantae; phylum Streptophyta; class Magnoliopsida; order Fabales; family Fabaceae; genus Psophocarpus; species Psophocarpus tetragonolobus. The sequence continues at coordinate 52,385,809 of CM075693.1, read as the reverse complement.
TTATTTTTCTCAACCATTATTAATTTCTTACTCTCCTTTTATTTAAAACAAGGTTCACCTTACATAACAATATAACATAATCCATAAGGGTATGAAAAATACATTGAAAGAGAAACTTTATTAAACATCCATTTACAGTAGCGCAACATGTCTAGTAAAGATGTGTTAGAAAGAAAGTGCACTGAATATTTTTCTACAACATACATGACACGACCTACAAAAGTATGAAAGTCGTGCTCAAAGAAAAAAATACATCAGGAGTTTGATCACGATGATGCGAGACAGTCTACAAAGATTAGAAATAATGTTAGAAGAAAAAACTATATTGGATGTATGGTCTAGTCAATTTAAAATAAAAAAAAAATCATAGATTCTTTAATTTAATAATAAGTATTTATTTATATTTTAAAATCACATTATGTATTAAAATAAAACTAATTGTTGTAAATTAATTTTAGGTTATATAAAGTTTTATAAACTTAATCTATTTCAAAGTAACTCTAAATCTAACAATTGGAACAATAGAATTAATTTAGTGTCTTTTAGTATTAAATAAACAGAATGAGCTTTTTTATTACGATGTCATAATTTTTTAATAAGTCATTACCATGATATAGGTATGAATTATTTATCGATATTGTAAATAATTAATCTCTATTAAATAATCACTTATTATCTCTAGTCTTTGTATGGAACGCAAGATGAAAATAAAGATAAAAAATATTTAAATTAAAATAAAAATGTAAAAGGTGTGGGTTTCAAATAAGACATAAACAATATTTTTCTATTTTTGATGAAGAGTATTTTGTCCCAAAAATAGTCTTAGTCACTTTTAACGGTATCTTTTTTTTAATATGCTTTTTTTTTCTCTATAATATATAAATTAAAAATCTGATTTAAGAAGTTTGGATTGAATTTTAGTGGACTAACGTAATCTTGATAAATAGAATGAGTTTAACAATACTTACGATTAAAATAAATAAATAAATGAAAATTGGGTTAAATTTAGTTTGAAAAACATAAAGAGTGTATTAGTTTGAGAAAGTTAAGATTGAAGCCGACAGTGAAGGTAGAGGCATGGTTTTTGACCGACCAAGCATGATTTTGTATGGTATCCAAACAGGGCATTGACTGTAGATGTTAAGACCCATTTTGGAAAAATGAGTGAATAATAACATAATAATAAAGGGCGTCCACGACGACCTCCACCAGAAACTGGTTGGTGCTTCATACGTACATAGAGCAGCAAATAGCAATACGAGCAGCCTTGTATATCTTTTGTTGTCTGCTCCACACGTTATGCCTATTGGCGTACTTGTCAATCATGTTTTTCATCATCATCTTTCTGAATTTCCACTCTGCCTCCACCCCCAAAAGTAAACGCTCTCCTTTTATTTTTTTAATGCCTCAACCATCCACTGCTCCTTCTATATTTTAATTTAATCTTTTACTTTCATACAAATTACTTTTTAGATTAAATCACACGTATTCTTTTACTGTTTTGTTATTTAATATGGATATTTTAATGAATATATATATATATATATATGTATGTATATGTGTAATTTTTACATTTATAAGTGTTGATGGGAATTAAAATCTATGTATATATCTAAATCTCCACTTGTCAACGTCAGCCTTCCACTCTCTCTCTCTCTTTCCCACCCTTCATTTTGCTTCCATTGTCAATGGATGGTCATGGTCTTCCTCATTCCCATGCCACCCCAACTATCTCTTCTTACATTGGTTCTTCACCCCCTTATGTCCCCCTCCTCCTCTTCCTTCTCTTCTCCACTCTCTCATGACCAACCATCACCTCAAACTCTCTATTCTCTCCTCAGTTTTTCTCATGCCATCAGCATCTTCATCTTCCTCTGCTCATTCCCTTTACACTTATTACATGATTTCCAAGTTAATGGTCTCTATCATAGTACCCTTATTTCTTCTGTCCTTGTTTGTTGTTCAAGTCTCTTCTTGTAACCAGATTGATAAACTCTCCCTTTTGGCCTTCTCTAGTAACATATCCACCTCTTCACCTTATCGTTCTCTCAATTGGTCTGATTCTATTGATTGTTGTAGTTGGGAAGGCATTACTTGTGATGGGGATCTTAGAGTTACACATCTTTTGCTACCATCTAGAGGCCTCACTGGATTCATCTCCCCCTCTCTCACAAACCTCTCTTCTCTCTCCCACCTTAATCTCTCCCATAATAGATTATCTGGTAGTCTCGAACACCAGTTTTTCTCTTTGCTCAATCACTTGCGGGTTCTTGATTTGAGTTACAACCGTCTCTCTGGTGAATTGCCACCTTTTGTTGGTGATAACAGTGGCAAAAATAGCAGTGGTGGTGTTATTCAGGAGTTGGATTTGTCTAGTAACTTTTTCAATGAGTCACTTCCAAATTCTTTACTTGAGCACCTGGCAGCCGCAGCAGCTGGAGGGAGTTTGGTGTCTCTAAATGTTAGTAATAACAGCCTCACAGGTCATATTCCCACTTCTCGCTTTTGCATTAATGACCATAACTCCTCCTCTCTCAGATTCTTGGATTATTCCTCCAATGATTTTGATGGTGCCATTCAGCCTGGACTAGGAGCATGTTCCAAGCTGGAGAAGTTTAGAGCAGGTTTCAATTTTCTTTCAGGGCCTATCCCAAGTGATCTTTTTTATGCTGTTTCTCTCACAGAAATCTCATTGCCCCTAAATAAACTCACTGGAACAATTGGTGATGGCATTGTTGGCCTTACCAACCTCACAGTATTGGAGCTCTACTCCAATCATTTCACAGGTTCCATCCCCCGTGATATTGGTAAACTGTCCAAGTTGGAACGGCTACTCCTTCATGTCAACAATTTGACAGGTATTATGCCCCCATCTATGATGAACTGTGTCAATCTTGTGGTGTTGAATTTAAGAGTCAACCTCTTGGAGGGCAATCTCTCTGCATTCAATTTCTCAGGATTCCTCAGACTCACTACACTTGACCTTGGCAACAATTATTTTACTGGTGTTTTACCGCCAACCCTTTATGCATGCAAGTCACTTTCAGCCGTGAGGCTAGCGTCTAATCAGCTTGAGGGAGAGATTTCACCCAAGATACTTGAACTAGAGTCTTTGTCTTTTCTATCAATTTCCACTAACAAGTTGAGGAATGTCACTGCGGCTCTGACAATACTCAGGGGGCTCAAGAACCTAAGCACCCTTATGCTCTCCAAGAATTTTTTCAATGAAATGATACCACAAGATGTGAACATAATTGATCCAGATGGATTCCAAAAACTCCAGGTTTTAGGATTTGGTGGTTGTAACTTTACAGGTCAAATACCAGGTTGGTTTGTAAAACTGAAGAAGCTTGAGGTCTTGGACCTATCCTTTAACCAAATTAGTGGTCCAATTCCTCCTTGGTTAGGTACACTTCCTCAGCTTTTCTACATGGATTTGTCTGTTAACCTCCTTACAGGAATGTTTCCAGTAGAGCTCACAGAACTCCCAGCACTGACGTCACAACAGGCAAATGATAAAGTGGAAAGAACTTACTTTGAGTTACCTGTCTTTGCTAATGCAAACAATGTTTCCGTACTGCAATATAATCAGCTTTCAGGCTTACCTCCAGCCATATATCTGGGAATCAATCAGCTTAATGGCAGTATCCCTATTGAGATCGGGAAACTCAAAGTCCTTCATCAACTGGACCTGAAAAAGAACAACTTCTCTGGCGATATACCAATTCAGATTTCAAACTTGACTAACTTAGAGAAACTAGACCTCTCAGGAAACCAACTATCTGGTGAAATTCCTGATTCCCTCAGAAGATTACATTTCTTGTCTTTTTTCAGTGTAGCATTTAATAATCTTCAAGGACAGATACCAACTGGTGGTCAATTTGATACTTTCTCCTCTTCCAGCTTTGAAGGAAACGCACAATTATGCGGTCCAGCTATTCAACGCTCTTGTCCTTCTCAACCGAATTCTCCTAATACTACAGCGGCTAGTCGCAGCTCAAACAAAAAAGTATTGATTGTACTTATCATTACAGTCAGTTTTGGCTTTGCTTCCTTGATAGCAGTGTTGACACTGTGGGTACTCTCCAAGAGGAGGGTCAATCCAGGAGGAGAGCCTGACAAGATTGAAATGGAATCAATTTCAGCCTATTCCAACAATGGAGTTCATCCTGAGGTTGACAGGGAGGCTAGCCTAGTGGTGTTGTTTCCCAACAAGAATAATGAAACCAAGGACCTTACCATATTTGATATCCTAAAAGCCACTGAAAATTTCAGTCAGGCAAACATAATAGGATGTGGGGGTTTTGGTTTGGTTTATAAAGCAACTTTTCCAAATGGAACTACCCTAGCCATCAAGAAACTTTCAGGGGACTTGGGTCTCATGGAAAGGGAATTCAAAGCAGAAGTAGAGGCTCTCTCTACTGCACAACATGAGAATCTGGTGGCATTGCAAGGCTATTGTGTGCATGATGGATTCCGGCTTCTCATGTATACTTACATGGAAAATGGAAGCTTGGATTACTGGTTGCATGAAAAGCCTGATGGTGCATCTCAACTTGATTGGCCAACTCGCCTGAAGATTGCACAAGGTGCAAGCTGTGGTTTGGCTTATTTGCATCAGATTTGTGAACCACACATTGTGCATCGTGATATAAAGTCGAGCAATATACTCCTTGATGAAAAATTTGAAGCACATGTTGCTGATTTTGGGTTATCCAGATTGATTCTTCCATATCATACTCATGTTACAACTGAACTTGTAGGTACGTTAGGCTACATTCCCCCAGAGTATGGACAAGCATGGGTGGCTACTCTGAGAGGAGATGTGTACAGCTTTGGGGTTGTCATGCTTGAGCTGCTCACTGGGAGGAGGCCTGTAGATGTATGCAAGCCAAAAATGTCAAGGGAATTGGTTGGCTGGGTTCAACAAATGAGGATTGAAGGAAAACAAGATCTAGTATTTGACCCTCTTTTGAGAGGGAAGGGGTTTGAAGGACAGATGCTGAAGGTACTGGATGTGGCTTGCATGTGTGTCAGCCACAATCCTTTCAAGAGACCAAGCATCAGAGAAGTTGTTGAATGGCTGAAGAATGTAGGATCAGACAACCAGCCAACACAGAAATAAAGACTTGAGGGAATTGTTTGTCCCTCAACAAATCTTGACACATTGTATACTTGTGCAAAAAATTTCTTTTGCTTTTTTATAAAAATAGGTTATCATTTTTACCACTGTAAATGTAGAAAGATTTTGTGAATTATATATATTATGTGATCATCCATTTTGAACCGGGAGAACTTTTTATTTTTGGAACTTTTTAACAGCTTGTAATAATTCTTTCTGATGATGAATACAGCATCCTAGAAAATACAAGCCTATGTTTTATCATTCTTGTTTTACTCATCTATCTTAATAGTGCAGTGCTACAAACATACTGATTCTAATTATTATCATTCACATTAGTAAATGCTGGCTCTTTTTGTTGGGAGATAATACGCAAGATTTAAGTTCAAAAGGGAAAAAAGATGCGTACATTTCGTTTATTCCTCACACCATTCAGCATAAGACTGTTCATTTTATTCTTCCTGACAAACTATATTGTTAGACACATAACATAGTTCCAAAGCCATTGAACTACTTGATAATTGGTGTAACAAAATTTCACTCTTTAACTTCACATTAATTTCTGTATATAGAAGAGAAGACTGTTTTTGTATGTCTTAAATGAGTCATTTGATTCCAGCTAAGTAATTGTTAATAAACCATTGAAACTAATATGAAGACATACTAGAACATGACAACTGACACTTCGAATTGAAGCCAAATTTCACATTCTAAATGGTTTACTTTTGTTACAAAAGAAATGCTCTAAAGGAGTTTGTAATTTGCTATCAAAAGATATATGGAATAACCTCTGTTCACACATCACATGCCATGCTTTTTATTCTGTAAATCAGTAAAGAAATGGATAACTAAAAGGAGTAACAGTTTATGCACCCTTTGCCTTCATGTCCCTTCTGTGTTCAAGAATGTACATCAGTGGTCTTGGTTTAGTGCAAACACGGATACACCTGTTGATCATGTATGACACTAGGAAAACAAACCACTCATGCGTGTCCATTTTTTTTCTCAGATTGTTATCAAAAGGAGGTCTAATTGTGCTTGAGCAATCAAACTATGTTCTACCAGAAAAGGAACAATGAACTTCATGTTAGACAATTTGTGATTAAAAAATAATTGACACTGTAGAATGTGTACTCTGAAGATGACATGCTTTCAGGTTGACAGTTGTTTACTATTAGATACCTTGAGTTAATTTGAAATTTTATGCTTCAAGACAAAATCTGAGGCCTAAAACCCAAAGCAGAAGTACACGCAATCACTTAAGAGATGAATGGCCAAACAATAGCACATTCTATACAATTTGATATATTTTTTAATGGATATTGTATATTATTTAGAGGGATGTGATATACACTCAACAGGGAGGAACATGTTGGAGGCTTATTGGAGATGTAACATCAATTTACATTGCTCATGATTATTTGTTGACTCTAAATCAATCTTTTTGTCTGTTTCGGTAGAAACTAGAAAGTCTTTCTAGCCCATTAAACGTGAGGATCATTTTCAGTGGTGGGGCAGTGAACACATAATGGCTGTGCATGATATTTGAAATTAACCATTTATTTAACAAGGGCAGAATCAAACAATAAAATAACCCTCTAAGTGCACCAAATCATATCCAAAAAAGAGGAATGAATAGGTGTAGCAGACTATAGTGGCTTGGCTACTATTCCATCTTTCAAATGTCAACAGAAACCAACCTCAAGCAAGCTTCTCCTGATAAGTACGGATAACTGGAATTTAGTTTATAATCATTAATAGCAACATCAAGGTTGATTTCCATAAATTCGTTATTTATAGTAATCATACTACATATACCTTATTACAATCTCAATAGTTGAATAGTTAGCATTCAAATTAGGAATCATGTGTTAAAACTTGAAAGAGTAAATAACAAATCCCACCTAATTTATTTAATTCTAAAGCAAAGTTTTCAAACTGTTCTTTAAGATTATAATGTGGAACATCTTAATACTTATCTATTTCAGTTAATATTTTCTGCTACAAATTTGAGTCATTAGTTTTTTTTTCTCGTGAACTATATTGGCACACATTTACTTTTTCAAGGACTGGGTATGTATTACAAAAATAAAGGAAAAGGATTAAAGAATTAATGCTAACTTTGGATATACACGGTTAGCCAATTTGGGTACTTGACTCAAGTAACTAAGATTCTACCACTTTCCTTATTTATGGACAACCTTGTCTGGAAAATCTCTTAAGAGCTAGTTGAGTAGCTACAAGTAAGTTTTAAAACAAACACCTTCTAAAGTGTTCCACGTGGATAAACTTAAAGTACTATTCGATGAACCTTTTTGAGGAATTAAATTGTGTTGAGGTAGTTTTTAGGGAACTAATAGTGTTTTCTTGTTAAAGAGATATAAATATTAGTGCTTATTGTAGAGAATTGAATAGGACTTTCAATTAACTCAAGGTATCTAAATAGTAAACAAGTGCTATTGATTTATAGCCCTTTGTCCAGCGCTGAGCTTGGTTCTAGGTAACATGGAAGTGAGAGGTGGCAATTTTATACGAGGAAAAGTAGAGGCTGTCAGCTTCTGTCAACGCTGAGAGTCAAAGTGGTTCAGTCCGGTTTTAATCCGTGCAGGTCCAGGATAAAAATGACACAAGATTGGGGTTGGGGCCGATTCATGCTTCCTAAATTTTAAATTTTAAGAAATGATTTTTTATTGATTAAGTTACGTTTATAAACTTAATTTAGTGTTCTTTAAAAAAACAAACAAACTTAATAGTATGTCAAATTATATACTTAATAATATAAATGAAGTATAATAAAGAAATATCACTAAAACATATTACAACAAATTATGGATTCACTCTCTCAAATTTAGTTAAATTACAAATGTATTTCTTTTTTGTTTTTATTTAGGTATCATTATAGCTGATGGAGGTAATATTGTGCAATTTCGTAAGGTGAGGCGTGTTCAACTTCAGAATTAAAAGGAGTCAATTCCTCAATAAATGTTTGAGCGAGAACCCTTCTAAAAGAATCCTCAACACGACATTGTGCCCCCCATGATTGAATATGAGAAAAACAAATTGAAGTAGAAGGAGAAGGAAAAAGAAAAAGACAAGGGGAAAAGAAAAAGTAGGGAGGGGAAAAAGTCGTCTTCTAGTAGTCGAAGAATAACAAAATCAAGGTCCCCCTTCCCGACATGATTGTGGCCCCCTCCATCATGAGTTCGACCTTCTTCTAAGAAGAATTTGACTCGTTGTATGCAATGGGTGACGTGGGCAAAAGTCTTTTTGAGGCGAGTGAAAAGGTTTTATCTCGGATGGACCCTACCTTACCTTACATTGGATGAATTACTTTGAGCTTTTGGCTCGACTTCAAGTTGTAGGGAACCATCTCTTTGCTACTGAGATGACTAAGCTGTGTCAGAAGTTAAAACGTTTGGAAGATTTGTTTGATGTCGTAATGAAGACTATAGACACTCTGAATGCTGAGATATCATAGCTTGAGGAAAAAGAGAAGTCCATGATCTCGGTTGAAGACCATGCAGTGTTGCTGAAGAAGAAGGAAGATGCACTGATCGAGGTCACCAAGAGGTTGAAAGGTGCTGACACTACTCATAAGTAAAGTGAATGGAGTCGTGAGTCCTTGAACCGTGATCTTGATGCAACGAAAAGAGAGTTTTGTAAAGTTTAAGAAGCAAGTTGAGAAGGATATTTATGATGATCATGATGTTAGATTTCTTCAGGCTGTTCAACAAGCTTTCCATTTTGGTTCCCTCCCTTGATTTCAAATTTGATCTTGATTGGGATTTCTTCGGTAGGGAATTTAGGCATTTAGATGATGGACCAAACGAACATTCACCCAACTGCAGGCTTGCTTCTAGAAAGATGCCCCTTAATGAGGAGATAGTGAACATAGAAGATCCATCTGGGGATGCCGAAGAGGAGGATGACGAGGATGGTAAGGATAACGTGACCTCTTAGTTTATTTCTCTAGATGTTATATTTTGTTAGGCACTTGTAGTTTTTTGTGTAGGTTGGAGTAATACGTTTATTGTTGATTGGGCTGAGATGGTCCTTTGACTTTTTACTAGGTTCTTATTAAAAGTGTAACACTTTTTTGTAAGGTGCCATGAATATGAGTGAAAGTTTCATTTCTTTATTTTGCGCTATTGAACTCTCTTCTTGCGTTTTTCAGTTGATTATTTTGTAAATAGTTTATAGTCGTTGTTTCTGTCAATTTCTTTGTTGTAATTTCTAAAGTACGACCTTAGCCTAAACTCATTTGTGAGTTAGAAGGGTATTTTGTTTTAGACTTCTTAAGTGTTGCCTTGGCCGAACTCATTTGTGAGTTGGAGGGCACTTTGCTTTAAATTTTTTTAAGTGCTGCCTTGACCGAACTCTTTTTGCAAGTTGGGAGGGTACTTTGTTGTTGTGAGAACCTATAGCTTTGTTTTAACCATGGTGAGATAACATTGTGCTAACTGTGAAGTATAAATCTGATAAAAATATAAAGTATGCAAGTGAGATGGAAATCATCACTTCATTAATGCTTTGGTGAGCAAGCCTCATTAAAAACCTTTTCGGCAAAAACCATTAATATGGATAAAAAGCTGAATAAGGAAAAAAGTATTTGTTTTACATTTAACTATAATAATGTTTTAAGTGTGATGAGTTCCTTGTTCTTGGGATAAGTTTTCCTGACAAATCTTCAAGTTTGTAAGCGCTATTGCCAATGTCATGATTAATATGAAATGGTCCCTCCCATTTAGCAACTAGTTTTCCTTTTTTTTCTTGCTTTCCCCATAGCTCTCCATGCCTGATCTCCTTTCTGAAATCTTCTTGCCTGAACTCTCGTGTTGAAACGTTTGATCATCCGCTGTTTGCAAGCCTCCATGGTGATCGCCACTGTATCACGGTCTTCATCTATGTAGTCTAACATGGTCATCATGGCTTCTTGGTTTGAATCCTCATCAAAATGTGCTCTTCGGTATGAGGGTTCTCCTACCTCCATTGGGGTCATGCCATATGTTTGGTAGGTCAATCATAAAGCATTTTCTTTTCTTGACAATTGGGGAATGTATATGTAGGCCATAGAATCTTTGGTATTTGTTCGGCCCACCCCTCTTTTACTACAATCATCCTCTCCTTTAATTCACCCAGTATCATTTTATTAGTTATTTCTACTTGTCCATTTGATTGTGGATGTTCGACCGAGACACCCTATGCTTAATGCCAAGCCCCTTCATGAAGGAATTGAGTTTCTTGTCTATGAACTAGAGCTTATTGGTTGTGATGATGATGTGCAAGATGCCAAACCTCGTGATCATGATTTTCCAAGCAAACTTTTGTACATTTTGTGCCGAGATTGTTACTAGGGGTTCTATCTCTATCCATTTAGTGAAATAGTCAATCGCTAGCAGTAGGAATTTGCATTGTCCTTTTGCCACAGGGAATGGTCTAAGAATGTCCATCCCCCAAATACAAAATGGCTAGGGTGATGCGATTACTTTGAGGTCGTTGGTCGATTGATGGATGAGGTTTCTATGTTTCTGACATTGTAGACACTTCTTAACGAATGTGGAAAAGCCATTTTGGAGGGAAGGCCAATAGTAGCCTACCCTTAGTACTTTGGCTGCCGTGTTCATCCTCTTGTGTACATCCTGCAAATTCCCTAATGAATCTCTTGAAGAACGTAATATTCCTTTTCCTTTTCTAGGCACTTTAGCAGGTTTTCTGAGAATCCTCTTTAGTACAACTCCTCTGCCACAATTGTATACTTAGATGCTTTCATTCGCAACACTTTGGCCTAGGTCACATCCGCTTATGAGAGGATGTCATTCCTCCAGTCATTAAGTACGGTTGAGATGACATGCACTTCTATGTTGGGTGTGGGTAGTTCTTGTCGAATGAAGGTTCCAAGTTGATCTGACTTTCTACTACTTGCTAGTTTAGCAAGTTGGTCAACCCTTTTTGTTTTTTAGTTATGTGAACCGCTTCTACCTCATCAAATATAGTTTAGCTTCAAGAAAAACATAGTAATATTTTAACAGTTTTGGTTCATTGACTTGGAATGAGCCATTGACTTTTTCGGCACCACATTTGAGTCTATGAGGCATTTAATTTAATCTTCATTACCCATACTTCTTTGACTAATTTCAATCTAACAAGCAGGGCCTCATATTCAACTTGGTTGTTGGAAGCCTTAAAATTGAAGTTTAGAGATTGTTCCAAAGCAAGGTCGTTTGGCCCTTTGACAATAATACCAGTTCCACTTTCTCTATTGTTGGAGGACCCATCTACACACAGTCCACTGGAATGGATGGTCCATCCTTTCAGAAGAGGGGTGAAATTCATTGAGGAAATCTGCTAGCAATTGGGACTTTATCAGTCCCATTTCCTCATAGTGGATGTCGGATTCTGACAATTCTATGGACTAAGCTACCATTCTTCCAGCCAACTTTGGCTTCCTTAAGACCTTCGCAATTGGACAGTTGGTCCGGAGAACCATTTTGTGACTATGAAAATAGCGTCTTAGATGTACGTTAACCAATGTTAAAGTTACATTTTCTACTGTTTGGTACCTGACTTCGGTATCATGAAGGATACAACTCGTGAAGTATATTGGCTAGTACATGTTGGGGTTCGCATACAATTATTGTGCTTATTACCGAAGATGATACTGACAAATACATTATAAGATTACTTGTGTTCGATTTGGCCAATACATGTGGTGTGGCCAAATCCTTCTTCAAAGTCGTGAAGACTTCTTAACACTCCTCTGTTCACTTAAAAGGTTGTGCCTTTTTCAGAAAGGTTATGATGGGTCTAGCTTTTTCTACTATACATGGTAAGAATCAAGACATAACGCCAGACTTCCCATCAAGCATTGAACCTTCTTCTGGTTTGATGGGTTCCTCATGTGTACCACCATCGAACATTTGTTCGGGTTGGCCTCACTTCCCCTTTTTTGTGATCATGAAGCAAAGAAAATTTTCTCCTTGCACCCTAAAGACACATTTCTCCGGGTTTAGTTTTATGGAATGTCTTTTGATGGTTCCAAATATTTCCCTTAAATCTTCGATGTGATCCTAGACCTTTTCGGATTTTACGACCGTGTCATTTACATACATTTTCATATTTTGGCCAATTTGATCGTGAAAAACTTTGTCCAAGAGCCTCTAGTATGTGGCCGCTACATTTTTTAGTTGAATGGCATGAGTCGATAGTAGTACTTGGAATTTTTGTGATGAATGCTATTTTTTTCTCATCATGGGGTGCATATGAATCTGGTTATAGCTCAAATAGGCGTCCAAAAATCTCAAGACTCTATAGCTACTGCTCCATCTACTAATTTATCTATGCTAAGCAAAAGGTAAGTGTCTTTGGGACACACCTTGTTGAGGTCAATGTAATCGGTGCACATTCTCCATTTCCCATTATGTTTTTTTACCATTACCATATTCGCTAACCAGGTGGTATACTTGATCTCTCCTATGAATTCAGCCACTAGTAACTTTCTGACTTCCTCTTGGGCTGCTTTGAGTCGTTCTGCCCCCTTCCTTTTCTTTTGAGCTAAAGGTTTAGCTGAGCTGCAGACATACAATTTATGAGGCAAAAAATTGGAGTTTATTCCAGGCACATTGGTTGCTATCCAGACAAACAGATCTGAATGTTCGCGGACCACGACTATGATTTCCTTTTGCTGTTTCTCTAGGATGAAGGATCTGAGCTATGTAACTTGGATAAGTTTTCTTCCTAACTAGAAAGGTTAAACCTCTTTCGTTGGTTTTTCTTTCTTTGTTTCTTTAGGTGTTGGGTTCAACTCCAAGTCCAAGATGTTCATACATGTCAACAAATTGATGATATAGGTTTCTTGTTTATCCACATATGACGGAATTTTCAAGATGACTAGGCATCATTCCCTGGCGGTGCATTGATCGACATGGACCATAATCATTCTCCCTCCTCTTATGAGAATTTCATTGCCAAATGTGGGGTGGACACTATTGCCCTTAACTTATTGAAAGAGGGTTTTTTGAGTAATATATTATAGGATGTGTTCGCCTGCACAACGATGTATCTCACTTTTATAGCAGGACTCAGTGTGTCATCTCCTCCAAGTGGCCACCCTTTCTCCTGCAAATCCTATTAATGACTCGTCATAGGGCATTAACTGCCCTTCAAGGATGATGAATTCTTGGAAAGTTTTCCAATACAGTACGTCTGCCGAACTCCCTTAATCTACGAGGGTTTTTCTCACAATACAGTTTGCTATTTCGACACTGATGACCATTGGATCATCTTGTTCAGGGTCCACAACTTGAAAATCCTTATGTGTGAAGGTAATGGTCGACATCTTCAGCCTAAGATGCCACATTATGAAGTCTACTAGTTATACTGTTTGGAGGTGTCTTTTACGTGAGGAGGAGGTGGACCCTCCCCCTATAATTGTGTTTATTAATTTCTTAGGGTGGTCTCCCTGGTGAACATTTCTCCTTTTCTTGGATCTGCTTCTACTTCTACTTTTACTCAGTCTTTTGTTGTTCCTAGATCATTCATATTCTCTTCGATGATTGTGGATATCCCAGTCGTAATCTTCATTGCAGCCAGACTAGTGTTGACCACTTTTCTATTTGTACACATAATCTTGAAGGTGACCTTGCTTGATTAAATCTTCTATTTTATCTATAAGCATCGTACATTCTTCAGTGAAATGCCCTTTGTTTTTGTGATACTTGTAGTGTTTACTGATATATGTGCCTGACGGCGTATTTTCCTTCTTCAGCATGATTAGGAGTTCAATTATTAGCGTTGATTGCAACACTCTCGAATGAGGGCTACAGTAGTCATACGTCGGCCCCTAAGGTGGCCATTCTCCATATTTGTCCTTCTTTTTTCCTTGACCTCACTTTTCCTTATCCTTTTAATATTACCCTAGAACTTCTTGTGTCTTCCTTTGGAAGGACTACAACTCTTGAATTTCTATAAATGATACAACTCTACTCCTAATTTCCTCCATATCCTTTGGGGGGACATGGATCATGCTTTTGGTGAAGTCTCCAAGCAAGAGGTTAGTTAGAAAAGTGTGAAGGATTACATTCGAACGTAAGTCTTTAATGTTTAGAGTCGCTTTGTCAAAAGGTCAATGAATGATCTTAGAGGGATTCTTCATTCTCTTGCTTAACGGTTGTTAGCACTTGTGAGGTGAATTTGTGTGGTCGAAACATTGCAAACTGGTTCCTAAACTTGATTGCCAATGTTTGGAAGCTATCTATTGAATGTGGGGGTAGCTGTATGAACCAGTTCACTGTTGGTCCTTGGATGGGCATGGAAAAATCTTACACAAGATTGTTTAATCTTTAGTGTATATCCCCACTTGGGTCATAAAAGCTACTAAATGATCATTAAGGTTTGTGGTCCCGTTGTATTTTTCCAACGATACATGTTTCCAGCTATTTGGGAGGGGGACTTCCATTATCTTTAGTGTGAAAGGATGATGGGGTCTAACCACCAAAACTCACTCCATAGATGTGCCAAGTGGTGGTACTGTTTGGAGGGGAGGTGGCATAACAGTTCCAACTTGAGTACAGGGTGGTGCCTATTTGTGGGAGGGTTTGCCTCATGAAGGGGTCGTGGACTGACTAGGAGGAGGTCGATTTCGTGAGGGTGTTGTTGATTCTCCCTTTGCGAATCTTCCCCTTTTTTTCTCGTGGTTCGAGTCTTCTCCCCTCCCATTTCAGTTCCAGATTTCGGCGGTTTTGCACCTTAACTCCTCAACTTCCTTTAGCAGTAATCTGAAGACTTTGACTATGCTGGTTTCATCTACCAGTTCCAGGTTCCCTGTTGTTGATTGCGTTCCACCACCTTTGTTTGTTTGATTCTTAACTCCTTCTTTGTTGCTTTTTGTAATTGCCATAGTCAGTTGTAGTTCACGCTGAAGTGGGACAAAACGTTTTACTTTGCTTCCCACGGTGGATACCAAAAGGTACCTATGATGTCCCGCCAAATACTTATACCTTCAAATCCTTTGTTGGTTAAGTCTTCAATGCCTTTTCTAAGAGGTGGAGTACCTACAAAATGCACTTCGACGCTCAAGTTAGGTAATGTTCGGTTGAGAACAACGAACAATATATATATGTATTCTATATATATTTTACCATGATATTCGTTACCTATTTATAGTGGGGGACTGAACTTTTATCTGTTGGGCTTTGCCTAATCAATAAAAAAATTAGATAATAAACCCTAAACTTATCTTTCGTGTAATGATTAGGATTAGGCTAATTAGTCCCTTGGTTTTATTGTTGGCTGTTGAAATTGAAGGTTTAGAAAGCTTGAACAAGCCTTTTGGAAAGCTTGAAGAAGTCATCAATCCCTTTAGTATTTTGGTTTTGTATAAATCATAGTTTTATTTATAAGTTTTTGCTCAAATCAATTTTATGGTACCAAACACGTTTAATAGGTGTGGTACTTGTATTGTGTGTTTAGATAGACATGAGAATATGTTTAAGTAGCTTAGGGATAGATTGCCTAGGCTGGGAAGTGTTGAAAAATCATCAAAAGTGCATTTTGTGGTAAGGTAATCAATTACCTTGTTATGCTAATTGATTACCCTTCGAAATTTTTTGGGTACTTTGATTAATGCTCTCGGGAGTAATCGATTACCTGAAAATAGCAATCAATTATTCCAAAGACCATGCATTCTTGACTAATTTTGAAGCAGGATATTAGGTAATCTACTAAGTAATTGATTACCCTGTTTCCCAACTTGTATAAAAGCATTTTTAAACCAATTTTTTTTAAAAATGAAGAGTCCATAAAAGGTTTGCCCATTGCTAACTGATTTACCCATTATTCTCCAAGAACAAAACTCATTTTTTATTATTTGAAGATTCAATAATTACATGATCTGAGGAAGAAATTATTGTGAGATTTGATATTTCTTGCTAAATATTCATCACAAGATCAGGTGATATTGTTCTATACTTTTAACTTTGTGTTTTTGCACAAATCTTGGACAATCTCTAGAGGTGTTTTTGAGATTGTTGTGAAATCTTGTAACGGGGTGTTGTGAGTGACTGAATGTCACGATTTAGCAAACTCTTGTGGGGTGCAAGAGAAAACCTCTTTTTGTGTGTGGTTATTAAATCTTTCCGGGATTAAAATCTATATGTGTGTTGTGCATGTATGAGATTTAGTGGAAAGTAGATTAGCAGAAGACTAAGTCTGTAAACTGGATGTAGGTCAGGTTGATCGAATCAGTATAAATCACTGTAAAAAATCTCTCTTTCTTTATACTCTTAAATCTTGATTATATTGAATTCTTGATAATTCTTTTAGAACTGTAAGTATTTCCTGATCTAACTTGAGAACTGTAAGTATTTCACTTTTAGCATTTTTCTTAAAAAAAAAAACTTCCAAAACCATGTTAATTCTTCCAAAAAAAAAAAAAAAGACATCCAACTAGACTGATTCATTTTAAATGGATTGAAGACTAGATCTTTTGATAACCATGTAACACAAGTGTGTATATATTTAAAATAAATGAATATGACATCACGACAAGTCAAAATTTTAAAATATTATATTTACAGGTTTTTCTACTTATATATTATTAAACTCTCAAATTTTATACAATAAAAAAATTTTAACTCACACCTGTACTTCGTCACATATATTTGCCTAACAACAATATTTAGTTGATATATATATTTAGGGCTACCACCCACGTCACTAAAAGTTTAGCTTTACCTGTGAAATCTCGGAAGCATGCAACTGAGATAATTACTTTCGCTATCAACGATAGTCCTTGGATTTTATTAACAGTAAAATTAGGTTTGATTATACTCTAGCACTTAGACCATGTCTTTATTTAAGTGTCATCCCTACCTACCAAACAATCTTTATCTCAACCATCATTTTCCTCCACTATGCCTCTTCTAGTATATAAAGGTTCCCTTATGAGTAGTTGAAACCTATTTAGACATTTAACCCAAGCAATGTAAATGCATAAATAATCTAAGATATATAATATAACACTAACATCTTTCGTTTTCATTGTTTTTATTGAAAACCAACGGAACCAATTGTCAATCAATCCTTTCACTATTAATTTGAAAGTGTGGAAAGTACAAACGACTGAAAATATCTACGTCAATCCAATACAAATATGTTTTGTCCATTTATGGATGAAAATAAAAAGGAATGGAGGAAGTTAGGCACTAGGTATAAATACAAAAATATTTTTACTTATGAAACACTTTTTCATTTAAAAAGAAGGGTTTCATAATTATTATAATGTAAAATAATTTTATATTATCATTTAATCTTAGATTATCAATAAATGTGTTGACTTTTAATTATGATTACTTTAAAATTTTAAGCATCTCTAATATTAGTTACTTTCAAGAAATCCACTCATAAAATCAATCTAACCATACCAAATCACTCATAACTTATAAGCCATTAAAACAACTTTTTTTACAACTTTTAATGGTAAATTGTTATTAGCAATCCAAGCTTTTATAATTTTTATACTTCAACTATATTATTTTGACAACTAAAAAATTTTATTTAATTATTATAAATAAATATTAATATATGTGGATAAAATTATTTTTAATAAAATAATAAATAAAATTTAGTCATTTTTCACTGGAAAATCAAAATCATTGTTAAAACTTATTTATATATTTTTAAGCATTTGTTTTATTTAAAAGTCAATATTTATTGTTAGATAAGCTATGCTCTCATCTCATCCAACTTTTCCTTATAAGATATTATTTAAGAACTTGGAATTAGGGCCGACATTCAAATCAGGTGAATAAATACACCCCTTATTTTAATAAAAAAATAAAATCATATTATATGTATTGAAATTTTATATTTTACCTCTCTAATTTTATATATGTGAACCCTTTCTTTAATGTAAAGATAAATAATTAAAGCTTTTATTTTAATATTTTATCTTTTTTTTTTAAATCCATTATTTTTTTGTTACTTTTCTTATATGTTTATTATTATTTTATTTATATCTAATTTAAAAGTCTATTGTATTTTTTTAAAATATATATATATATATGTATGATTATTATTAGATAAATAATTTTAAATAGATTACTTCAACTAGTCACAAGTCCTTTAGATCCTTTAGATCCGTCACTGCCTTCAACGAAGATAATTTTATATAAAAAATATTTGTGAATGGATATTTTACATTGTAAGCCTTTAAACTCTTTTTATTTACAATATTTTTTCTTCTTCTTCTTTTTATATATATACCTTATTATGTAGCTGAGAAAAATATTTATACTTCTAACTTTTCTTACTAAAATAATTAGATGTGATAAAATAGGTCAATTTACTTGTTTCTGGCTTTTTGACTCAACCAATTATTTGGTTTTTATTTCGATGGTTTCTCCGGTGTCATCCTTAATAAATGGATACTATGTTGTTTAACATAATTTTTATATTTTAAATCATTTTAAAATATTAGAATTTTACTTAAATAGAGATTTGAATTATTATAATTTTTTCATATTTTATATAAGAATACGTGCATTTCATGACAATTTTTTACGTTGATTTCACGATGAATTTAAAATTTGTATAGGATAAAAATATAAATCAAATTATATAAAACCAATACACTATATCAATGTTTATAACAATTAATAAAGAGAATAACCCATTTTTGTGTACACTTTTTTATTTCTCAATTTTCTTTTCATAGACATAACGCAACTAGTTACTTAAAATTGAGGCTGAATTACTTTAAGAAGAAACAACTATTTTCTATAAAATTAATATATTTAATATGAGATTACATATAAAAATTAATGAGCGAATAAAAGAAAAACTAGAAACCATTAGAAAAAAATTGTGTTTGAATGGTTATTGTTAACTTAAGATTAGGATAAGAATGTAACCCATTTTCAATGCATGAAATAACCAAATAGACTGCTTTTATAATTAAAAAGGAAGTTGAGTTGTTTATATAAATTCATAAATTTAAATATTATTGTTTAAATTATTATATTTTGTATCAATTAATTATTCTATAACATCACCAAAATCCATTAATATGTGACATCATAAAATTTATCTTTTTCCTTTTATTAGATGAATTTAATTATTATGTATTAACAATAAATTTACCTTAAACGAAAGATAATGATTAAATTTCGATGTACATATTGAAAATGCACCTCTATTACACTTTGTTATTTCTCTTAAAAAAAATTCAAGATTGATATTTCTAATACCATGATAACTTTTTTTTA
This sequence comes from Psophocarpus tetragonolobus, assembly GCA_037954015.1. Taxonomy (NCBI): domain Eukaryota; kingdom Viridiplantae; phylum Streptophyta; class Magnoliopsida; order Fabales; family Fabaceae; genus Psophocarpus; species Psophocarpus tetragonolobus. Next base: position 52,366,426 of record CM075693.1, on the reverse strand, counting down.
TGATGGGGGTACTTTTTGTATTGACATGTTATTTTAGTGTAATAAATAAAATGTAGATAAACTTTCTTTAGTTTTGCTTCTTCAAGTGAAGATAGCCTTTGTGAGCATAGCTAATTAAAAGAATATAAATCCTTAAACTCCAAGTCTTTAACTTCCAATAGAAAAACCTTTCTTAATGTACCCATATACTTTGAGTACATTTATTTTTCCACTCTACTCATAGTAGGGTTTGGATGTAAATAGTTAATTTTTGACTATTTTTATTAATTTTCCATCTTCTGTTATTCGTCTTGATCACTATCATTGTTATTTTTAGCAGTGAATCTCTAATTTATTACCAGCTTAGACTCATGAAAGAGGTATTTCATAGAGTTAAAATATAATAATATTATTTTAAAATTTAAAACAAAAAATATGGTTTTTATATATTTAAAATTTAAAGCAAAAATTAGTTTTTATTTTTATAAATTTAAAAACTTAAAATAAAAAATCACCACTAACAAACCTAAATTTTCTAATTTTATGTTTATCTATCACCTATCATAAAAAGACTAGATCACCCCTTAAAATTATATAAAGCTTTTGCCAACTTATGTTTCCTCTTTTTTAAAATATTTTTTCTTTTTATATAATATTTAAAATTATCTATTCCTATTGTAACTTCTCTTTATGGTTTTCTAAGTTTTGATTTTCATAAAGAATATTTTTTTTTTTGTAACATTTTCATAAAAAAAGAATGGAAACCGGAAATGTGATGTTTCTGCAAAGATAATGAAAAATATTTTGTACACGTGTATTTTCTGTTTTTATTTAAATTGTTTTAAATTTAAAAAATATAAGAATTTAGAACCAGTTTGACAAAAACATTAAAAAAAAAAAGAAAAAGAAGATGATGAATTGAAGGAGGGGGTAGTGTGGTTTGCGACGAGGGAAGCTATGAAGCATTGATTTGATTCAATAGGTTTGATAGTATTGGCGATGAAGCAGCACGAGTTAACTCTGTTACTGTGCCTCTTTTGGGCACTAACCCTTCTCTATGGTGAGATGTTCGCTTACTGGGTTCCACCCCTCTTCACTTGTTCATGGCCCCATCTTCTCCGCACCTCTTCTTCTTCCACGGTAGCTATAAAGTCTTCATCTTTTCACTTTTGGGTCACACTCAATATTTAACATTCCTTACACTTCACAACTAAAGTCAGAAATGTCTTATTTTTGTTGGATGCTGTTTATAGGGTGGGGGTGTTCATGAATAATGAATCTGCATCTTAAAAAGCATAAAGTAATAGTTACGGATTTTGTGAATTATGAAATTCAAACCAGTCTAGTAGTTGGTATATTCAAATATAAAGTTGTTAGTTTTTACATGAGGTGATTCTACCATGGAATGTGAGGAGGGTTATTTACTGGATCTGTAAATTTTTATTTTTGTCTTGTGCCAAATTATTTGTGGTGTTTTCTGGCGCATTGAAAAGTTTGAATGTTTGATGGTTCCTGACTGCTGTAGCTTAATATCTGAATGGAAATATAAGCCAACATGATTGTTTCTTTTATAGGACATTTAAATATCTGTCTACATTACAATTACAATTTCATATACTAAACGTGATAAATTGCATAACTAACGGAGCTTCTGTTCTGAATTTTGCTTACAGGTTCAAACAGACAGTGGGAATTATCAAGCTGATTATGTAAAAGTTGCTGTTATAGCAGATCCACAGGTTAATATTTCATCTTTTATGGTGTTGAGCATACATGTGTTGGTGAAAGTATACTTGCATTGCATATGCCTTTTTACGCAGTTCTATCATTGTATGTTTCTGTGAATTTGCATCTCTCTTATCATTTATGTGTTTTTTTTTAAACATAACACAGCTCATGGATAAAACTTCCCTCCGTCTTCCTCCAAAATCTCTTGCACTGGAACTTGCAGAATTCTACACTGATTTAAACATGCGTAGATCATTCTTTTCATCTGTCCTGCCTTTCAAACCTGATGTCGTATTGTTTTTAGGTGATTACTTTGATGGAGGTCCTTATTTATCAGATGAAGAGTAAGTCCTGGAAATAAAAATTTATATTTTCTAATTTAGGTTTTACTAGTTTTTATGTTATCTATAATGCCATGACCAAGTATAATTTTTCAAATTAGCCCTTTACCTAGGATAGCTTTGGAACACTATAAATTTTTCGCTTCAGAAAATGTAACCCAAGAGGTGATAATAGATTTTGATGTGGATTCTTATTTTTTTTTATTTTATTTGGTTCTGAGGAAGATTTTTTAAGGACAAAAAGATTGAAAGCGAAAAAAGAGATATTTCCAGTTTCTCTGTGTTTTATGAAAAATTCTTTTTAAACAAATCAAATGAACACTGCACAGAATCCATTGAAAATTTATAGATATTACTCTCTGCTAAAGGCTTGAATGTGATGCTGAAACCAAACCATCAAACGAGTCTTTGGTACTTAATGTTAAGTTTGAACTCTTTTGTTTTCTGAATCCTTTATTTCAATTAATTATTTAGTTGTTAATTTTATATTAAGATTAAATCTCCATATTGTTAAAAACAGGAAAAAATGGAAAAATAAAACCTAGATTGCTGTAGTAAACTTTTATATAATCATATGCTAAGGAGCTGTCTCATATTAATTCAATTTTCAAGTAATTTGTGGTTTGACTCACTTATCTTAAAAGACTGTTTCCTTTGGTTGTAATTTCATCATATTCCCCCAAATCTCCTGATATGAAATTCTTTTACCATCTTTTGGATGAACAGGTGGCAGGAGTCTTTCAGTCGCTTCAGACATATCTTTGGTTTGAATGCACAGGGAAAATACAAAGACATGCAAGTTTACTACATTCCGGGGAACCATGATATTGGGTATGAAAGTCTTCTAAAGCCAGAGGTATTTCAATTTCAACATGCTATACTCAACTTTTGATGACCACTGTCCAATAACTATAAAGTTGCTTGTATTAACTTGTATGATGTATAGGTATAAGCCTTCAAGAGAGCCAAATGCCCAAAGACATACCTGAGAGTCTGAGAATTTAGTCATGGTTTATGTTGGTCTCAAGACCTTAGGAATCAGAAATTACATTTATTGTGCCTAAGCGTTATTGGTATAGAAGGGAAAAGAATGCATAGACCCCTCAAACTTTAGCTCGTTTGCAAATTCCCTGAACTTTACTATCACCCCAGTTACTCCTTAAACTTCTTGTCTTAATGTAATAGATCCTAGCCTTTCAGTTTTATTTATTTATTTATTATTATTGTTTCTAAAACACATTTTCCTGATTTTTACGCTTTTAAAATATAAAAAAACTAACAGAAAGAAAAGAATGAAAGATTTTGAAGACCACACTTGACTTCTTCCTCATCTTTGTTTTTCAATTCATTCTCCCAAGTCACTTTTCTCCTGGTCTCATTCTGTGGCAAGACCCATTTATTGATGGGATAGATGCAACATCAGCTACAGTATAGCAGATTTAGCTAAGCTCCCCTAATCTCCATTCCGTTAGGAATCCACAAATCAGTGACTGAGTTACACATGTATGTTTTTAGAGAGTGAAATGTGACCTTGGGAGAATGGAAGAGGAAAAAGACAAGATGACTCACGAGTGTGTGGTCTTCCTTAATTTTCTTTTTCATTTTATTTTATTTTATTTTTTTAGATTTCAGAAATAAAAATTCAGGAAAATATGTTTTTTAGTAATAATAATTGAATGGCTGCTTAAATTTAATCTCAATGAAGCCTTATGATGAGTTGTCTGTTAATGAGTTAATGGAAGGTTAACCGAAGGGTCTATTTACTCTGTTGTATTTTTATACAAGTTTAAGAAATAGTTGGATGAAACAAAAGTTCAAGATGTCTATTTACAAAAGGGCTAAAGTTTAGGAAGTTGGTATAATCTTTCCCATTTTAACTTTTGGAATTATTGATAAAATATACAAATTGTTGATCAGTGAGATGAGATTTTGTATAAATTAATCTCCTTAACATTTATGTATTATTGATATTATTAGAAGAACAATGTAAACAAAACATGCTAGACTTTTATTGTAACAACGAAATTCTTTGAAGTTGCCTGATAATTAATTTTGAGAACTTTAATTAACATAATTATTAGTTTTGCACATTCCATTAATCATTTTCTCTTGTTTGGTTCTTTCCTTGCTGTTAACATTCTTATCATGACATGAGCATAGGTTATCCAACGTTATGAGGAAGCATTCGGGACTAGGAACTACATATTTACAGTTGGAAAAGTGGATTTTATCGCCATTGATGCACAAACTTTGGATGGTAAACTGGGATTTGCCTTATAAATTTGAGCTGTCATGTTTCTTAAGTAGCTGTTGAGAATCAAAATAAAATTATATACCTTTATTATTCATAGCAAAGTAGGATTTGTAGGAAAGTAGAATTTGATTTTGAGGAAACAAAAATATTCCCTCATTATTAGTATTTATTCTTATTAATCTATATATAAACATGCTTTTGCTGATATTAAAACACAGTTTCATTTGTTTATTTGTTTGTTTCTCTTATTTTAACATGGTATCTAGAGTCAAGTTGAAGGAATATTAAAAAAAAGTCTCTCACCGAGGAGCAATGGGCCCCTGATGGGCTCTTTCTACTTGCTTCTCGTATTCTGAAAAATACTGTTTCAGGGTTGTTCATCTTACCTTTATTTTCCTCTTCAATAATGGCTTCCATCGGCTTGTCTCTATTCTTATGCACTGATCTCATCTTTGTCTTAGATGCATTGGCCTTAGTTTTGTCTCAAATGCATTAATCACTGTCTTTGTCCCAAGTGCACTAGTCCTAATTATGTCCCAATAGTAGTGGTGGTCTCTTTCTCATAAGCAATGAACTTATTTTCAAGTTCAAAATAATTTGGGTCTCTATTAATATTTGTTTAAAACTTCCAAATGTTGGTTTGAAGAAAGTCGAAATTTGTTTTTCTTGCCATGAATCTTCTTTGGTTGGTAGCTATTTTGGAAATGTTATTTTTCAAGCATTATTCCTTGACTCCTTCAACATCCTTGAGTTGTCTTTTAAAATATAACTTTACAGTGGAGATCGATTTTTATTTATTTATTTTTCTACTTGCTATTTATAACATTAAGCTGAATGCTTAGTAAGCTTCAACTTGAGGAGGATTGTTGAGAATCAAAATGAAATGATACATTTATTATTAATAGGAAAGTAGGATTTGTAGGAAAGTAGAATTTGATTTTGAGGAAACAAAAATATTCTCTCATTATTAGTATTTATTGTTATTAATCTATATATAAATATGCTTCCATTGTGTATTGAAACACAAGGTTTCATTCTATTATTCCCCTTTATTTCTTTGATTTTAACAGTAAACATGTTGTAAATTTGTAATTGCTAGTACTCTTATTTTATGGTGCCAAGTCATCACATTTCTATCATTTTCAGTGCTATATGTAATCCTGATTTTCTGACATTGACCCTTCTTGCTCAGCTGTACCTGTTAGAATAGATGCTTTTTTATCTGTATGCTGGCTGATTGCATTTACTATATTTCCTCCTCCATGTATTTAACAATGAGAATTTCTCCATTTGGTCAAGGCTTTCTTTGTGGACTATTTGTTTCATTCTTTGACAAGATTTTTTCTTAAAAAAGCAATTGTAGTTTTACAATTTAATATATCCAACATAATCTATATAGCCGAAATATTGTAAATCAGCCATATGTTATATATACATGTCAATGCTTGGGGAATTTTGATGAAGCTGAAAATGTTGAACTAATTACGTTTTCTACAGGACACCCACAAAATCATCTGACTTCTCAAACGTGGGATTTTTTGAAGAATATCTCTGTTGGTATGAACTGTCGAATGACTATATTTCATTGTTAGGTTAGATCATGCGTCCTATTGTTGTCCTTATTTCATTTGCACTTTACTAGGTGATGTGGTTCGTCCAAGAGTCCTATTGACACACATTCCTTTATATCGACATGATGAAACTTATTGTGGTCCTGATCGTAGTTCCCCGATTATCAATCAGGTAAATTTTATTTCAGTTTCTTTAATGAATCTATGGTAAATATTGTGTGTAGTAAGGCGTTGGCCATCACAAAGTGTAGCGCAGTCAGGGTGGGAGCCAGGGGATGACTAGGGGATGCCATGGTTGTGCATATAATTTGCAACTTCCTGTGAAGTTCTTATATAAAAATATATTATGGCACCCCCAAGAAAAAGAAAAAGTTCGAGATCTGGTCTTGGCCCCTTTTTAAATCCAAATGCTGCCTCCGCCTCTGAGTGAAGTGGGTTGTGTCTGAAATCTTAATGTTTTACCTGCCAATTCTTGAAACTTATTAACGAATCTTTCTTTAAATTTCAGAGGATGCATCACACTATAAATGGTAATACTAATGAGATATTGTAAGTTACTCATCTTTCAAGCCATGTGAGAAGCATGAAAATTGCATGAACCATGTGCAAGTAGCTCATAGAAGCTAAGGTTTTGTTTGACTTTTATTTGATTCAGGTATCAAAATTATATTTATGAGAAGTCATCGATGTACTTACTGGATACAATCAAACCTGTGAGTTATCTATCTTCCTTTTGGACTGTTGTGCATTGCTTTTCCAACCTGTGATATGGATGTGGGGGGGGTTGTTCAATTTGTGTCTTTCATTTTTAAAATATCTTGTGCTGTGATGATAGAAATACTTAGGTCATTTTCATTTTCTCTGTTGAGATTACTGGGGAGTACAGGATGACTGAGAATATAGGGGAACTGAGGCAGGTGACTATAGTGAGGATAAATGCTTTCTGAATATCTGTTTTGATTTTGACAGAAGCTTATTTTATCTGGCCATGATCATGATCAGTGCACTGTCACTCATATGTCTAAATCTGGGCCTGTAAATGAGGTAAGAACCTGATCTTCTCGCCTGAACAGTCTCCTTGAGTCTTTGGTCAATTAAATGACAGTAGTATGCAGCACACCCTAGGTACTATAAGTTGGCAACAAGGAAACTTGTATCCTTCTTTCATGCTGTTATCAGTCGATAACTCAACTCTACCAAATGCTTCCATTCCAAAAGAGGCTTTGTTGACTCATCTATGTTACCTTCCAATGCAAACGCACATTTACATATGGTAGGTCTAAATGTTTATAATGATGTGAATAAAATTTTCTCCATACCTTTTCAGACTGCTATTTCTTAATGAGATCTGTCATTAATTGTCAGGTATATTGTGCTATTTATTCTGACCCTTCTTGCCGCTCTATTTTGGCCAACAAGTGGCACAAGTTTCTGGCAGCAGTGTTGTGGCTTAGTCAGCTATATTAAACAACTAATATCTTGCATCTTTTCCAGAAGTGAAACCAAAGACAAGGATGAGGATGCTAACTATGATTATGAGATGATGTGGGATGCAGAAGGAACAATGCATCTTGTAAAGAAACCCTTTAATGCATCTACTGTAAATTCAAATGACCGGAGCTTAGGGGAAAGGTAAACTTTGGATTTAATATATGTGCAGTTCAATCCCTTAGGAATATTATAATATTTTATTTGTCTTGAAACATTTCTATACACAATAAGGCAAAACTTTCGCATCTTCCATCTGTTTCTTTCTTTTATCTGTTAGGGGTAATGTTGTGATGCGAGCAGCGGCTAGAAAAAATACTGCTCAGGAAGGAGATCTGTCTGTGAATGTGGATATGACTTCAGGCATTGATCTTGATCCTGTAGCAAGAATACCTTCCAGAACAGGCAAATCAAAGACAAAAATTATAATTCAGAGATTGATACGCACACTGCGAATGCTGACAGTCATTGCAGCTGTTAATGTTCCTCTTTACATGATGTTGCTATTCAAGGATTGGATTGACAAATAAAGATCAAAGTCCTATCATTCAGTTTATACGTTCACTTTCATTTTATTTAAAATGAAAATTTGTAGATCCAATTAGATGTTCAAGAAGATAATTGCTATCAACATCATTAACTAATCATCTGTTGATGCTTTTAATATGTTTACTTGGTACCTTGAAACTCATCTTTAAATTATTCATGACATGGTCATGATAATACGCAATATCAAGTATAACATGGTTTTGTGAATTGAGTTCTTCTGTTACTGTTGAGATTTCCCTGATGTCTGAACTTATGTTATTTGTGCAGAGTTCGCTTAAACTTTACAGATAGTAATCATTTAATTTCAATTTTCAATGTCTTTTTTGTCATTATTTTTTAATACTACCTTGTCCTTTGTATCAGTAACAGAATCTCAACTATATTAGCAATCCGTCATAAAATAATGTTATTGGAGGAATGGAGATACGGATTCAAATATAACAGCTATACGTATTAATGTATTATAGGTAGCTAAGACGTGTATTGTGTAACCTGTGATAGGCATGAGTTGTAATAAGCCTCAGGTATGTGGCATGTTGGCTGTTGTTCAAATGAGACAACTTTCGCACTAGCTAAACTATGTCAATATATCATAAAAACAATTATGTCATATTTGATGTCTCGTGTTTAATCTTATATTAATCTCAATTTGATTGCTTACATGGAATTAAATCATATACCTACGCACCTACTAATACATGCATTATTTTTAGAATTTAATTTTTATAATTTGGCAGGATAAAAAAGTTTTATAAGGATTTTGAATTATAACTTTTTATTTAAATAACTTTGTTATAAATTCAACAAACTTCACATCATGAATAATGCGACTGCCAATTTAATCGGTGTAGTAAGCAACTTTCGGAAGCTCTGTACAATTTTTGCTTAACTTTTTCAATAATCATCCTGCTCAGATGCCAATTTTTATAAGATACCACCAAAACAGTCATATGGTTTCATTCTTCCTTTTTTCATAATCCAAATCAATATGTCCGGTGTAGAATAGTTTATTTAAGTTTATCTTATTATATGAGTATGTATATAAATATTTAGGTAAATTTATAAAAGTACTTACATATAATTTATAAATTGTTTTAAACTTATTTGAATAAATTATTTAGAATAATTTTTTTTAAAAAAATTATTTTAAACTTATTGAAAATTTGCACTTTCTTCAATTCTCACTTCTTACTTTTTTATCTCTTCCATGATTAAAACTTACTATCAAGTTTCTTTCCATCTCTTTCCCTCTCCCATATATATATATATAAACTTTTAAATTTATATATCTAAAACATATAGTTTATTAATAGCTTATACTATAAGCTTTTTCAAACAAAATCTATGTCAGAGTATTACTTTTTACACCCGTTATTTTACTTTTTCACATATTTTTTTAAAAATTAAATTATCCTTACAATTTCGTCAAAATTTCGTAAAAAATACAATCTTGAATGGGTGTATCCGGAATAAAGGGGCAAATGACGTATGTTAGTTCACTCTTGTTAAGTTTGAAGTACTTATTAATAAAGAATTTTTTCTCTATTCAAACATTTTTTAATTAGACGAGATCAATTATGTGAAAAGAGAAAATAAAGATAATTAAAAAATAGTATAATAATTGATAAATTTAATGTGAATAACTAAGATCCGTTTGGGGTGGTTTTTTATTTCTAGTTTTGAAATTTATAAAAATAAAAACTAGTTTTTGTTTTAAGTTTTTAAAATTTTAAAAATAACATTATTTTTTTTAAATTTAAAACATTATTTTCAAATCTTAATCAAAACACTAGTTGGAGGTAGCGCTCGAGATAATAGTTGAAGGTGAGGTGACGATCAGTCATTGGTGATCGAAAGTGGTGGTCGGTGATCGACGATCAGAGGTGGTGGTTTGTGATTGGTGGTCAGAGGTAGCGGTCGGATATCGAAGGTGGCGATTGGTGATTGTTGATCGAAAGTGACGATCAATGACTGCTGGTTGGAGGTGGGGCAGGTGACCGTCGACCAGAAATGGCAGTCGGTGACCATCGGACGGAAGTGACGGTGGCGGTCAGTGACTACTGGCCAGAGGTGACGACCGGTTGTTGGAGTGCAAGTGTGAGTTGAAGTCCCACATTGGTTAGAAATTGGAAAGTTGAGTAATATATAAGTGAGAAAGACCCATAACCTAATGCTTTAAGGTTTTGGGTTGAAGGTGGTGTCATGTTTGCTTATATATGGGTTTTGGGTTATACATCTCCCCAGTGTTTAACCCCCCTCAAAATACATTTCAAAACAAAAAACTGTTATGATATGTTATGGAGGTAATTATGCTAATTATGAGGACAAGGCTGTGTAAAAAAAAAAAAAGTATCATAGTAATTCAATTACAACTTTTGTTGTATGGTAGGAGCATTTCACAACTGTGCGAGTTGAGATTGAATGTTCATAATTGTTAGTGTAAATTTTTTTCCTGAAAACTTTGGCTAATCAATTTTAGTAGATCTCTCTTGTCAGTATGTTTTTCTCGTCTACTTGTATTGACAGAGGCTTTTCTTTTATTGGATAGTTTCTCTTAGAGAAAATTCGCTTCTACTTTAGTTTCCTTTTATAACAGCTCCTCCCTCTTCTATTATTTTGTGTTATATTTTCTGACGATTGAATTTTTTATTTTGTTTTATTTGAGATAATGCACACGAGAAACAAACATTGTTTTAATTCACTATAGATTTTCTTTTTTAAAAAAGATCATTACCTTGTGCAGCAAAGGAAGAATGATTTGTAAGAAGTCAAGCAACTTTTGATAGTGAACGTAGTTAACACATGAGGGTTTCGTTAATCAACTTTGCATACTTATTAAAAGACTAATTATAATAGCAAAGACTTTGTCTTTACAGACCTCTCAAAGTGAAGGACATATCTGGACCATTCTGAAAATGTTGAAGCAAAAAGAGCACATGAGGGATTTTGTAATAGTAGCATTTTCCTAATTTAAAATGAGATCACATGACTTTTTTAGAAGCAACTTGGTTGGGCCGTTGCACTAAGATTATGTTACGAACTTGCAATGGCAAAGAACATGGATCAAGAGATATGCTTGTCTTTGCAAAGCCAGGCAATATAATGGAAACTTAGACTAGCTAGCTAGAGCCAATACATTTGTGTTGTCAATCAACCTTTCCTCAAACATTCCATGATGCCTTCAGGTAAATTGTCAAAGCATCATCTCACTTCAAAATTATTTTTCCACGTACAAAACTCGCAATCATTTTAATAAAAAAACCTTCTCTTTAGTATGTTATATATATATATATATATAATTTAATTGGTATATATTACAATTAACAGTTAATTATAATTTTTTATTTATATAATTTTTAAAGTATTAATTAATAAAACTTATCCATAAATAGCTGTGATATATATATGCAGATTGACACACCAGTTTTTTGTTGCTAGAGTTTGTTAAACGGAGCGGACATTTTATATATTCTGGACTATTTGTTCTTTAAACAAGGTTAGGAACAGTGAAACCTTTGTCCAGTAGATTTTCCTTCTATGAATATAAGTCTTAGACAAAAAGCCTGCTCCCTATCCCTTGTATTCACACATGCACACTAGCCATCATATTATTTCTCAAGATGAAGCAACTTTATGGATAAGGATTGGTGATTTTACAACTTGTCTACTATATAACGTACAGCATTTGAGTTTCCCTTGTGTATTTTTCAAGCTTGCGTGGGTATCAAATGCTAGTTCTAAAGTCATAATGTTAATATATAGTCAAATAAAGAGCGATAACATATAATGTAATACAAGAAAATGGTTTCTGGTATAAGTGAAAAGGGTCGATCGAAGTATACTATCCATGTGAAGGACTACACTCCAATTATCGTAGCATCAGCTAAAAGCCGTTCAGTCAATTAATTTATTCTTTGCCAACTTCATATTGCGGAAAAAGCAGCACTGAGGGCGTCCATAAAACTCTCCTTTCCCCATAAAAACCCATTGGGCTTTACCAAAAGGGTAAAAAAAAAGAAGGAAGAGAGGAGACTAAAATGACAAATCCAGAGTGAAGCCTAACCCAACTGGCTGGCATCCCATGCATGGCAAGGAGCTTCCTTCAAACAAAGATGAAAGATGGAGGGAAGATAGTAGTAGACTTTAGGACATATATTACACATAGCTAAAGAAGACCAAAATCAAAGAGGGTGAAATTAATAAGAGTGAATGTGTGAACTGTACTCAATCATCTCCTTGAATATACCAACAAAGTAGCATGGTGGCACATCGGCGAAGGATATAGAGACGAGCACGTTGCTCCTTGACCAAAGAAGCACACTTGCTGCTAATTCCATATCCCTTTCTCTTTGCTGGAACCTTAGTTGCTAGCTTGCACTTGTTATTTTGAAATACAGCCATGAATGCTTATATGGTGTAACAATAAAATATAATGCAATGGTAGCAAAGAGCCTTCTATTTTCTCAAAGGGGGACCCCTAAAAAAAAGGCTCGCTGCACAGCCTGAGGAACAATACGTGGGGGCTGCAGTATATATATATATATATATATAAGCAAAGGTTGACTAGTTGGAGTAAAATGGAAGTGATTAGGTGAACGTGGGCAAGCTCGAAAACTGAGGGATTTGCAGCCTTTAGGGGTTTAAATTTCAATGAAGTTAAGGGGGAATGAACGTGGGTCTTGGTAACATTTATTTTATTAATGCAATAAAATAATAATGTAGTAGTTGTGTTACCAATGTAATTCAGTGGGGTGCAAAAACCAGGGGGGTTAATTAGAAAAGTGGCAAAGGTGAGCATGAAAAGAGGGGACATTGGTATATAATAATAATCCAGACAAGGCATTGAGTGGAGTGTTGAGCCACGGGAACATGCACCCGGCAAGGTTACCTCAACTCTGAGGTGGGTTGGAGGTTTTGTTGGATTCTATCGTTGCTAAGTTCCAACAACATCTTTCTTTTTTACTTCTAATTATTATTAAGGCAAATGGCCAGCTGTTTTACGTGAGATTTTTATCTATTAATCACAGTTTGTTAATGGGATCAATCTTTGGATTTAATCCCTCTGATCTCCTGTTGCTGGCTAGCTAGTCATGTTCAAGAAGGAATAACGTCACCCAACCCATACATCAACTTCACCGTTTAATTATTTCAGTTTAAGGATTCGGATTCTCTCCTGTTACTTTGATGGCAGTAACATTCATTCATTCATATTCTGATAGCTAAATTTTTTAATATTTTATATTTCTTTTTATAAAATTTATTATTATAGTTGAAATTCTATAACACCACCATGGAATCCATTTCCAAGAAAGTTTGATAGGTTTGGATTTACTTTCGCTTTGTTTACTGACTCATCTAATCTATTGTCCCTCTGTAAGATACATTGATGATTCATTTTCATGTGTAATGCAAAACTAAAGGGTCATGATGTAGAGTATTTATCCATTATGCTTATGTGACTCACTATGAGAGAGAGAAGATACGCAAATCAGAATCAGTAGATGCTAGTGTCTGGTCAAAGTAGACCCTTCAGTTTTGGTGGAAATTAGATGGCTGCCTTCCAACTTTTGATTATGTCCCAAAAGTTTGGATTCCTAGTGTAAATATTGACTAAGATCTTTTTAGGAAACAGTTTTTAACCTGTATTTGATTTGGTGCTGGCGTTAGATTATCTTCTATCTTCTAACTACACATCAGCTTGAAACTAGTTAAATAATGCAGATGAAAAATGTGTAATCTTGATCTAGAAGATATGATTCCATTTTCCATTCTTAATTAATTATATTGTACAAGCATGTATATTTGTATGTAAAGGAATTTCATTATTATAACTATTCTATTTTTGCTAGATAAATTATACTCACAGTCTTAAGATGTATGGGGTCTATCTGGATCAAAAGCGAAATAATAAAAAAATTATATACATGATAAGATATAGGAAATTAAAAATTAAAATTAGAGAAATTAAGTAAAAGAGATATATTATTTGAAGAGTATTTTTATCATTAGTTATTAATATTTGATAGAATATTAAAGGAAAAGATTCAAACCTGCACTGAACTTATTTCTCTTCCTCCTTTTAATCCTTAATTAATCCTTTGACTCTAAAAATTATTAAATAGTCTTGAACTATCACATCATTCATAGTCTCAATCAATAAAAATACAAATATATATTAATTAACTAGTTTATTTTATAAATTGTGTTAATTAAATAATTATATTTTACACACTGATTGATTGAGACTATAGATGACGTGCTGGTCCGGAATTATCTAATAATTTCTTCTCCCCACCCCTACCAAAGCATATAAATAAGAAGGGGAGAAAATTCTATCTATTGGTTTAGATGAGTAGAACTATGAATGGATATAAACAAGCAGGTCTATTTGAGTAATTTATTTCTGAAACATAGAAAATAATATTAAAAAAAAATTAAAAATAATCTTTTATAAGTTTTTTTTAAATGATGTGAAACTTTTTACAAATTAATTTTGAAAATTTCCCACATTATTTTTTGAAAAAATTATGGGAGATAATTTTGTGTATTAGTTAAAATTAGTATGAATTCGAAAAAGTCTCACATCTTTAAAAAAAATAAATTTGTTTCTTCTATTTTTTTCTAAAAATACTTCCAGAGAAGCTTGTCCAAAGATACCCTAAATATTAAATTTAACTTTAAAATATAAAATAACTATTTTTTTTTACTTTAATTTAAAAGTGGTTACATGATATCATTACATATTTAGACCTTATTGGTGGAGTTGACCAATTTTTTAAAAAATAATTTTATCCCGGGTAGGTGTTAAAAATACTATTTTAAACTAAACTATAAAAAATGAATTGTTTTATAAATAACCTAGAGTTGAACTGTTTTTAAGTTCAATTTTTAAAAATTAAATAAATTGTTAATAAATTAGTTTAGTGTACTAGAACTAGACTGTTAAGTTACAAATTATATTATTCATGGCATGTTATTATTGTTTTTGTGTGGGTAATATAATTTTTATATATGTAAAATATGTTATAATTTTTTTATTTATTACAAATAAAATTAATATTAAAATTAGATCTCACTATATTTAGTCACACAACTTATTTGATTGCTATCAAAATTATTTCTTATCATATCAATAATGGATAAAGCTTACTTAAAATAAAATTCATAACTATCATTTTGATGTATCCCACTGCAGGGTGGCTATGCCCACAAGTGTATGTCATGTGCTAGAAGGGCAAGAGAATTAGTTGTTCGTCTATGTGACACATGCTATAGAGTAGTGAAACACATTCTCTTTAAGCAAGTTTTCCATTTATTTGTCGGTTGCATCACACTCTATTGGAGAACCTAAATATTTTTTTTTTCTTTGACAATGTATCTCCCATGTGAAAATAGACATACCCTTGTGACATATATTAAGTATCTTCCTATACTTTAACTTTAAAGAAGAAGAGTATTTAAACACCAATCGATAGAGAGATCAACAAAAAAACACAATTGTTCTATGATTAAAATGTGCAAAGAAAATAACAAACAAATAAATTAGATATTTCATAAAATATAATATATTGTTTCATCTCAAGGTATGTTTGATTTTTTAAAAAAAAAAATTGAACTTAACTAAACTATAAACAACCCTAATCACTAAACTATAAAAAACCCTAATCCTTAGTTGAGTCATCTTTGTGTATGTTTGATTTAAAAAGAAATGAAAAAAAGAACAAAATATATAAAAATTTACATAATTTTATAACTTGTTTATGGCAAGAAAAAAAAGAGGAAACCCTTTTTCGTCTTAGTTAGTTTCATAGAAAGTAAAAGATGTATCTAAAACGAGAAATTTTTAAAATGTTGTCGATAAAATATTGATAAAAAATTTGTCAAATTAATATTGTTAATACTTATAAAAATCTTTTTGTAACATTGTAAAAATGTTGTCTAGTTTATAAATTTTTTTCAATAATATTTTTAAAATATTTCTAGATTACTTCAACATTTATAAAATATTGCCAAGTTATTATAGTAACATTTCAGGTTTT
The DNA here is from genome assembly GCA_037954015.1 of Psophocarpus tetragonolobus. Lineage (NCBI taxonomy): Eukaryota > Viridiplantae > Streptophyta > Magnoliopsida > Fabales > Fabaceae > Psophocarpus > Psophocarpus tetragonolobus. The sequence continues at coordinate 52,350,477 of CM075693.1, read as the reverse complement.
GATATAGTTAACAAAACTATTGAATAACTAAGCTATGGCTACGCTAGTAAAATTAGCTGCTTGAAAGAAATTTAAAAACTTATAAGTTAATCTATTCAATTGATAAAATTAACTGATAATTTAATATATAAATAAATGTAAAATAAAATATTAAAATAGTATAATTAATTATTTGGTTAAAAAATAAAAACACTTTAAATAAATCAATGATGATGAAAAATAATAATTTACAAGTTAACTTATTTTTATAAGTTAATCGAATTAGGTTATAAAAATAAGTTATAAATTATTAAAATAAGTTTGTATCTTCAACAACCAAAAAAAGAGTTTGTATGTTAAACAAACTTATTTAATCAAACTATTTTAAAAGCTAGTAAAAGGAATTTGTAAGTTCTAAAAGTATGTTACTAAACACACTCTATTCTAATGAAGAAGAAAAAATCTGAAATTCTTCAAATGTCAATAGATCAATATAATTTGTAAGTAAAAGACACTCTAAATTATTAGAGTGCGCAACTTTGGTGGATCCACGTTGAGGAGTGTGAGAAACTCTTGAAGAGTATATATGTATTGTATCTTTTTCTCAACTAAAATGCTTGTGGAAAACTCCATCCTTTTCCAATCTCCAAACTTCATCACACGATACTAGGGACGATGGTCCTTCTTTTACACTGCACAACGTCATATTTTTACTACTTTGACTTTCAATTATTTGGGTATACCTCTGTATAAAATTGGAAATGTGAAATCCAATGGCAGAGGAAAAAGATTATCATTTTGGACAAATAAGAAATATATTTTGATGATGCACTGTAATAAAGTTGTATTTTTTGTTTTATTAATTTATTTTATCTTTCTCCTTATGATTTCAAAAGTTATCATCTCTAAATTCAATTATAATTCATAATTTGAGAACTGTCTTTATGAGAGGAAGTGAAAGAGAGTAGGAAAGTTAATCCAATATTGTTAAGGAAAGAATAATATTTAGAGTTAAAAAGGAGAGTGACCTAAGTTTGAGAGATATGAACAAGTTTAGTTTACCTTTATTAATAATAATAATAATAAAAAGAAAAAAAAAACTTAAAATTATCAAAGAAACTACAATGTCAATTTATTTATGGATTCTTAGAACAATTTCTGTCCTAGTAGTAGTACATAAGATTGAAGTACAACTCTTGTGAATATACAATTCGTAATTACGATGTAAAGAACTTATCACCTTCTGCAATAGTAAATTATAGTTTTTTTACTTATTATGAATAACGATTATTACAATTAAGTATAAACCTAATTCAAAATAATGTGACATCCAATCAATCTTCACCGAAAGCAATTTCATTTGCTTAAAATTGGTATTATAATTACTTGTTTCGAAAAAGAAAAACTACTTGTTTCCAAAAGTTTTATTTTAAATATTAAAATATTAAATAGTAATAGTTATTAACCTTCTATATATTACTTGTTTTATCGATAAATATTACTTATTAATATATTAATTTTCTTTTTAGCATAATGATTCAAGCTAATAACATTTTTCTTCCTTCTCTCCTTTTCTACTTGATATCACTCCTGCCTTTTCTATGAAATCGTGTGCAATTAGAAAAAATCGTAAATAAATCTAAGTCCCCTATTTTTGTTATACATATTCCAATTCAACTTAAATTAATGTTATAATTGATGGAGCAATCATATGAGTTTGTAACAAAGTCTAAATAAAACAGCAGAAATAAATTCTTTAAATTTGTAATAATCTATGAAGAGCAACAACAAAAGTGTAACACTAATCAATCATCACTCTCACAAAATAAGACATCAAGATTTTAACGTATAAAACCTCTCAAAATAAGGGTAAAAACCACAGATCGTTCAGACCAAAAAAATAGTTCCACTAATATCAATAAAGAGTATAAAAGAATCTCAATCAAGTGTCATGATCAATGCCAACATTAACATCAAACAATAAAGCAATAAAGTTTATAAATAGAAAACAAGAAAGATGAAAAACTTCAAAAACATTGCAATTTTGCAAACTGAATATATCTCAACTTCAAATAGAAAAAAATATTTCTATATGTTCCCTATCTTATGACAATGATAACACTCCACATTCTTGTATCTTGTATCTGGACTTAGACTTACTCATATTGTTCTCTCTACACCTTTTGGTTCCTTTCTCTGACTTCTTTCCCTGTTTTCAGTGACAAGTACTTCAGGCTGAGATGAAGAACCATGTTCCTTCCTTCTCATCTCTTCATTAAAAGTACCACTTTTTTCTACTTGTAAAGAAACATAACCATTAGGGGTCAAGTTTGTAATAGAAACCCAAAATGTCTCCCAAGACTTAAGTAAAATATTCAGTAGTCATAATTCCAAAACTTCCTAATAAAATTTGATACTCATTCTGGATAACTTATCTAAAATAGAAGAACTCTCCCTGTACTTCAAATTCATCAGACAGTTCAACAAATACGATTTATTATTCCCTGATTTAGAAACATATAAGGACTCAATCTTCTCCCACAATGTTCTTGCATATGACTCAATCTACAAATTGCCGAATAAAACCACATACTTGTTGATGTTCAAAATCTCAGTCTTCTTCAAACAAAAATCCAGCTTCTGAGTTGAAAAAACAGGAATACGTATTTTCTTCAAAAACAGTGAGTCTTTCATCTTACCCTTCCATAAATAATAATTAGTGTCGTTCAAAGCAACCAATTTTTTATTTGCTTCCATTATTCAAGCAAGTCAAATAGTCCCTAAACCAAAACCAAACAGCTCTGATGCCATACTAATGGAGGAAATAAGATGAATTTGCAAAAAAGTGTAAATAAAGCAGTGGAAATAAATCCCCCAAATTTGCAAGAATCTATGAGGAGAAACAACAAAAGTGTAACACTAACCAATCACCACTCTCACAAAATAAGACACTGAGAGTTTAATGTGAAAAACCCCTCAAAACAAGGGTAAAAGCTATGGGTCGTCCAAACCAAAGAAATAGTTCCACTGTTATCAATAAAAAGTACAAAAGAGTCTCAATCAAGTGTCATGATTAATGTCAACACCAACATCAAACAATAAAGCAATAAAGCTTACAAATACAGAACAAGAAAGATGAAAAATCTCAAAAATACTATAATTGTGCGAACTAAATATCTCTCAACTTAGACCTTTTTTCAACAAGGCGAACGATCAGAATGAAAAACCATATGTTATGAACCTGATTTCTAAAAATAAGCCCGATCCAACAATGAACAAAGTTGTAGTGATGACTTTACGATTGTAGGTCTGTGTAAAAACGAAAATAACTTTCTCTCTTATTTTCTCTCAAACAATTGGTTGGTTTATTTCTCTAACTAATGAGCTTTTCTCTGTCTATTCCTCTTCAGAAGCACCTTCTCCACTTAGGTTAAATAAGACATCAAGTGAGATTCTCAATTTGGCATTTTCTTCATATAGAAAGAAAATTCAATACCTAACAATAATAAAGTGGTTCATCTATTCATGATATTTGCAAAAGTTAAAGTTTGTTTGGGGTGATTTTTTGTTTTAAGTTTTTTTAAAATTTTCAAAAATAAAAACTAATTTTATTTTTAAGTTTTTAAATTTATAAAAAAGTCCTATTCAGGATGGTTTTTTGTTTCTAGTTTTGAATTTTATCAAAACAAAAATTAGTTTTGGTTTTAAGTTTTCAAAATTTTATAAAAACAACATTGTTTTTGTTTCCAAATATAAAACATTATTTTCAAATCTTAACCAAAACACCAGTTAGAGGTGGCGATCAAGACAGTGGTTGAAGGTGACAGTCGGTGATCAGTGATCGAAAGTGGTGGTAGATGATCAACGATCGGATGTGGCGGTCGGTGGTTGGAGGTGACGATCAAGTAATGAACTTAAAAATAAAAATAGAAACAAAAATCTGAAAACTAAATTTTATTGTTTTTTAAATTAAGCGAAAACTGTTTCAAAAATGAGTAAAAAACCAAAACAAAACCATTTTTGTCAAACCCATTCCTATTTTCAAAATACGTTTCAAAACCAAAAACCTTTCTAACATACTCTACATCATTGGTTAAAATTAATCGAAAATAACAAATTGTGTGGGTCTCACTTGTCATTAATGACCCTCTCTCCTAATTTTGTAATTTTCAATAAATTTCTACTAATAATAGAGAGTGTGTAAGGAAGATTGTGTTAAAAAGTGAGTTGCTAGCACTCATCTTTAAACTTTATCAAAATCCCTCCTCTATGCAACCCAAAACCAACAATGGTTATTGAAGACAAGAGATTAGCGGTGCTAGTCGAAATACATTGACAACAATGTGATTGGAGATTGACAATAATTGGTAGTGACAACTAAAGACTAACAATGACGTGCAACAATGGGGGTTGGCTAGTAGCCGAGATCGATGTCTAGGGACTAACGTTCGATGATGATAGTTTATGTCCAATAATTGGCATTAGCAACCAACTATAACAATGGACAACAATGATAGGTTATCACAAGTGAACTGGTTAAAAACAAAACCAAAATTCTCTAAACTAGATTTTATTGTTTTCAAATTAAGTTACTGTTTTGGAAATAAAAAAAATAAAAATGATAGCAATTTTAACTAAATATGTATGTGTTTTCAAAATAAAATATTCCCAAAAGAATAAAGATGAATTTGACTTTATTGCAATTCAAAGTGAAACTCATGATTTTGTTCAGGCTTCAATGGAATAATTCAATTCCATTTCTATTAATAATAGAGTGAAACAAAAAACTTAAAGAAAATGGATAGGTTGAGCAACAATAATATACAACAAAATACTTTAAAAAATTAAAATACTGTATGCAATTCGAGGTCAAAGTAAACTAAAAGGAAAAAATTAAGAATATGAAACAATATATAAGTTTAAAAAAATGTGCAAAATAAATTCGTATGTTCTTAAAAAATTGGTAGCAAATAACACAACTTAACTAAAAGAACTTTATTGTTCACTCGTAGGAAACAAAGGAAAAACGCAAACTAAAACCAAACTAAAAAAAAGAGTAAGGCCTACGATAGGAAAAACATGGGCCAAGCCCAGAAAGAAGTTTTTGGGCTTTTATCGTTTTGTGTTAGAGCAATAATTAGAGGCAGTTGTTATTTGCACTCCCTTATTCTAAATTTAGCCTCTTAAACCTAAATACCGTGTCTTTCTCCCCCAACATACATATTCTTGTTATTAAAAGTGTGAAAAATCAAACCAACGTCTTCTCTCCCGCCAACAACAACAACTATACTTGGACATTTGTGTTGAGGTATACGGTTATCAGAACCTCTATGGCACTAGCTTGAGGCTTAAAAATTTGAGCTTCTTTATAAATGTGGATGTTTTAGGTCCAACTCACTAATAGGGATGTCAATAAATCATATTAGTGGGTATTGCCTCTAACTTGTTATATATATTAAAGATATTATCCGTTTTGATTGGATATAGAATAAGAATTATGAATATCATTTTATTTTCTATTATATTTTAATCATTATATAATAAATTTAAATTATATTTAATTAATAATTTTAATTCTTACAATTTATTTATAATTTGATTAAAATTGTAAAAATAATATAATGAGTTATTTTTAGGTGTACCCAAAAATACTCAACAAAAATAGGAATGAGTATTAAAATTTCATAGTTATTTTTTTCATATATGAAATCAAATTCATTTCACATTTTAAAAATGGGGAGGTTGAAAGGGGGCTCCCTCCCCTTTACTAATTTTTTTTTATAATTACATATATTAGTATTAAATAATAAATATAATTAATAAAAATATTACATTTTAATAGTTCAATAACTTATATTTTACTTATTTTTTAAAATAAATAAGTTAATAACTTACAACTTGAGTGTATTTAAATAAATTTATAGATATAGTTTACTAAATTATTCTTTCTAAATATAAGTGAATGTAAGTTTGTAAATCCAACAATTATAAATAATTATTAATTTACACCACTTAAATTTTTAAAAAAAATTAAATTGGCAAGTTATACATATTGGGTGTATTTTAAAAACTTTATAGTAATAATTTTGTTAATTTATTTTTTCTAAAAAATAAATTATGTAAACTAACAAATTCATACATTTTAATATTTAAAATACTTGTAACTTCAACAATGACAATAAAAATCCATATATATAAATCTAGATTTTAAAATTAGGAAACCAAAATTATAAATTTTGAAGAAAAATAAAATTTCTATTTTAAATAAAAAATTTAAAATTATATGTAAATAAAAAATTATATAATAAATATATAAATTAAATTATTTTATCATCCAAGATTTTATATAAAGCTCCGTCACTACTGTACATTACAATTTGAGGGTGAAACTATGTGAGCTCTAATTGTCATATATGCATGTGTTTTTTTTTTTTCTTTTGGTATATATGTATATTGATTTATTTCATTAGATTCCGTCTAAAGGGTACGTAAAAGAACTAAAATAATAGTTTAAAGTTCATTAATAAAAAAAAGTTACGTCTTTAGTTTTTATTAAGAGAAAAAGTTTTAGATATAAGATAAAAAAAAGTCACATATGTTAATAAATTTGACCTAGCATATAATTATGACATTTAAAACAATTTTTTTTCGTAAATTTTGTTTTAGACCTCACTTGTGGATTAATCTTATATTTATTACATTTTCTATATCAGTAGCAATTAAAGGAACTCCTTTCACCAAAAAAAAAAAAGCAATTAAAGGAACTTTAGACAATCGGAGGAAAATACTTAAATTTAAATTATAGACTATTAATTTTTAACACTGTTAGAATTAATTTAAAAAATTGAAATTTGGAAATTAATTACACGTATTGTTTACTTTTAAATTTAATTTAGTTTTCATCCCACTCTATGCTTTTAAAACTCACGCGTCTGTGTTAGTCCTTAGAAAAGGAGAAAAAGAAGAAACTTAAAAAATTAATGAATTTATTTTTATGTTTTTATTAAAAAACCTTATATTTTTTAAATTTTTATTGAAATATTTTTCACCAAACTACTTGTTTAACGAAAAAGGACCAAGCAGAATTAATTTAATCAAACAACACCTTAATCTAATTGATTGGATTTATGAGTTAATTTGTGTGCCCAGAAGTCCAAAAGGAAGTTACGTTAAACAGTGTTATCTTCAAAATAAAGCCAAATTTTATTTTTATTTTTATTTTTCGTCTTCAATTTATTTTTTTAGTCTTCAATAGAATTTCTTTTATCGATCTAGTTTGATTTTTTTATTGATTAAATATGTATTGAATATTATTTATTTTTATCAGTATTAAAATTTTTTAAGATGAAAAATTATTTTTTAACAATGAAGCACTTTGTAACAGCTTTAGTTATAAAAATTTGTAATTTAAAATTATAAATTAATGATGGTGGCTTTTAAGGTTGTCTAATTTTTTTTAAAGAAATATAAGATACACAAACAAATAAGTAAACAAGTACTCAAAATAAAATAATTTTGTTATTAAATACCAAAAAATTAATTTTTTATTGAGAACAAAACAAAATTTCGTAATGTTTCGAGTAAAAAGTCATATTTAAGCTTTGAGTAGCGCTTTGGTGTTCATAAACACATAAATCAATGTCTTACTAGTCTTCTTCTAGCAATGGTAGATCCAACTAATTAAAACTTTTTTTGTTTGGAAGGTCAAAAGTTAATATCATTAAAAAAAAACATAGACACAACTACACAAGAGGTGATATATTAGGCCAGACAAAAAAAAAAAAAAGATAACATAAAATACCAATAAAAAAACCATACAAATGTATTCCATTCCTTGAAAAATAACTTTCCCAACCGATAATCTATAATTTATACTATTGATTTAATGCATAATAGTAAGTTTTTCCACCAATTCATATACATGGAGAAACAAATTCTATTATTCATATTAACAATCCAAAATAAGACGTATAAAAAACCAAATAAAAAACATGATGTACAAATTTAATGTCATTTTTAAAGATGATCTGATTTCGATTTAACCACGGTAACCAAACCATAACAAGTCAAATCATAGATTAAGTACTTCTTAACTTACTATTATGTATGAGCTAAAGCAAAATCATAGATAAAGTATTTTTTAGCCTTACTATTATGTATGAGCCTAACATGTTGATTACCATGTGCATCAGTATGCTTTTGAAGTACCATCACAAATCCAAACCAATGATAAGTGTTTTACCACAACCTATAAGAGAAAACACAATTGAACATTAATTGTTGAATTGATTCATCTAGTATTCACAAAAGGACATGACGAGTGTCTTCTGACAAATATATTAGTCATATGTAGTATCCGATAAATATTGAGTCGATTCCACAGGTACTTGGATGATACCACAGAAATCTCAATGTTTTTTTACTTATAAAAATGAAAAAGATAGAAATTTATATTATAACAAAAAGTAAATAAAAACATAAACAAATAAATAAAGTAAGTAGTTACACAAATAAGATTTAGTTGGGTATTTATTTCACTAAATCATCCTCAAGTGCATAAATGAACTCAAAATCATTTTTCACTATATATGTTTCCATCACCCATAAAAGTATATTTAACCTCAATCTTTTACAAGTAAAGAACTATGCTATTTAAGACTTAGACTATAAATCTATCGCATAATCTAAAGTTAAATAATTTGTATTAAGAAAATAAGCTTAAGATGATCGATATGATTTACTCTCTCTCAAGCAATAAACTCCATTGGGACATCTTTTTATTTTACAAGTCAAAATCCTCTTTCGAGCTTATTCAACATGTAAAATCCACCACAGATAAAGAAATAAATCAAACGATTAAGAAGAACACCAATATTAAATAATAAACTTTGATTAAAAGAACAAAAATACACAAGACTTCAGATTCAATTACATCAAATCCCAACAAATAACAAGCCTAACTAACCATCGGCATGGATGAAGGTGAAGAATGGACGAAGAGCGAGTCTGGAAATTGCTCTAGGTCAGCAAGGTGTGTAACCCCTTTCCAGATCCAAAAAGCACCTCTAATATAGACATCCAACACGAAACATCATTGCCCAACAGTGAAAAAATGATCATTAGGCGCTGAAGTTACTTGAGCCCAAATTAACTATGAGCACTAAGCACTCACAGACTTGGGGACCAAATCCTAGTGTTGGGCACTCACTTTATAGGTGTTGGACAGTGACACAGTGAAAATAATAGTTCTCTGTCAACCTGTGTTGGGCACTTTGAATGTGACCGCTGGGTGCAGAAATACTGCTACAACACCAAAAAGCCCAATTCATCTTACATTTCTTTGATCATTCTCAAAACCTGTCTCAGAATACCAAAAAACAAGAAAATACAAGTAAACTAATGATAAATGTAAGCTTAAGATTAACTTCCTAATTAAATCTTATTTTTAAGTAAAATATGAGGATAACACGACCTTAAATGAAAAGAAAATAGGATAATTATTCTACTTTACCTATGTAAAAATAGGTAAATTATGTAATTATTAGGACATATGGTGTTGTCCATGTTAGTAATAGTATGTCTCCTAATGAGGTTATCTTTAATTGGGATCCTACCATGGAGTGTAGATTTGGTGTCCAAATTTATTTATCTTCTACATGTCAACTTGATGGATGCCCTTGAATTTGCATCAATGAGTTACAAGCTAGGTATTGTTCACTTATTCGCAAACCATGTTCCTAAGTGAGTTCCTATTCCCACCCGCTACACCTCAAGCACCCATCTGATGAGATTCCTAGGAGAAAATAGTTTAGAGAAAGAATCTTTAAATTTCAACTAGCCACACCATGATCCATCCCAAAAGTTAGTTTCCTTCTAATGAAAATAGGAAGGTAGCAATAGGAAGTTAGTCTCCCTTATTCCCTTTTGGGGTTCGAACTCATTCATTAGGCTATTTTTTACCAACACAAAAATCATGTAGACTGCAAACATCTTGAGACCCATGACTCTCACCTATTAGATGACCCAATAATTCTTATAATGTAAAGAAAAAATCCCAATTAATGGAGTCATATGTTCTTTGGAAGTCATCTTTCAAAATCAATATAGGTGTATTTTTCTCTTTGCTCATGTTTTCATTCATTTACCACTACCATGTTGTCTAACATATGACATCCACCAACAAAAGCAGTTTCAGAAGTTTGAATAAGTTTGACTACCACTTTTTTCATCCTTACTACAAACACTTTCAAAATCACCTTATACAACCATCTTATAAAAGAGATAAGATGATAATGCTCTAAGGATTGGAGACTATCGGAAAGTTTTGAAATCACCTTATACAAAAATCTTATAATTAAAATATATTATAAAATAATACAATGGCATGATAAACATATGAGTAAATATGAAAATTTTCTCTTATAAATTTTTTACCTATGAGAATCATTCTTTAAAAGAACTACTGTTGCACGAGGACATTGATTATTCATTTAAAAATATGTGTTCAATCTAAAATAATTAAAAATAAATTAATAATCTAAATAAGTTATATCATTTAGATAATTTGGAATGAAAATTTATAAGAATCCTACTATCCTAGGTAATACTAGGAGACTCACAAAAAATACTTTAAAAGTCCATGGATGAGTTTGTCATTATAGATGAGACTAAATTTTTTTTTAATTTAATTCATGAACTTTAAATTTTAATCATATATTTTTCTAGTGAATGGAGGGATACTATTAGTGTACTTTAGAAGATTCAAATCCTCACATCAAGTGTATTTTAAAATAAAATTATCTTTCAAGGAGAATACACTTTTTTTTAGAGGCCAAATTGATTTTAATATGGTACTATGTTAGTTTTTGTCATAAAGAAATATTAAACACTCACAATTTTTTTTCATTTCCATCTTATTTTTAACCAACACCTAGAAAAAAAAAAACTTTGACTGACTCTAGTTTCTAATATCTACTTTCTACCTCTTTGAAGACACAAGTTAATCTGGATTCACTTCACCTTATGGCTATTAGCTAGCCACTATAGAGCATACGTACAAATGCATAATATTAAAAAGTAATTATGGATACTCACAAGAAGAAGAGATTCAAGATTCTTAGGGAAGTAGCTGGCCACGGTCTGAGTCACGTTGTTGCATTGCTTCTTCTGCGTCTTTATTGTTGAGCAATTATTCCATTGTTAGTTAATCTTTCTCCATATGCTGACATAATTCACAGACAAAACGCCGTTAATTCTGCATATCTTCAATTAGCATATTACATCCTTCCCACTTCTTATTTTAAAGCCATCAACTCAACGCTATTTTCGCTTTCAACTTTTAAATAACACTTTTTTAATCAAAGGAAAACCTTTTCCTTATTTATTTATTATTTAATAAATTATTTTCATCTAAGCCATTTTTATAAATTATTTTTTATTTTTTATTAAGATAACTTTTTGCAAATAAAAAATAAGTTCATTCCCATATATCACTTTCTGTAACTAATTATGTATTTGACAAAATTAACTAAAATTAAAAATTGGTAAAAAACTAAAAAATTAACTAAGAGTTAAAAAATTATAATTGTAGGTGTTTGGTAAAACTATTTTATAATTGAAAGGTGAAAAATTATAAATAAAAACATTATTAATTATTTGGTCAATAACGAAGTATTTAAAATAATAATTATAATATATTTTAATAATATAAAATTTATTAATATAAATTGATTATATATTTAAATTATAAATTACTATAATTACATATTTAAATAAACAATTTCTATAGTTACATATTTAAATTATAAATATTATAATTATATATTTAAATTATAATTTTTATAATTTAATATTTGTGTTTTTAAATTACTATAATACATATTTAAATTATAACTTTCTATAATTACATATTTAAATTATAAATTGTTATAAATTTCATATTTAAATTATATTTTTTATTTTTAAATATTTAAATTTTAAATTACTATAATTACATATTTAAATTATAAATTCTATAATTATATATTTAGTAATCTTAATATTATGTAATTAAATATTTAAATAAAAATTGTATCATAAAGTTGTGAGTGTGACCAAAGAGACACAATGGAGACAATTCGATCAAATTATAAAGAGATAAGCTAATAACCGAAAAAAGTTTTTTTTTTTAAAAAAATTAATTGAAGAAACTTTTCAAAAAAAAAACCACAGGTAGTTGTCTACAAAAGTTTTTAGCTTTTTACTTAAAAAAAAAGTTAAAATTATTTTAGTTAATTTTTGTACTTTCAACTAATTAAAAAGACAAATAACTGTTAAAAGAGATTATTTAGTGAAATTCAAAAGAAAAAGAAACAAAGGAGAGTCTAAAGGGAGAGAAATAAGAGAATTAAAAAAGTTTTTTTAAATATTTCTTAATTTAGCTTATTAATATTTTTAACCATACATGACATTTATGATTTATTTTTTACCTTCCTCATTTCTTAAATACTCGAGATACCTTATTTATATTTAATTTTTTCAATTTATGAAAAACAGTAATTAATAATACTTAATTACATGTTGTTATTCATGATTAGTTGAAATTATGATAGTCCCACTTGATAATTTCTACATTTTGGAAGAAAAACAGATCTCTCGCATGATTATATTTGGTATTTATACGAACTACTCAAGAATTTAATAGTTATATATTGCATAATTATTATATTTTAAAAATTTTTAAATAACCAATATTCTTAGATACAGAAATTTATCATTTGAAATATATTTTTTTTCGTAATTTTTATTATGTTTCCTTATTTTTATCCTTTGAAACAAAAATAAATCTTAATTTATTAGTAAAATATTTAATAATTTTTTGGGATTCATTAAAAAAAAAAAGCCTCCTCTTTAGTAAATTTGTGAGTCGAAATATGCTGTGTTGAGGTGGATGATTCGAATATTAGAGTACAAGTAAAATTAAGATGTTTTTTTATTTGAATTTAACAAGTATTAATGTTTGGCTTAAGCATATTGTAAGTCCAGCTAGCTAGACTGAATGTTTGAGTGATTGGTGTGTGTGATCACGTTGATGACTGTCTAATGCCTTAATGCCTGATCATAGTCTACCTGTCATGCCCCTCTGTCTTCCGTTTCTATTCTCTTCTCATTTCACTATTTTATTATCACTTCCAGCTCACTCCCTTCCATTTATCCCTATAAAATTTAACTTGCTCCAAATACTCTTAATAATCAAACTTAGTGTCCACTCAACCACACACCTACCTTTTTCTGTACAAACAAAGATCTGAGTGAGAGAATAGCAGTGATCATGAGCAGCAACAACAACGTTGGAGAATTTGGGGACACCACTCTCACCAAGGTTTTTGTTGGCGGTTTAGCCTGGGAGACTCCCAAGGATGCCCTCAAAGACCACTTTGAGAAGTATGGCGAGATCCTTGAAGCTGTCATTATTTCTGATAAGCATACTGGGAAATCCAAAGGCTATGGCTTTGTAAGTATATCATTCTTTCCTATATTCATCCAAACTAATAATAATCAATTAATCTCGCAAATAAAAGGTGACCTTCAAGGAGGCTGAAGCTGCCAAGAAGGCTTGCGAGGACTCCGCAACTCTCGTTATCAATGGCCGTCGAGCTAACTGCAATCTTGCTTTCCTCGGTGCTCGTCGTCCAAGGTCTTCTTCCAATCCTTCACCACCCCCACAACCACAAGGTACCTCTTTTTTTCCCTTTTTAACTATTTTTTCTATCAATTCTATTTCCCTTTAGGCTATAACTGTATGTTAAGATGCCATAAGGTTTAATTTAAACCAAACCATTTTCAGTCACCGGCTGTTATATCAAAATCATTCTTGCAATCAATTGCTTTTCTGATTCACCTAATGTGTTCCAGGAAAAATGTGAGGTTACCTGTATATATTCTTGCCATGTAACAATTTCAGTTTGTGTTGAAATTCATTGCTACTACATTACGTACACTTTGAATGGTTAACTGAGTTGATAAAATGAAAGGAATGGGCTTTTGGTGATTATCCAGGAGGTGGAGTTCTGAAGAACAATGCACCAAGCGCACCAGCCAATCACGTGCAACCATATTATCATCCAGTGAGGACAACTGCTTTGCCATTCCAGAATCACACTCATCCTTTCTATGGGTATGTGTCATGCGTTTTTCTTTATTCAATTAGTTTAGACACATAAAAAAGTAACTTATATACTTCAATTTCTGATCTTTTCATTTAGATATGCGCCAACCTACATTGTGACGGACATAAACTGTAATTACAATCAGGTAAGTGAATTTTCATTTAGGTACTTGTATAATTTGGGATGAAATAAAAATAATATTATTTAAGTAGTAATAATAATAATAATGGTGCACTTTGGTGGGACAGAAACTGTGCTACGGCAGCGGTGGGGCCTACATGAATGGGCACCACTTGTCCCATGTGTACCCCAGGCAGGCTATGGTGGGTGCCAACACACTGATGCCAATGTACCCTCTGTATCAGTACCACCATCCAACGGAGACCGTAGGGTTACCTGCTTACAACTTTTATCAACCGGCACCATGGGCCCCAATCACCATCATGGCCAAGCCATCCTCTATCATTCCTCACACAGGTGCTTCACATGCTAACATCTCCCTCTCTATTCATAATAACTATTCTTTTATAAGAAAAAATTGTTTATTCATTTCAGCTTTAATTTTAAGTGCAACTTGATTATGATAAATAATAATTAACACAATTACACATACACATGAGATCATGTTCCGTTTTTATTTTGTAAGGACTACAGTTACATAAAAAAGCAACGGCTAAAACATTGTACAATATCGGTTATACTTTGAATAATTCTTTGGTCCTTTGTTGTTGTTTTGTTAAATACCTGAACATGTATCGCAGGTACAGTTGGCACTGGTGACTGCTTTAAAAGGGTTGTGTGAGAGGAGCTTGAGCTTAGTTGGCTAAATAACAGCAGAGGGAGGGGATTGGTGATGGTGGTGGCCGCACAGAGCAACATTATTATCTGATCTGTCGTGGCTTTTTTTCTTTTTACTTTTGAATATTGTTTCATTTTTAATTGTTAATCTTAGGCAGTTTGTCCATCAGATTCTTTCATTCTCTTTATCTGTCTAACATCTCAGCATGTGCTGTGAACAGTTGCATTCATTTCAAATTATCAATTTGTTCACCTTCACCTGTGTTGTAAAGAAAACTGCATCCCTGTGTACGTTCAATTACTCATGACCCATACCTAAAAGGCTTTTTCCTTTCGGAACAATCATATTTTCAAAAAACTTAAACATGTTTTTATTTTCTACTAAGGATTTAATGTTTAATATCGAACACTCTATATATTTTTTTAAAATAAATAAAAGGGATTTTAATGTTAATTAAGTGCCATTATTAGATACGTATGTCACCATGACATATATAGTTATGCTAACCCTAGTCGTGTACAACATGCTTTAATTTATACTTGGACTGCATCTTAGTCATGGACCCTACTATAATGGAATCCTTTTTATTGTTAACAGCGTGTTTGATTCCATGAAACGTGTATTACAACAAAAGCAATAACTAATTTTTATTAAGTATGTCCTTTGGTATTTGAAAATTAACTTTTGGACTCAATGATTTTAGAAACATTTTAACATTAATATGTTTGATTTTGCATTGAATAAGAATTTAAAATTAATTTTTAATACATAATTTTTTATAATAAAAACATTCAAATATAAATTATATTATCTAACAATATAATCAATTTTAATCCTAAATATAAAGAAATCAATTTTGTTCATTCCATCCAAATCATACTAATTCTCTTATTTGACTGTGATTATCTTGAACAATGTCAACTAATAACACATGCAAATCACATGATGCAACATGCACTAAGTTACTCTCATCATCGTAATAAGAGTTGTAGAGAGTAGAAACACCACATTTACCATATAGGAGTTATCGATCTTATAGATTTAACAACATTTTCAGTTTTTTTTTTTTCTTTTTCATTTTTCAAGTTTCATGCAAGGTTTGTGTTCCTACAAAAAAAAAAAGGTAGGGAACTTATCGTTTAAAGGAGTTTTTTCCTTGTCTTTCAATCCTAACAATATTCGGGCCAAAATCCTTAGGACAATTCATTCTATGTTGTTTCCTTGTCTTTTTTTTATCCCTACATTTTCCTCAGGGAACTCGCTACAAAAAAATTGATTATGATCCCTCTTGACTGTCCCATCCTCAGGGAATCATCCTAAAATTCATTCTCATCCAACATTCAATCAACCTCATTAAAAACAAGAATCGTCAATATGGAGGCCCTAAGTTTCCTTAAGCTAATGAACTTCTTGATAGTCCTTGGTGCCCCAATTACATTTTCCTTCATAGCCTTTTGCTCAACTCCAATTGATACATCAAACTTCTGATCACCCCAAAATAAACCCATTTTAGAATACAATAATCAGTTGTGAAGTTCACAAGATCAAGAAGTTACAATCTTACATAAAGAACAAGACATGTTGATGCAACCCAATTTAGAATGGCGTTTTCCACAAAATCTTGAAACAGGAGTTTCTTTATTATCCTTTTCATCAGATAAACGTCATTGTTCCCCACCATTTTAGAATACAACAATCAGTTGCGAAGTTCACAAGATCAAGAAGTTACAATCTTACATAAAGAACAAGACATGTTGATGCAACCCAATTTAGAGTGGCGTTTTCCACAAAATCTTGAAACAGGAGTTTCTTTATTATCCTTTTCATCAGATAAACGCCATTGTTCCCCACCATTGTTCCCCACCACTCATAAGAGATCTTGATCCAGTCTTGTTGTACAGAAATAGAGAGATTGTAATTTTAAGTGTTGTTGGCTCTCTGTTCAGACACAAGAATTTTGTGGTGCTGCGTCTTTCGGCTGCCTCCTTACGCTCGGTGCCACTCTTGAACTCAATGGGATGTCGTCATAGATGTTGGAGAGCTCGAATTGGATTCTGGATCGGTGTTCATGGATGAAGTCGACGTTATCCTCATTGCTTCTTTTTTCTCTCCAAGAAAGGTCTCATGCCTGTTTGCTCAATCAATTCTTTGGGAGCGATGAGTATTGCTTATTAGGTCCCACAGTGGACACCAAATGTTCCTACAAAAGGTAGGAACTGACCATCTAAAGGAGTCTTTTTCTTTGTCTTTCAGTCCTAACAATGTTTAGGTTGACCTTTGACGGGAACAAGTGGCTACCTGCAATCACACTCTAATGCTCAAGTTAGAATGGAATTTTACTAAATGTAAATGTAAAGTACAATGTAAGCAAGAAATTAATAATCATGATTCTGTCCCCAAACTTGAGCGCATACTCTATTATTTAGGTTTGGGTCTTCGAAAGGTTATTTAAATCCATTTTTTATCTATTTGGAGCTAAGAGATATTATCCTAAAAGAGATTCTGTTCGGGATAGATTCAATCTCGATAGTCTCTTCTATACCGTTTGATTAGATCATTTAACAATATATTTTTTAGTGTGACATTATGGTAAAAGAAATTGGACACAATCTCCTTCAATATATATTTTCATGTCTTGCCCGTGAAATACATAATTTTGATATATGATTAAAATTGACTTTAAAATGCATAATGAATTTCAATATTTTATAAAAATATTTTATTATTACAAATGGTTTTAATTACAAGAAAACAAGAATTACAAAGTAATTTTCAATATATATTATTATAAATGTTTCTTAATTTTAATTTTTTTCAAAATAGTAATCAAAATTATTTTGTCAATGATAATATTTTATATTAGTCACTAAAGTATCAAAAATAAAAATAAAGCAATACTACAATTTTATAAAAGAAAAAAAAAAAATATATATATATATAATGAAAATATAATATTTTTTCTTAATATTTTGAAATATAAATTATTGTCTCTTAATTTAATTTTATAATATTATATTATTTATTTAATAAAAAAATGTGCATTTTAAGTCTTTTTGTGCATTAATGTTGTATATAATATTATAATATATTTTTAGGCATATATAAAATAAGTGAAGTATTTTAGTGACTTCCATGATAATCTTGACAACACATAGCGACATACACTATATGAATTATTACGTTAGCATTAGACGACATCTATATCTCTAACAAACCACGTCAGCAAATAATAATTGAAAATTTATATAATTTTAAAAAATAAAATAACTTGATTGGCACTTGAGAAAAAAATCTAGAACCCAATAAATTAAAAATGGAGAACTGTAAAGCGATTGGTTTAGAGAAAATATGCATGAGTGTAAAGAATAAGAAAGCGATAGTTAATTCAAATCTCTTTACTAAAAAATTAATAAATAAAATTTACTGAAAATAAAGTAGTCAAAATAGTTAAAAGAGTAGAATTTAAATTCAAATCTAGATTTACTAAAAATAGAGGAGTCAAACTAGTTAAAAGAGTAGAAGTGTCAAACTCAAAAATAAATTATTAATGTATATTTTAGAATTTATAATTTTAATTAATATAACCGGTTATATTAATATTTGATGTATCCATTACATTACATGTGTCAATTTTTACACTAACAAAATTTTGTATATCCATCCAAAATAACTTAATGCATGTTGCGGCATGTAATTTGCACTTATCGTTAATTGACAGTGTTCAAGATTATCACAGTCAAAATTTTAATACTTAATTTATATGGCTGATAATTTGATGTATCAATTACTTTGAAGTTGTTTTCTTCTAATTAAAATCATTTAGTGACTAATATAATATATAATATAATATATATATATATATATATATATATATGGCTTTTCTATGGCGATTGATTACGAGAAATTAGTACCTTTATCTTATGATTTTTTAGGCAATGCCACCGAAGCTTAGACAGAATTCTTGAAACTCACAATTAAATTTAAGAAAAATAATAAAAAAATGTTTGTATTATTTTAAATAATTTTACTTTTGTTAAAAGCCGTGATTTTGTTTTTTCAGCATTTGTTGTTTTTATTGTGAGAGAAGAGGACTAGTGGAGACTTTGGTCTCACCAGAGAGAACTCACGAAGCACACTCATATACTAACATTTTCTGCAAAACCTCTTATCCCGTAGACTAAAGTCGTTATACTCTTATCATGCAAATATATTGTGAGAGACCAAAAATGGATAATTACTTTTTATATCATCTTGTTTTATTAGTCATGTCATCATTTTTTGTATCACTTTTAAAAATATGTTAATATGTTTCCAAAAATAAATTTTGAAAAAATACTTAAATTTTCTCATTGTTTGAAATTCTTAAATATGGTAAATACTGTTCGAGAAATTGATTCTCAAAACTGAAAAGTACTTTGTAAGTATTTTTCAGAAAAAAAATTTAAAGTGATTTACAAATCACTTAAGGATAAATCAATTTTACAAATTATGAAAATGATAAAATTAAAAAATGGTATATTAATTAAAGAAAGTGATGATAGATAAAAGTAATTTTCCTTAAAATGATGAAGCTGAATGTGATCTAATCAACCCATTAAGCCCAAGATAAACGAATTATGGACTAGCTGAGTGAGCCCAAGATTGAAGCAAGTCGTCAGTCACTCAGTCTGCTGCACCCTATTTGGATTTCGTGCCGAATAGAGGAAACTTCTTTTCTATTTTTTTATGTATGAAACTATGAACGAAGGAAAGTTCAAACGCTGCACAACGATTTCCTGCTGATAAATTTTCCCCTGTTGATTATAAACGACAATTACAAATATTTTCAATTTTATTTTTCCTGAACGTGAATGTAGCTTTACACACTCACATTTCTTATCAAGTATATTAACAAAAATTAAATTATAGTCCAAAGAATTTCACGAACAGTATGTTGGCTTCTCTCGCATACCTTTCTCCTTACTTGTAACATATTGCTCTTGTTATCAAGTGTATATATATATTACGAGTACTAAAAAAACACTAAATATACTATGTCGGATATTTCAATATTATTAAAATAAATATTAAATAATTATGTGGTTTTAAATATAATAATTTTTTTTAATACTTTTTATTTTATTTTCTTAATTAATTAATATTATAAAAAACACCGCTTAAAGCATACATATCTCATGATTGTTCTTGAAAGTTTATCCTGAAACTAATATCTGAAACTAATATCTGATTTTGACAAAATTAATTATTGGAAACATTATAAGTAGATATCTTGTTCTTTAAAAGAACGAATAAGATTAACATACTATTAAAAAATAATATTTTTTTATTATATATCTTCTTAACTCAATATTTAAAAACAATTATTATATTGTGGAGTCCACTTTCTATTAAAATAAAAAATAAAATAAATATTTAAATTGTGAAATCATAAATAATGAACTAAAATAAAAAACCTTGATCTTCTAGTTCATATGTTTTTATCAATTGTAAATTTAATGTTGATATTGGAAACATATACTGTGTCCTAACCAAACTACATGTCCACATAAGCTTGCAATGTCCCAAATCTATCTACATGTAGTTGTGCCAAACCTAACTATTTATTAGCCCAACCAGTTATTGTTATTAATGTTAACCAACTTGTTTGGTTGAGAATTGAACATCAAATATAACAAATTAGCTAATGCCTTTACAAGTTATTTTAAAATTAATTTGCTTTTAAAGTTAAAGAATATGCTAATAAGATGATTGATGTAAGCAGACATATCTTGTGTGTTTACTACTTGTCTTTACTATTAATAAATTTTGACTTATAAAAAAAAAAGAATATACTAGTAAGGGTTGTTTTAAATAGAAATAAATTCTAATTTTAAATTGAAATCTTTAATAAAATTGATAAATATTCCAGATTATAACATTGTTATTAAAATATTAAAAAAATACTTCGAAATTGCCAAGTCGAATATAAGAGGGATTCTGAAAATTAAATGTGGTTACATTACATAAAAAAATTAACTAATATTTTCTTATTGTTATATTCACATATAAACATTTTTTAATTAAATGGACAAAAGTTTAAAAAAGAACACTAGAGTATATAATTGGAATCCATACAACACAAGTCATGCAATTACATCGGATAACGAATTCAAAACATTTGAAAAAAAAGACTTGTCCAAAAGACTATATATGGAGATCAAATTTTGCAAAATTTCATCGGTTAACATATTTCATTCACATGAAACAAAATTAAAAGTGGTTGATTGAATCTTCTCATTTTATCAATAAATATGATCAACAATACAATTATCTTTGAAAAGATTTATCATAGTGAGAGAATCTTACTCAATTAATCTTAGAATCATCATATTAGGAAATTGTATAAGAGAAACCAAAGACAAATTTACCCTTGTGACAACGAAAATAATCATAAACTCATGTTAAAATATATTACCTTTTATCTATAAGTTTTCTTTTATTATTGACCTCCCCACAAATTAAACTATATTCTTAAAAGAGAATTGTTGGTTAAGTTTTAATATTGTATGTGTAGGAATTTTATTATTAAGAATAATAAAATTTAAAATATTATATGTAGGTAAAAAATTTAAAATTTTAATTATATTTTGATATTTTTAGAATATTTTTAATTTTAAAATAAGTTAAATAAAAGTTTGTGTACGTATTTAAAAGTAATTTTTAATATTTTTATGAGAATCTAACTTTATCTCTCTTTATTATAAAAATAAAAATTAAAAAAAAAAAGAAATTAAACATTATCCAGAAAGGATGTTTAAATCCGTCGTAAAAGGTTGTTAAGTGGATAGGTCTAGGATTAATTTCACGTTAAGTTAAACATATGCTCACCTCTTTCTAAAACAAGATGAGTTGTGAACTCTAAACTGGGATACATATTTAGCTTCAAAACTAGGAACCACCTCTTGCGAGTAAGTTGAAAAGTAAACATCACCATAAAATTTCCACTGTATGTAATAAAATATAGAAAACAACGTGTTTGAATAATTAGCCACTAAATCTCTGAATTAGTAATTCAACACAAAACCGATTAGCTGCTTAAAGTGAGAGTTATATATACCATGATGAATTGATTGAATGATGTATGTTAAGAAATCTCTATATTGATTAATTCAGGCTCGTGATGAAATAAATTAAGGTCCTAATAATGTCAAGTCATTCCACTGTCCAATGTCGAAACATTATATTTATATACATAAAAATTAATTCTAAGTTTCTAACCATATAATTATATACAAATTATTAAAATTGAAGTTAAGTGAAAGTAATCTTAACTATTTATAGGTGACTTTCATTTTTAAGATTAGCCACTTTCATTTTTAAATATTAATTTAATATATATGTCTTATGTTTATATTCTTTTGCCACTATAATTTGACGTAAAATATTCATAATTTTTGTCATTATTTTTTAAAAAAAAAACTTGATTAGTCACATATAATAAAGTCTTCCTTTCGGAGAGGAAGAGATGAAATAATTTTTAAAATATGGTGAGATCTTTATTACTTGACTATTTTTTTATCTAATTTTATGTATATTTTTTTTTATTTCTCTTCAACCATACACTTATAATTATTTTTTTATTTTTCATCTATTTTGCTTTGCATAAAACTTATGACAGATTCTCTAAGCTTTATATGTGTTGTTGTCAAATTAGAAGGTTTATCCTTTATATAAATAAATAAAGGTTTGTATTAAAAGATTATAATATTATCAAAGATGAAACTCATACAATATACCAATAAAACTTTATGTAAAATTTATCTTTTCCATTCACGTACTTTTTAACTTCTGTCCTTTTTATTTCTCTCTTCTATGCTAAAATTTTGAACCTAATAGTAAAACTTTGCAAAACAATTACTCATTCAACAATGATAGATGAATTAAGAAATCTAAATCATAATAAATTACGAAATTACCAAAACTAAAGGCTTAGTAGACAAAAGAAGAGGGTGAATCAAATTGAACTAGACAAAAGGAAACATTAAAATTGAAGATAGAGATAAAAAGAAAAGGAGACCTAAGTTAAAAATGGTAAAGGCACACCTCAAAGTGGAAGTTTGACTAGCAACAATCATTAGACTTAGACTCATAGAGGTATAAGATTGGTTTAGTTACAATATTTACATGTGGGAGAAAGTGTGAGAGAGATATCATGAGTTTGAATTCTTCCCATAACTAAACTAACATATAACAACTAACATTTACCTATAAAAAAATAGTAATTAGACTCATCTCAAAGTAGAGCATATAGTTAGCGACCAGCACGACTAGCAATTCAATGTCAAAGATAATTATATAAATTTACAAGACAATGACCACAAACAACGTCAAAGGTGAGGCAATTTTATAACCTATTTAAATATTGACTTTTCATTTCTTCTATTATTCTTTTAATTTACAAATCATGCATGATAATTGAATGACAATGAAGTTTTTAATTTATTTTTAAGAGTTATGATTTTGAACAACTACAAAGTTCTATAAATAGAAGTTGAATCATATTTGAAAATGAATTATTGAATGAATAAAATTATAATTAGTTTTCTTTTTGTTAGAGATAAATTTTTCTTAAGAACTTATAAAAAAAAAAATCTTCCTTATGACATTCAGCCATTGTACTTATCAAGAGTAAATCAATACCCTTGTAGGGTCACATAACTTATTTTTCATCAAATCATATTCATTCTTTTCATTTTCTATTTAAACAATTTCTCCATTTTTTTTAACTTATTATCATTCAAAACTAGATAGATCAACAAAATAAATTCACCCCATGGATTCACTTCAGATAAAGATCATGACACGAGGGGGAAGATTATTTAAGGGGGAGGCACCGTGGGATCCAAGTTTGACAATAGAAAAAAAAGGAAGAAAGTATTAGGAGTGAGAGATAAAGGATTGTGAGTATGGGTTACTATCAGAGATAAAGGATTGTGAGTATGGGTTACTATCAGAGATAAAGGAGTGTCAGTGACATGTGAGCTTACAAGTAATAAATGGAAAATTAGGCTTCAAAATTTTTTTCTTATATTAATTTTTTATATGAGTTTGATTGATATGTACTCACAATGGAAAATTACACTGACGTTTGATTATATCTTTTAATTTCTAGTAAGTTCGTTGACTTTTCTAATTAATACTTTAAAATTCATATAAATTAAGGAAGGTAATTAAACTTCATACCAATTAAACTCTTTTTATATTTAATAATTATCTATGGGTTTTAATAATTTATATACAAACCATTTTATTTACAGAAGTATCCATGCATAAAATTTTGTAGAAAAAATTTCAACGAACCTGTTTATGAATATTTTTTGTCCATAGATAAAAATTCATAGATAATTTTTCATTAATAGTTATTTTTTTGTTTCTTTTTAAGCATCGTTTTTTTTTAAAAAAAAATGTTTCTACCTATCTATCATTTGTAAACCAAAATTGTTTTTATTTGACCTAAATATTAAAATAAAAATATCTTAACTAAAATTAGTCTAAGCATCAAACCAGAATTTTTCACTTTGAAACTTTCTCTAACTCTAATCAGCTAATTCTCTCAATTCAAAATTTCTCAATTCTATTTCTTGGTTTATGAATTCAATTTTCCATTTTGACCATTCTAAGTTTTAATTTTTAATTCACTTCACGTTTGAATTGAATTCTCAACTTTCTATTTTCTAATTTTTATTTTTAATCTAAATTAAATTTTAATATATTTTGATTAATTTAAAAAATAAAGTAGTAATATTAAAGTTTGATTGTTTAATATATTAATTCTCATACTTTTAATTTTTATTTTTAATAGATTAATTATATTTTTATATTTACAACATAATTAATATAAAAATTATTATTAATAATATATTTAGAACTGTGAGCTAGCATGCTTTGCATATAACCTGATAGGTTGGTGAAGGAAGTCCAAACAAGATAGTGGGTTTTGCCCCATCAAAATTGTAGTGAACTGGTGGACCTGATAGACTATTTTTCATTTTTAGAAAATTAAAAATGACATGGATACAATTAGAATAAGATTAACAAATTCATAAAAATTATTATTTTTCTTAATTTGTATATATAAACTTTAATATTTCATAAAAAACAATGAAGCAAAGAAGCGAGTAAGTTGAAGACACTAGTTAAAGATTTAAAATGAATTTTTTTTTATTAACAAACTTATAAATAAAGACAATTTTACACATCTAAATAAAATATTAGTTTAATTTGTATATACTGTTAGAGTAAAAGATTTTTACACTGACATTCAATCATAACTTTTTATTTATATGATTTTTAAAGTAGTAACAAATAAAATTAATAAATTTATCATGAATGAAGAGTTGTAATAAAATGTTAATATAAAAATATTTAGACCGAAAGTGTATACCAATTAAATTCGTAGAATATTATGTCTTAATATCTCTTTAAACATTACTTAAGAGCACTTATTAGGCTTCTCATATATATAACTATATAAAGGCAACCGTGTACAAGATAAATCCCAATAAAGATGTACTACTTAACTAACCTGTGTTAATTAATTATTATAGCTTTTTCTAAAAAAAACAAATTTCTCTTTGCCTTATTATTACGTTTATTTCTTTCTTCTCACACTAAATGCTCACTGCTAGAAAGTGAAAAGGGAAAACGAGCGTACAAAAAAAGAAAATAAGAAATTCTATAAATTAAAATATGAAGTAAGTTGTATGTATCTTGTTCAAGTGATGTAACATTTTTTATATAAAGAATTAGATATTATAAGTTTTTTATTCAAAAATATTTTCATGTTAATTTTATGTGACGTGATAAATGTTTAATACAAACAAGCTAATTTCTTTTATTTGTTTTTTTAATACTCTTGAGATTATAAATAAAAGTTATGAAAATATGTCGATGTATGATTATAAAATTTAGTTTTATACTATGTGAAGAGATTAACTAGAGAAGAGAAAACTATTTTTAAAAAATAATAAATCAATGAATTTATTGAAGTTTAAGTATACAAGTATATAACTATGAAAAACAAAAAGTTTAAAACTTATGCAATCAATTTTACACCAGTTGCAATCTTTTATATATACTATAATAAAATTAATATATTTTTTATTTTAAATTCTAAAATCTTTTACACTCACGAGCTTTTCTGTGAGAAACAAAAAAAAACGGTTGCATTAAATGTGAGTCAATGATGATGAAACGACCACCGACACATGTGATTTTATGGGTCAGGTGAGAGGGTAGTGGCTGGCGGCATCCTACGTGGCATCTCATCACAGATTGTCTGACAATGAACGCAACATGTTGTGGTATCCACTCCTACTATTCCTAACTTCCCCTCCAATAATATTAAAACCTTTTGTTCCATAAAGGAATTTGGGGCACACAATAAATTATGCTCCTTTTGTTTTCCTTTACCCTCATGCAACTTTCCTTGTCCTTTTCAACAAGTTAATTAATATCATCTTAAATATTTATTTATTTTTAAGTTTTATTTTGGTATCTCACACACATGAGAGTTTAACTTATTGATAATGACATGTATTCAATAACAAAAACATGAGAGTTTAATTACTATACTCAGTTAAAATAAAAAAATTTATTTTATTTTAATGTTTAACCACAATAGTTTATTTATAGTAAATTTATTAATTTTTTCTATCAATACTTTAAAAATCATATAAATAAAGAATTTTGATTGAAAATTGGTATAAAATTATTTTATACTTTTAGTCCATATTAATTAAATTAATCATAATTATCTATCAAATATTATATAACATAAAATATTTAAGATGTAAACATCCTAATTATTATACTAAAAAAATCTTAATTATTATATAAGTGAAATTAAGATTCTAACAAGTGAGTTTGTTTAAATTCTAATATAAAAATCAAAATAATTATCACTTATCTTAATTTATGAGATGTTTGATTAAAATATTTATAAAAAGTGAATGGTGAAAAAAACTTATTTTGAAAAGTTATTCTAGAGTAATTTTCTAAAGTTAACTAATTGTTTCTTAAACATTCTAAATTGCTTTTTTTCAAAAAATACAAAGTGTAACTCTCCAAATTAGAAGTGAGAGCACACAGGGCGTAGTCAAAGAGAATTTTAACTAGAATTATAAGGTTGGTCCCATGGGAAATTAAAAAAAGAAAGGAAGGAGAAATCGTGAATTCGAATCTCTCTACTAAAAAAAATTAACACATTAATCATTAACATTTTACCTATAAAAAAATTTGTGCAATAAATAAAAGTAAAAAAATAAATAATTTTTTAAACAACATTAATTATTACTTTATTTATAGAACTTAGTTTTTTTTTCTTTCTTAAAATTTAATATATAATTATCTTTATTTATAGAACTTAAAATGTTTTTTTTTATTTCTTAAAAATTAATATATAATTATCTTTATTTAATACTAGTGTAAACACAGGTGTTACTGTGCCTGTATATTCACATTTCTATTTTAATATGTTATAACAAATGTAGAGTTTTAATTTAACATATTTTGTAATTTTTTATATTTTGAAACATAAATTGTTATGAGACATGTTTTTAAATATATTTTGTTAATTTTATATTTTTTGTTTATGATAACATGATAAAAAGATATCAGATCATCAATGGATATGTCAAATATGTAATGAATATGAAAAATGAAAAGAGAAAAGTGTAAATAGAACTCAAAATATTGTCGCACATATATATTTGCATGTTTATTAAAAATATTTATCAGGAAATGTATGCATATATTAATAAGGAGAAATTATATTTGTGAAAGTTGGAGTAGTCATAAAATGTTTAGAAGGTAACATAGTCATAAAATATGGATACCAAAAAGTCATATTCTCACTATAATATATATATATATATATATATATATATATTATATAATATAATATCACATATTATATATTATAGATATAATTGAATAATTATGTATGTTGGATATCAATATTTTAAAGTAATTTTTTCTTAAGTTATAAGGTTGGTCTATTGTTAAAATATATGTTTGGGAAATAAGAGGTTATGAGTTCAAGACCCTCATATGACAAATTAGTTTACTTTTTTAATTTTAAAATAAGTGTAAGGGTAGATATGTATTTTGAAAAGTAGACATCAAAAGACGTATTCTCTTTATAAATAGTATAGATATAAAAAGTATAGATATAGTATATAATATAATATCATATATTATACATCATAGATATAATTGGAAAAAATAAGTTTGTTGGATATCAATATTTTAACGTAATTTTTTTATTATATTTATAAGGTTGGTTTAGTGGTAAAGTACATCTTTAGGAAATAAGAGATTATGAGTTCAAGTCTCTCTTACAACAACTTTGTTTTTTTAATTTAAAAATAGGTGTAAGGGTAGAATAGGTATTTTGAAAAGTAGACATAAAAAAGGGAATTCCCTTTATTAATAGTATAAATATAATATATAATATAATATCACATTTTAAAGTAATTATTTTATTATATTTATAAGGTTGACCTAGTGGTAAAGTTTATGTTTGGATAATAAGAGGTTATGGGTTTAACTCCCTTTTACGACAAATTAGTTTATTTTTTTAATTTTAAATTAGGTGTAAGAGTAGAATATAGATATAATTGGACAATTATGTGTGTTGGATATCAATATTTTAAGTAATTTTTTGTTTAAAGTTATGAGGTTGGTCTAGTGGTAAGATATATATTTGGAAATAAGAAATTATGGATTTAAGTGTCTCTTACAACAAATTAGTTTACTTTTTTATTTTTAAAATAGGTGTAATGTAAAATAGATATTTTGAAAAGTAAACATAAAAAATGAGTATTTCTTTTATTAACAGTATAGATTACCCCAATATTTCTCAAATATTTCTCAAATATACGTTTATATTTAAATTTACTAAGTTAAATTTGGTCTCACTCTTATTGAAATGTATTTGGGAACACCTTAACCTTGTAGGCTTGTATAGTTTTTACGGTTTAACATATGCCTTTTATTGGTTCCATTCATTTGAAGAATTTTCAAAGGATTTATGTTTCGAATTAATATTCTTTAATTAATTTGATGGTGACGGTTTACGCGGCATAGAATTAATTAAAAGTCACAAGCTTATCATAAGACAGTTCATCTCGGAATTTTGATATCTTATGTCTGTTTTTTTTAATGAAATTGCACAAAAAATTATTCTAATTTTGAATATATTTTATTAAAAAATTTAATACAACTTTTTAAGTAACATTTTTTGTATTGATGAGCACGCAAAGAACACGTATATTTGCAGATTTGGTTTCCTTTGTGAAAAGTCTTTTTCGTCGACATCAAAGACAAACCCACTTGTGTCTAGAAAGAGATTGCTTTGAGTGACCATTTGACAATGTAGAACGTTACATATCATATCATAGATACTATCTATTACGATGTTGGTGGAAATTGTTGTGCTGTATGTTTCAGATGACGCATATGATTTTTAATCCAATGCCTTTAACTTAAAGAAAAGTGCCTCAAATAATTAACTTTTCCCTTATTACTTCCAAACCCCGTTTACTTGGTTATGTCATGAATATATAAATAAAACAATTAACAAACATAGTTTACTTAGCATCTAATCCCCGTTTTATTAAAATATGAGACTTTGGTCTCTGATGTTAATGACTCTTTTGTTAAGTAATTATGTAAGTAGCTAAGGAGAGGTTATGTAATAAAGGATATAAATTAAAAACTTTATGGCTATGTAAATTGATTTCCAAGTCATGTAATTGTGAAAATTCTCTGATGAAACTAACACTTAATATTCCGCACATACGAGAAGTTTGTTGTCACAGTTAAGAAAAATTTCATCATTTATATATTCTCAACCTCCCATCATCCAGAATTGTGGTGTCTTTTGGTAGTAAAAATGGAGCAATGGTGGCCAACATTAACAATAGTTGTTGGTTGGTCTCAACATGAAACCCTTGTAAGAGGCTTTGGACGTGTGGAAGTCTAATTTTAATGTTGACGTTGGATAGTTACCTTACCTAGTAGAAAATTTTGCAGATGGCAACATGGAAGTAGTCGATAGAGCTGAAATTAAAATGTTTACTTGAGATGTCCATACAAATAGATTTTATATTTCCCCATTTGAAAATGAAAATGGTTGTTTCTAAATCATCAATAGGAGACTTACTTCTATATCAATACGAAGACAAGGACTATAATATATATATATATATATATATATATATATATATATATATATATATATATATATATATATATATATATAACATTCCTATATTAATTTATTTTAACAAATGGGGTGTGAAGTATTTTGTTCAAAATTATTAGTATAGATATTAATATACTTTAACTAAAGAGTTTAATTGTTATACACAGTTAGTGTGAATGATTTTTACACATATTCAATTATGAATTTTCATTTATGTAACTTTTAAAATAATAATGATTAAAGTTAGCAAATCTACCATATGAATGAAGTGTTATGATTGATTGTCAGTGTAAAAATCTTTACACTAACAATGTATACCAATTAAACTCTTAACTAAATATGTAAAAATATGAATTAATTGATAGATTTTATTTTAATATTAGCATTCTTTATTGTGTGATGTGAAATTTCATTCCTTTACATGTTCATGTTACTAAGAAAATAATTGTATATAGCTAAAATTGTTTTAATATTGAAGATGAATTGTGCTTCAGGAAGTAATAACACTTATTATAGATATGATTTAAGAAAATTAATAAAATTAAAATAAAGATAATACTATTTTTAGTTTGTTATTATTTTTAATTTATTTATTTCAAAATTTTAAAGCTATAAAAAATTAATAAAATACAAAATAATATACTTAAAATAAAACTTTTGAAAACAATAATAGTAAACTTTTAAAACTTAACGTATCAAAACACAAAACATATTAAAATTAACATAATGAACCAAATTAACAATTTAACCTTAATAATAATATCAATATAATGTAATATATTTGATAAATAGTCTTACTATTTAAACATGTGGTAAAAAAACTTCAAAAGAAAAATCACCTTTTCTAATAATTAATAAATAATATTTTAAAAAATAATTAATATTATCTTAAAAACTACGAGAACTACAATTAAATAAAAATACTTTAAAAAAATTACAGATAAAAACTAAAAAAAGAGGACTAAATTATAGAAATATAGACCTATCATAAGTTTGCTGCTAGAAAATTTGTACAAAACTTGTCTTGCATAATAAAGTTGTTACATGACCAATTTTTTTACCAGTATTACTTGAAAATTAATTATTATTTTTTTAAAAAAAAGCCGAACTAATTAAAATTGGAACATTTAAATTCATTCATTTTATCTAAATCTTTTATTATTAAACTTATTCTAGTAGTTTAAATCAATTTACTTGTGAATAAAGTTTTTTTTCACATTTATGATTATGGTTTGATATTTATCATTTGAGATAAATTGTATCATAAATAAGTACAAATAAAATTAAAATTATGTGACTTTAAAAAAATCATAGATATTACTTTAAATAATTTTAAAAGTCATTTCATTCACATATAAAAATAAGAGCACTGCTATTTTGAACGAAAACAATTTATACGAAACACAAATCCTTATGTCAACGGTCAAAATTTTTTTCAATAAACATTAATTAAAAATTTAAAAACTATATAAATTTTTTTTTCTAGAGATTCTCGTTATGATTGATTTTTTTTTTAAAACGGTCATCTTTAGTTTTAAATTTCTTGTTATAATTTTGTTTAAAGCTCTCTTAGAAATTCGATTGAAAACTGTTTTGAAAATGTAAAAATAAAAAAAAATTATTCATATTTATTGAAATTTTGTTAATAAAAAATAAAAAAAAAACATATTTTGATTGTATTTTTAGTTTTCAAAATAAAAATAAAAACTTACTTTCAGTTGTTTTTCTGTTTTTTAATTTTTAAAAATTAAAAAGCAAAATCATTTTTAAAGACTGTTTTCAAAAAATATCTTAACGAATTTTTTAGTTTTTAAAAATTAAAATACTGAAAACAATCTTATAAAACTGTTGCAAAAAAATATATATTCTCTACTAAAATTGATAAATTTTAAGAAATTTTAACTAGATAGCTAGTTTATAAAAAAGAATTTTGCACTTTTGATATAAACTCAATTTTGAAATATATTTTCCTAACAAAACTTTTAGAAATGAAAGAACAAATTTACTTATTGCATGAAGCAAGATTACCCTATCTTATTTGGGTCAAAATATAAAAGGAAATAGTATATTATTAATTATTACATATATTAATTATTAATTAGAAGATTAAGATGCAAAAAGAAGAAGGGAAACTGACATGAAATTGAAACCAACTTATTAAACACAAATGGGTTCGATCGAAGCCAGTTCATTACGCGCATTTCCTTGGTTTCATTACATACCTGTCATGCCCTCCATTATTATCATTCCAATTCTCAAAAGTCAAGATAATCCACCCCTAGTTATTATTTTTTTTATTCTAAGAAGAATCAAGACATTACTTTAAAAAATGGTATTAATTAATTCAAAACTCTTCCGATCATTCTACCATGATACAACATTAATCAAGTCCATATCCCCTTCTCTTATTACATCTCAAAAGTTAAATAATTTCGTCTATTTTGATACATTTATTTAAAAAGACAATTCTTATAATGTCTATTTGTTTCTATTTATAAAATTCAAATAAGAAACTTTTATTTAAAAAAACAAACTTTGTATAATTTAGATCTAGGAATATTTATAGATAAATGAGGAAACTTACATTTATTCTTTTTCTTTTAAATGTCTCGTCTTGCTGATTGTATATAAACAGTAATTAATTTTTTTTGTTGTGGCCCAGTATTTGCATAAAAGCCACGAAAGTGGATCTATCTATTTTTTTTTCTATTTCCTCCCTTTCTTATCATTTTCAAACTTTTAAAAAATTAATTAAATAAAAATATATAAATTTTATAAATATAATATTTATGTACTCAAAATTTTAATAAATAAAAAAAAAATTAATTGATATACACGATTAGTGTAAAAATTTTTACACTTACATTAAATCATAATCTTTAATTTGATAAGTTAAGATAGTTTATTATATAAAAGTTTTTTAGATTAACAAAGTATACTAATTAAATTTAAAAAAATAAAAAGAATCCTAATCCAAAAGCAATGGATACATGTTTTTGTGTATTGACAAGAATGCATGTATACATAACCCGATATAAAACTACGAGTACGGATAGTCATGATTAATTATTGCCTATTCTAGATGCAACAAAACAAAATATATGTATTAATCATCCACGCAAAATTCGTTGGATTTCAGTCATCAAAATATTCACCAATTTTTTAAATATTTGTGAATGCACACAAATATTTTAAAAATAATTTTTTATATATGAAATTTTATTAAATAAATTATTTATTTATTAAAATTTTAAAAATAAAAATATAATATTTTTACAAGATAAATTAGATAAAAAAATAGATTAAACTAATATATACAAAATATTTAATACAAATAAAATTTTTGTTTTGTATTATTGAAATTTTTATAAAATATAATTCTATTAGTTATGTACTTTTTATAAAAAAAATATCATTGGTAATGATGAAATTTAAAAATTAATATTTTAAATTAACTTATTGTTAAAAAAGATTATCTTTTTAAATTCAATATATTTAACATTTTAATTTAGTTAGTATTTACAAATGCAAAATATTATTATGATATCTGTGTACATACTACGAGAAGAACAGATAGAAACAAAAATCATATTTATAAAAGCAGATATCCATTTAAATTATTTGTCCATATATTTTATAAGTAGATATTTGCTAAAATTAATTTTTTTTCATCCAAATAAAATATGCGCTACACGGTTTTAAGAAGGAGAAGAATAAAAATAAAAAATAAAAAAAAGAGTAAAATAAAAAAAAATCAATACAACGCTTCGCAAACATAGACACGTGATAAAAATAAATAAATTACTAATTAATACAATATTGTCTCAACACTTATATGAGAAAATAATTCAACAAATTATATATATAATATATATATTTTGAATCATCGATTATTGCAGGTTTAAAATGATTGTCAATAAAATTTTTACATATTTATTCTAATTTTGAGTGTAATAAACATTGTTGTCTTTTTTATACTTTCTCATTTTTTTTTGTAAACATTTCTGTCTAGAAAAACTTAATATAATACATTGAAATTTAAAAAAAATGACAAATATATTTAGTTCTTCTAATTTTTTTTATTAGCTAAAAAAATTGGCTAACTATATTAGAATGCTTAATAAACAATTTTATGAGATGAACTTGAACTGGCTTTTCTTGATATGCTAAATCATATTTTTCTATATTTTTATTTTAAACTATTTATTAAATTTTTTATTATATTTACATAAAATAAATTTTATTATTTATTTTTCAATTTTTGGGATATTTTTATCCTGCACCTCTTGTTTTAATTAATGATAATATTATATATTTTGTTTTTTAACATTGTATTTCAAGATATAGATAAAATTTTCTTTTTAAACATATACAAATTATAGTAATTAAAACTATAAGAGTTTAATTAACATAAATGATAATATGAAAGAATTTTATACTTATCTATTTAATTATAATTCTTTATTTATATAAATTTTTAAAGTATCGATTAAATTTAAGAGTAAAACTTTTTACGTTCACAGTACATACTAATTCAACTCTATCTTAAAAATTTTATTAAAATTATTATTTTTAAATTAAAATTTATTCCAGTTTAAAATCAAGTAAAGAATACATGACTTAATTGCACTTTTTATTGCTTTATGTTACTAAATATGCAATTGTGTCTCCTATTTTAAAATCAAAACAATTTATTTCTCTATTTTTAAAAATCAATCTATGCCTATTTGCATGTCTAAGAGGTAAAGGAAAAACAAAGGATAAACAAAGATTTCAACTTCTTTTACTAAATTTGTAACCTTAAAAACAGAAATAATGAAAAAGATAAAATATCTTATTGTTTAACTCAGAAGAGAACAGAATTGCAAATAAGTACTGCTTTATTTTTATAAATATCAATAGCAGATATGTGAGTTTTTATTCTTTTTAACTGTAGAAGAAGATACGTGAGTTAAGATAAGATTTTAAATTGATTTAATTAATATATTTCAAAATTTATAAATCATTTTTATTTTTCAAGCGTCTACAGATAGAATTTTTTTATTTTTCTATTTTCTTTATTTTTAATAAAATAAAAAGCCACTTATCTCTCCTATATCCACTCACATAAAACTGTCCTATACAATTAAACCGAAGCAATTTAAAAATATTATATGATTTTTTACGGTGGCAGCAGACATGATAAAGATTCAGAATTTGCAAATATTTTTTAATATTTATTTATTCACCCCCAAAAAAAAATCAAATTTCAAACCTTCCTTCCCTAAATCCCATGTAAGATTTTACTCAAAAAAAAAAAAAAAATCCCATGTAATACAACATGGTAAGAAAGTAATAAATAATAAATTTATTACAAAATATAGAATATAGAATGTGATAAAGCATTCGTGCTTGCCAGCTTTACTCGGCAATGGTGGCAACATATATAGGCTTATGAACCCATAATATATTATTATGAAAAATAAAAAAATTGGCCAAAAGGGGTTTGATTGCACATCCTTTTTGCTTTCTGGGTTGGAAGAATTTTTGCTAGAAAAGATTGATTCAGGAATAAGATGATTTTCGATCCAAGGCTTGTGCTGGTGCTGTTCATCAGCACCTGCATTTTTGCCGTCAATGGTGACACAGATCCAAATGACGGTTCGTACCTTCTCTGATCTACCTCTTACCTTTGCAACTTTCATCCCTCTCTCTCTCTGTGTTGCATTATAATAGTGTTAGTTACAACCACTTCTTTCCTTTTGCTTGCCTACATGTTTTTGTTGGTTTTCAAACATGTTTTATGGACATCTCTGTCAATTTGGTGGCTGATTAGTTTGAGTTGTTCTATGTTTTCTGTTTGGTTTTATTGGTTTTTGAATCATTGGGAAGTTTTTCAGTTGATCTCTTCAGTGGCATTTATTTAATTTAGTTAGCCTGATTGCTACTGGGTTACTCAGATTGATAGGGTGTCCTGTACTTTTTTTACCAATGATCTCAGCAAATGAATTACTTTTTTTATATATAATATTTTATTTTGTTTTATTTTTTCCGTTGTGTTTGAGTTGCGTTCTGTGTGCTATCACTATGTAGCCCGTTGATGCAATTCTCACTTCTTTACTGTAGACAATGTTGTCTGCGAACGAGGAGTGATTGAACTTCAGGAATTTGATTTCATAATTTGCTATTTTCTTCTTAAAGTACAGTTGAACAAATTTTCAAGTTCGAAAACAGGAGATGCCTGTTATAATAATGTCCACTCAAGCAGCAGAAAAACAAATTGCAACAGCTTAGTGGGACCCCTAATCTTCCACTTTAGTCCCTTCCATGTACTTGCCGTCTTCAACATTTTTCTGTTTTCTGTTTGATGTTCAACTTTGTCCTTGTCTTACGATTGTCTAATTCATTAAAAAATGAAAAAGAAACTTAAAAATCCTATGAGAAGATAGCTGCAAAGATTGCAGGTCAGTCTTGCTTCTATTTTGAATATTTTCCCAAAGGGACTACGTAATAATCTTAATAGAGCACTAGACCTTGGGTCACTGACATGTTGGGCAGTTAAAAGCTCACCAATCTATGGCTGCTCTCCATCCTTTTGTATTAGGTCTCAGCATCTCTTGAATCATGATATTGATTGCTTTATTACCAATAATAGTAACCTTGAACTATGGTAGCTGGCTAGCTGCTTTTCTGCTAAATTCCAAAATCCAACTGAACTTTGTTCCGGGCTTTCTGGATCAATTTTGACCTGCCATATATCTGATATGAGATATGAGATTTGAAGCATTACTTAGTGATTGAAACAACACCACTAGTATACTGGATTCTATCTTGAGCTATGTGCAATTTCTGATATATCAAATACTAAAGTCTCGTAGCTATCTATTTAAGGTTTGGGAATGCTTGCTTGGAATAAATAAGCTTGTTTTACTGATTTTTGCATCTTATTATTTATGTCTGATGTAATCCTATACATATATTTATTCTTTTGTTATCCACATCCACGGACTTATCCGGCAACTTGCTCTGCTTTTTGACACTCTGATTATATAAAATGTTTGCTTGGTGAACATCTGATATTAAACTCTCTACTAAGCCTGTAATGGTGAACTCTTATAAATTTAAACTTCTAATGGTTTAAAATCCTTTCATATTTACTCTGATTTGGTAAGTGGCTAGGTGATGTGAATAGGTTTTGTTCTTGTTTCTTTGTAGTCTGTAATATTATTTTTTCATGAACTCCCATGCTTCCATTAATTTAATTTTGTATCATGCCATTTTGGCATGGAGATTGAATGTGTCATCTTAAGGATCCTTACTGAATTTGTGTTTCTTTATCATTATTTTTATTCTTGATGTTTAAGGGTGTAAAGTTAATATCATGAATGATCAATATGAAATCTTCAATGTGAACATTTTCTGAATTCAGGCTGAGAAGATCAATGGTTCATTTGTTCAGTTATGCTTAGAATTGATAAATGCTATCATAATAGGTTCATTAGTTGGCAAGTAGTGTACATATCTTAAAGTATGTAAAAAGGATGGTAGTGCAGACACTAATGTAATAAAAATTTATCATACAACTTTCTATTTTACATTTCCAGGGTTTGCCAACTATCTTTTTCTGAATATTTGATGCAGTTGCTTCTCTAAAGGTTTTATTTCAAAGTATGAACTCACCATCGCAGCTAAATTGGAATGGTGATGATCCTTGTGGACAATCTTGGCAAGGCATCACTTGCTCTGGCAATCGAGTCTCGGAGATGTAAAGTCTCAATCTCCCCCCATTCAATTATATGACTTGATTGTTATCTTTTTGGAACCATGGTGTTTGATGATTATTCATTTATTTTTTTCTTTCTAATCAGTAAGTTACCTGGTCGTTCACTTTCTGGGTCTTTGGGTTACCAGCTAGAATCATTGTCATCTGTGACAAACCTGTAAGTTAATGGTCTCATTCATCATGTAACCAGTTTTATATGTTGTTAGTTTGTTAATATTTTATGACCTTGTAAAATTCTGCAGAGACTTAAGTAACAACATTCTTGGTGGCACCATACCATACCAACTTCCTCCTAATCTGCAATACTTGTATGTTTCTATATCTTTTATTACTTTTTGGCCTAAGTAACATTTTAGTGCTCGAAATCCTCTTTTTTATTTTAGTCCATTAAAGATATTTTTTAATTTGGTCCTTCAAAAAATTTTTTTGTTTAGTTTTAGTTCTTGCTATCAAATGACAAATTTACCTTTAGTCCCTACTTTTAAGTAACAATCCTAATTAAGTGACTTTTGTAGTC
This sequence comes from Psophocarpus tetragonolobus, assembly GCA_037954015.1. NCBI lineage: Eukaryota > Viridiplantae > Streptophyta > Magnoliopsida > Fabales > Fabaceae > Psophocarpus > Psophocarpus tetragonolobus. Next base: position 52,312,026 of record CM075693.1, on the reverse strand, counting down.
CAGTGACTTACTATATCATCATGGAGTTTAAAGGGGATAATCCTGTATAATTTTTTAGGACAAACTGTATTTTTAATCTTTTATTTTTGAAAACAATTTATAACATCAAACAAATTTATAAGTGATTAAAAACATAGTTTACAAAAAAGTATTACAGCAGGCTATCATGTGACACTCTCCCTAATGGCGTTATAAGTCACTGGTATGCTAACTTATTGTTATGTCTAAGTTAACGTTGTTTCTTGGAACCATGGATTAAAACCAAATAAAAAAAAACCAAATTCAAAAAAATAAATCTTTAAAGGAGCAAAACTAAAAGGACACTATTTGTAAGTGACCAAAATTTCATTAAGCCTTTTCTTTTTGTTGACTATATCATATTATAATTTATTAATTTCTAACATTCTTGTTTCTTTTGATGCAGAAATCTAGCTAATAATAATTTCAATGGGGCAGTCCCTTATTCTCTTTCAGAAAAAACTTCGCTTGTAGTCCTGTGTGTAATCATCTTCTTGACTTCTCTGCACTTTTTTGCGTATAAACCTCCTGCACAAGCAATTGGAGTGAATTTTTTTAGTTAATTTGGTAATGTAGGAATCTTGGTCACAACCAGCTCCAGCAAGCACTTAATGTTGATTTTCAAAAGCTCTCTTCCCTCTCTACATTGTGAGATTTCCTATTCCCTGCTCAATTCTGCAACATAAAAAGTAGCCTAGATGTCTCTATCTAGTTTGTTAACTTAAAATATTGATCATTTTCTTTTTTGGTCTTTAGATTTTATGCTCTTTTTGTTATGAGTTTATTTCCATTTTGCATTTAGTAATTTCAAAATATTATTTCTCATCCCATGTTTAAGACAATTTATATAATTTTCCTGCAAAAAAGGATCCGTGTACATTGGATATTGCACTATATTCCGCATGTTCTTCTGGTATTTTAAAAAATCCATGCTTTTGTCATAAGTAACAATGGAGGCTATGTTGTTTCATGTTCAAAGTGAAGTATGCTAGAGTTTGGTTTGGTGACAATTAAAGCCAGGTTATCATATCTAATATCAATTATTGTTTCAGGGATCTATCATTCAATTCTTTGACAGGTGACCTGCCTCAGACAATGAGCTCACTTTCTAGTATAAGCACCATGTAAATGTCTAACTTTTCTTTTTCTTTTTTCATTTTTCTGCTAATACTTATATGGTATTGATTGCATTCTGAGTTGACTTGTTTATGTTTATGTAGGAATCTGCAAAACAACCAGTTTACAGGCACCATTGATGTCCTTGCTAATCTGCCTCTCGAAACTTTGTGTGTTTCTGTTTCATATAACAGCTTTGGAATGTCCTTTCCCATATTTCATTCGAAGTACCTTTTCAGTTGTATTTATGTTCTTAAATTTATTTCAGGAACGTGGGAAACAATCATTTTACAGGCTGGATACCAGAACAATTGAAAAACATAAACCTACAGTAAGCATTGCCATTGTCAGCAATTTTGTAAGAATTATTTTTTCATCATAAATTCTATAAATCATGAAAATGGTCAAATTTAACAACAGAAAGGATGGTAATGTATGGAGCTCAGGACCTGCACCCCCACCTCCTCCTGGGACACCTCCAGCAGTAACAAGAAACCGAAATCACAAATCTGCTGGACATAACCCATCAGATGCTGGCTCAAGCGACAGTGAAGGCAAAAAGTCTGGTATAGGAGGTGGTGGTATTGCTGGTATAGTGATCTCCATCTTGGTTGTTGGGGCAATAGTAGCATTCTTTTTGGTGAAGAGAAGATCCAAAAAGTCATATAATGATGTTGAAAAGCTTGACAATCAGCCCCTGGCTCAACATGAAGCAGAAGTACACGGTCGGCATCTTATTTTTGCATACTTTTGAAAAATCATCTTTATTTTTTTATTAAGGTCTCCTTTAATTTTTATCAATGTATATATTGTGTTCATAATATTTCATTTTGTCTAGGTTCACCCTTCATTCTTCTAAAACCGCCTTCTCTATTGATGCTTAACTATGATAGGCTTAATTCTACTTTTGATAAATAAATTTTGCAATTAAATCTATAATATTGGCAGATAATATGCTTTTGATCTGTAAAGCAAGTTAATAGCAATTACTTCAACACTATCCTTGGCACCATGCCTTTGACTACGCTAGAGAAAGCTTATTTTTGTCATAGTTAGTTGTGTCAGACTATACCACTACTTAGAAAATGACTGGGCTGTCTGCATTATTCTTTCTCCAAGTGGAAATGACTGCCTTGGCTTAATGCTTTCAGTTTAATTTGTAGCTATTAAGTTATCCTGCTTTCATTATGTTCTGATTGAAATTGACATATTAATATCTGTCATAATGCAGAAGTGAATTCCATGCAAGCTTCGTCTGTAATTGACTTAAAGACATTTGATACATCTGCAGCCCCGATAAGCCTTAAACCCCCACCTTTTGATCGTCATAAATCATTTGATGAGGATGAATTTTCAAACATGCCTGCCATAGTCAATAAGTCCATTAAAGTCAAGAAGACCATAAAAGCTCCTGCAAATGTAAAATCCTATTCTATAGCTGACCTGCAGGTTGCTTCTGGAAGCTTCAGTGTAGATCAACTTCTCGGTGAGGGGTCTTTTGGGCGCGTGTACCGTGCTCAATTTGATGACGGAAAGGTATTTCTTACCTGTTTTTTATGCAAATAAACCTCTATATCTAATGCTGGTGGCAGAGATATATAATTCCAAAAATAGTGTCATTACATCATATAATTTTCCTTGAAGTGGGTCAAATCTGAATAGTTTCAATATAAAGCATGTGAATGCATATGCATGTGTTGATGAAGCATATTTTAAGATTTACGGATATACAGCCTATCGCCCCCAATATATACAATGTAGGTGCCACACATACAGCTAATAGCCCCCAATATATACCTTGAACTTTTGTATAGTAGACATTGTCTAGAATCTTATTAGTGGTTTTGATTTGGTTTTCTTCTGAAAATGTAGGTTCTTGCGGTGAAGAAGATAGATTCAACTGTCCTTCCCAATGATTTGTCTGAAGATTTTATAGAACTAGTTTCAAACATATCTGAATTGCATCATCCCAATGTGACAGAGCTTGTAGGTTATTGTTCAGAGCACGGACAACACCTACTAGTCTATGAGTATCATAAAAATGGATCACTGCATGACTTCCTTCACCTGCCTGATGAGTATAGTAAACCATTGATATGGAATTCACGTGTGAAGATTGCTTTGGGAATTGCACGTGCTTTAGAGTAAGTTAGTTGTTTGTTAATGTAGATAGAAGATCTTGATATTGCATTTATAAGGAGGTTTTGCATCATTTCCTATTATGTTAAACCACATCATGAATCTGGATTTCTATTTATTATTAGCTCCTCCAATCTCCAATCTTTCTTCCTGCTTCATACAAACCTGTGGCTTAATTGGTTTGACATTGAGGTTTTCCTTTTTCATTTATTTGTGCATTGTCTTCTTGTAAATACAACTTCATAATATCTTTGTTTTCAATGAGATTGAAATGTGTAGATTATTACTGTCAATAACCAACTATCTCAAAAGCTTAAGTTGTTACATCCAGTGGTTTTATATGTAACAATTACTAAATCTAATGTTCAAATTTGAAAAGGGAAAAATAGAATAAAATAGTTTGAGATTATACAACTTATTTATAAATTTAAATTTGATACACTATCAAGTCTAAAGTATACTACCAAAAAATAGGAAAAACTAGGGACTTTACTATTAGTAGAAGTTCAAACAGATCTAATACAACACAGACAGAAAAGTGTCAGACTTCAAGCATCGAAGTAAATGTCTGCCCTGGGAATCAACAACCTAACTCTTCCTTTTTTTCCTAGGTACCTACATGAAGTTTGTTCACCATCTGTTATTCATAAGAATATAAAGTCAGCCAACATATTGCTTGATACAGAGATTAATCCTCATCTTTCTGACAGTGGATTGGCTACCTATATTCCAAATGCAAACCAGGTGACTTTAGGTTTTTGGAGTTTTATGGCTTTATGCTGTGAATTTAGTGTGTTTATAATTGGGTGTGATGATGTTTAGTCAGGGTAGTTTACTCGGTTTTCGCTGCTACTTTTTCTAATATTTAGGTTTAACTACTCATTCTCACTTTTTCAGTTTGAAGTAATGTTCTACTTAACTCTAATTCTGTAGTTGATACTGTTATATATGTGATTGTCAAGTTACATAACAATCAGGGAAAGAAAGTGAGAATGGTTGAACAGATATTGCATGGACAACCATTAGCTTTAGTTGCCTTGTCTCCTAAATGCTTTAGCTGTTCGGTAGAGGCACAAGCCCCCCCTACCTTGTTGTCTGACTAGTATTGAGGGGCTTGCGTAATTGAGACAAGGTCATAAATTTGAACTTTGTTGTTTTTTATGGATTAGTTTTTGTTAGGAGTGGGGATCAAACATGCAACCTTTTTTCACATCACTCATTCTTTAACTGCATCATCTTATATCTGCATCATTTTAATAAAAAAATCATGGACAGCTCCAAATTGGATAAATAGTGTGTTTGTTTCAATCATTGGCAATAATACTGACAGCTCTCTTACTGAATGCTATTTCTCCTTATGCCCACTGACAGTTTGATGCAAAAAGTAATAAAAGTAGTAGTAACTAATTTGTGATGTTCAGGTATTGAACAATAATGGTGGATTAGGATATGAAGCACCGGAAGTTGGTTTGTCGGGTCAGTATACTCTTAAGAGTGATGTGTATAGCTTTGGAGTTGTGATGTTGGAACTTCTTAGCGGACGGAAACCTTTTGATAGGTAATATACAATGAATTTAATATGAACAGGTTTGATGTGCACATTTTGAAAGATAAAACATAAATGGGGACAGAAATGAATGTGAGTTGTGGGTTGTGACAGCTCAAGGGCAAGGTCAGAGCAGGGTTTGGTTCGATGGGCAACGCCGCAACTGCACGATATAGATGCATTGGCTAAAATGGTTGATCCAGCATTGGAAGGACTATACCCTATAAAGTCTCTTTCTCGATTTGCGGATGTTATTGCTCTTTGTGTTCAGGTAAATGTCACTACTTTGTTTAGGGTATGAAGAAGAAATAAATAAATGTATTAATGCATTGTAATTTGAAATATGGGGCAGCCGGAGCCGGAATTCCGACCACCAATGTCAGAAGTGGTTCAAGCACTGGTTCGATTAGTGCAGCGGACAAACATGAGCAAGCGCACGTTTGGAACTGATCAAGGATCCAACAACCAAGAAATACAAGATATGTAAATGGGAATTCCGAACAAAATTGCCTTTTCTTCATAGAATAGAATAATAATATTCTTCACATTTTTATTAACCCCCTTCAGCCACCTTTGATTATTGAAGCTAGACAATTTGTTACTAATTTCTATTATTGGTATTTGGTATTTGGTATTTGGTATTGCTGGGTATAAGTATAAATTTCAATAATTTGACCTTTTGCTGGGGTTGGGGTAACCTATTACATTACACTGCCTTCACCCTTCTACAGTTCTCAGTGCTATTATCTCCATCACCGTTACACTGCCCTCACTACTCACTACTCACTAGACACTAGCCTGTTGCTTCGCACTGCTATTTTATCTTCTACTTTGTTAAGCACATTAAACACTCGTGTTTGAGATAACTTTTTCTTACAATATTTAACAAATAAAATTACTGTGGGCTAATAATAATAAACTTCTCTATATAAATATTTTCAGATTTAAGACTATTGTAAAATTCTTTTCGCGGCATTACACCATACACTTCCTCAAAAACCAATAAAACTATTGATATAACAAAAATATAAACAAAGCTGCGAGCAACTTATTAAGATTATATTTTATCTCAAAGTTAGAAAGTTAATTGATTACTATTAAATTAATTTATTAAATCACAAGTATTTAATAAAATAATCTATTCAAGTAATTGGAATATAAAATGGCATAAATAAAAAATAATAAATGCTAAAATATTAAAAAATAATCTAATAAATCTTTAAAGACAAGAATAAACAAAAAAAAATGTAGAAACTAGTTTTTAAAAGATTATAATTTATTAAAAAAATTGTTTATCAAACAATAAGTTTTTCAGGATAACTATATCTTGGTCAAGTTCACGTTTTTCTAATAAATGACTCATTTTTAAAATTATTTTTTGTTTATAAAGTTTTTAGTTTTTTTTTTTCTTCGCTTGGAACCTAAGTCTTGTCTTTTGTTGATCTCCTTGTATGTCTCAGGGGCTTATAATAACTCAAGTATGTTGTTCAACTTGTTGAGTTAACCCCCTTGAAATTACAAATATTTTGTTTGATATTAAAGGTAACATTGTTTACAAAAAATTAATTAGTAGAGTTTATATTGATGTCAAATCACACCTCTTTATTTACATAATTTTTAAAATATTAATTGGTAAAGTAAAGATTATATAAAGAAAATATTAGGCAAAACGATACTTTCTTACTACCATTTACGGGAAAGAAACCAATAATCTTTATATGTAAACTTGTTTCTGGTCTAACTTAGACAATATATTTCTTTGTTCCATTTTATCTATAAATATAATTTTTCTTGTAACCTTTTTTATATTAAAGTTCTTTTGTTTAGTATTTTATTTTATTTATCAAATGTAATGATGTTGGTACAATTCAGAAACTAATAATTAATACTACTTAAACTTTTAATAACATAAAAGTGGAAACAAATTCTTTAAAATTAAAACAGTTTGGTTCGGTTTTTATCATAAAAAGTCACTTAAATCAAATAAGAAAATTAAGTGCGGTTTGATTTAGGTTATTTGAAAGTATTATAAAATCTAAACCAAACAAACCAATTGTTAGCAATTTTGTTTGGTTTGATTTTTTGGTTTTGAAAATATATTATTAAATATTATTTAATATGATTTCTAATACTTTTAAGAATACTTAAATAGTGTATTTTACTTTGAGAATTATTTAAATATCTATTGATAATTTAATGAAAATCAATACCATTTCAAAACTATCTAGAAAATAAAATTTCACCACACATTTAACTAGTAACATTATAGTTGTGCATGCTACTAGCCATTATTTATTTTTTGCATGACTATGTTTATAACATGAATCGGGTCATATCTTCTAAACTATATATTATTTTGGAGAAAAAGATATAAAAATTATGTATATCATGATTTGGTTAAATTTGAGTTAGTTTTCAAATATTAAATTGTAAATTGAACCAAACCATGGTTTAGAATATTAGTAAACCAAACAAACTCAAATTTGATTTATTAGTTTTTAGTTTTTTTATTGATTTTTGGTTTATAATTTGGATTGGTTCTATTTTGAACACCCATATTAAACTATATAATCCTCACCCATTAATTCTCCTTAATAGTTTATATTAAATTCATTCTAATTAAGTTATAGCAGTAGGTAATATAGATAAGACCATTTTTATTAGTGTTGCATAAATAATTTTTCTTATTAAGCAATTAATTCTTATTTTGTAATAACTAGTAATGAGACATTTGAAGTAGAGATTAAAATAAGAAATGATACCTTAAATAAGCAATTGTTACTTAACTTAAAAACAAACAAAAATCATGTTAAATATGAAACTCAATTAAATATGCACATTTTTTAGAAATGTATCAAGAATTGCTTAAATTAAACAAATAAAAATTATTAATGTATCAAATATAGGACCCACTTAAAAAATACATCAATAACAGAGTGCTAAATCTTCATTGTATTCATTTGTTCATTTACTAAATCAAGTTTTTCCTCTAATGCAAAACAAATGTCATATTTAAAACAATATCTAAAATGATGTATTTAAAGATCCCTATACTTTAATTTTTAATATATTATTAACATTTATATTATTTTTTAATATATTATTAACATTTATATTAATATTAGTTTTGTTAAATCATTGCTCTCTTTTATATATTTATTAATTTTTTTATCAATGTAATAAACATTCATTTTAGTATTAAAAATATTAAATAATTTTTTTAAATAGTTTACACACAACTATACAAGCATCCATACATAAATACATTTTATATTTAATATATTCTTGATTGACATTTAAAATCTACAAAATAATTTATATATTAAAAACAAAATACTTATTTTCTTTTTTGAGAAACATGAAATGATACTGATTCTTAATTTAAAAATGTCAAAATATATAAATATAAAATTATAAACTATATAATTATTAATGTGTTAAACATTAAAATAAGCGTATGCATTTATCTTGTGATGTTAACTATCTAAATAAGATCTAACTATATTTTACATTCATTGTTATTTTTCACAATAATCAATACTTTCATTTACAAATGAAATAAAGATCCTTATATCCTAATCAATTTGTTCATGCAAATGGTAAGACGAGAGTATAGTTTTTCCCCAATATCGAATAACTCCATTGATAAACAAGTACATTCTTTGAACAATAAAAAAGGTTTCCCTTCCAATTTTGGATGTAACATCAAGAAAAAGTAGATGAGGATATATTCAAACAGGAGTTTCACAGAAAGAATCACATGCCCTTTAGTTTTCACGGGGGAAAATAAACGTAATATGGTCTAGGGAAAGAAGATGAAAGAATAACTCAGTTGTAGACCATATACTTGGGAGTTGCACTGAACTTCTGGTATCCTTTGATGACTTTATTTACTGCATCAAGGAAGTCTTTCTCTGTTACAGTTTTCCTCCGAGCACGGATAGCATACATACCAGCTTCTGTGCATACACTCCTTATATCAGCTCCTGGAAACGACAAGAAAGTATCTATCAGAAAACCAATGTCTATAAATACTAAAGCATGAAGCACACAATGTTAGACAGCACAAAACTTGAGAAAGAAAGAAAGCTGTAAACATCCCTCAACACCGAAACAATATTGATTGGAAAGTATACTGGAAGAATACTGAAATTAAAAATTAACTAGTCTTTAAAATTGTTCATACCAGTGGAATTTGGGCAAAGCCGAGCCAAGAGTTCAAATCGGATATCTCTTTCACAGTTCATGGTTCTTGTGTGTATTTTGAATATCTGCGTTCTACTCTCTAAATCAGGAAGGCCAAATTCAACTTTACGATCTAATCGCCCAGGCCGTAATAGTGCTGGATCCAGAGTGTCGGGCCTAGAAATTGTGGGCGAAAAAGCATAAACCATGAGCCCAGCTTAGCAGCATTATAACATCCAAACAAAGGCACTGACAGAACAGTGTAATATTTCCAAAGGAAGTTGCAATGCAACCTAGATTAGTAATTTTTTTTCTTACAAAGAGTCACTCAGAGATATGACCTTACAATGAAAAATGAATCTAAAAGGGCATTAATGCATCATAATTAGGGCAATTGACCCTTAGAGACGTGATCTCATCGATAAAATCAACCAACCTGTTAGTTGCCATCAAAACTTTAATGTTTCCCCGAGCATCAAACCCATCAAGCTGGTTAACAATTTCAAGCATGGTGCGCTGAACCTCATTGTCACCACCAACACCATCATCAAATCGAGCACCTCCAATTGCATCAACTTCATCAAAAAACACAATGCATGCCTTCTTTGAACGAGCCATCTACAAGAGACAATTTTAGCAAATGATTGGATTCAATATAAACCATGATCGAAAGATAGAAACCAGTTCTAATATATTTACCTGAAATAGTTCACGAACCATCCTAGCTCCCTCACCAACATATTTCTGAACTAGCTCACTTCCAATAACCCTTATAAAGCAAGCATCAGTCCTATTAGCCACAGCCCTGGCTAAAAGGGTTTTCCCAGTTCCTGGGGGACCATAACACAGAACACCCTTTGGAGGATCAATCCCAAGCTTGACGAATTTCTCTGGATGAAGCATGGGAAGTTCAACAACCTAGCAGGGAAAAAATTAAAAAGTTAGAGAAAAATTCTTTTGATATTGCTAACTGTGTGCATAACTTAATAATTATGTACAATGAGTAGAATTTCAATGACTTACTTCACGCATCTTTTCAATTTGGTCCTTACAACCTCCAACATCATTATACGTCACATCAGGCTTCTCTTCAACAGTCATCATGGTTACACTTGGATCAATTTTTGGAGGCAAAGGAATCTGAATCTGATACTTGTTTCTATCAACCCTGCAATGATAAAACAAAGTTCAAACAACAAGCAGACAACATGGCAAAGTGCTTCTCTTGTTCCCATAGTTAATGCTTTAGCATCAAATTAATTATTACTTATAGGAAACATACCCAACTCGCATCCCTTCCTCTATGTCAGTGGGGGAAACCTTGTCTCCTAACCCAACAACAAACTGTCAAAACATCAAAGCAGAAGGTATATTAGACCCAACTTGGCAACTTCAAAACAGAAAAACAAAATAGCATTTTACAAAACACAAGACAATTGATCAGCAAATGATATATTTTGTTTTGCAAGATAAAGGGAGATAGGATACTAAAAATCTCTACAGAAAATGGTGGCTGATATCAGTCAACAATTGTAAGCTAATACAAACTGGAGCTATATCATAGACTAGACCGGAAATAAGAGATGAGAAACTAAGTTTAGCCAAAATATCAGATAGAAAAGGCATATATAAAAAAGATTGTTAAAAAATAAAAATATAGGCACCTTTGCAATTTGTTTCACATTAATAACATATTTGGCATCTTCAGAGTTTGGATTTATGATCTTTGTGCAACGTGCTACCTGTTCAATAAAATAACCAAAGTCAGTAATTCCTACAAATATCCAGAACACTTGGAATAAATTCTACCAAATAACACAAAAAATAATCACCTGAAGAGGCTGCTCCTCCTGCATCATTTGCTTATCTGAAACAAGATCCCACTGGCTTGGTGCAGCTAAACCAGTATCAGACTCCTTTATACCTATTATAACACCAAGAAGCTAACATCTAAGGAGGTGTGCAAGAGTTTATAGCATCCACTCTATCAAATTAGAACAACCAACCAACATAAAATATAAATGCAACAAAAATAGAACATCTACATAATAACCATTATTAACCGTTCCTTTATTTTTATTTCTGGCCAATGCTTGATAAGCGCAAAATAATGCTATCACTATTTGATAAGACATAATAAAATTAAGTGATAGCAAAATACCCAACTAATGGGCCACTTGTAAGTTGTAACCCATCAAAAAGAAAGAAAAAAAGAAGTAAAGGGGCAAAAGCTGCACAAGACTCCTCAAAAAATGATAAAAGTAAAGAAGTATTTTTCCTTAATTTAAACAGTTAAAATGAACTACCAAGCTCAATAACAAAATGAAGTAACAAGCAAAACCTTTTGCACATACCACATAGGTCATTTACTTTCTTGGCCATATCTTTGATTTCCTTTTCCACCCTTTTTATGCTTGTGGAGTAGGGTCCCAAACCCTGCGGAAACCAAAATACTGTATAAATAGCCGTTTATAATTATGAATATACTAATATACTAATGATTATAAAATCATTGGGCACAGATAAACATTTTCAGCCAATAAACTATAAGGAGAAGCTGAAAAAGGGAAATCAATAGTCAACACTCAAAAAACGAGTAAAACATCATGCAAACTATAAGTATTACTCAGCTTTGTATATTACAATAACAGATCCAAGAGACTTCAAATCATCAACACTTCGTACTTAGCCAGACACATCAGTAGCACCTTAGCAACTCCTGATTAAACCTAATTCATTGACATAACTATGCAAGCAATAGCTCCATAAAAATTTTGAAACCTGAAATCTGTGTGTATCTACATCATGACTTATGAAGTTATGAACAAGTAACTACCATAAGCACCAATTATACAAGCCCAAAACCATCATTCTTAAATACGTAACGTCCAAAAATCTATCGAAAGCTTTATTCCTTCATATTTCGGAGCAAATCCTAAACTACCGAGAGTTCCAAATCAATAAAAATTTCAAAGTTACGTACTTTAACTGACTCTACGATCCAAGATCAGAATTAAGTGAAACTAGGTCAGCACAGTACATTTCCCCCGAAATACTGGGCAATTAGAATCCATTCGCAGCATAGTTGAAAATAAAATACATCACGATGCATTTGGGATGGCAGAGAAATGGCAAAACACAAGTAGAAATACTCAATTATTACAAAAACAAAGATCTGCTCAGCCTAAAACAGAAAAGGTAACTTAGAAAATTAGGGTTTTGGAGAGAAAGAAAAAACGCACGTAGGTTTTGAGGAGGGCGATGTCATCTTCGTCAAGGGGTCGAGGGTTCTTCTCGTCCTTGAGATCGTCTTCGTGTTCAGGCGCCATTGATAAAACTGTAATTTTCTGGGCAAAGTTACAAACTTTTCTTCAGAGAGAAGAGAAAGCCAAAGGAATTTTATTGAACTTGTAATGGGGTTCAGCTATGCCTATGCCCTTTTATGTGAAGCCTGGGGAACTCGATACAAATAACTTCATATTATATTATAAAAAAACTTAACTTTTTGAGCAAGATGTTGATATTTTGAAATGTAAACTGTTATGTGATATGTTTTGTAATATATTTTGCTAATTTTATATTTTTTTGTTTATGATAAAATAATAAAAATATGTTATATTATCAATGGATATATCAAAATATGAAAAAATGAAAAGAGAAGAGTTGGAATAGAATTCAAAATATTGTTGCATATGTATATTTACATGTTTATTAAAAATATTTATCACAAAATATAAGCATATATTAATAGTGACAAGTTAATCATAGATATTTTGAAAAGTGAACATCAAAAGAGGTATTGTTTTTATTAATAGTATAGATATACAAGTATACATATATTATATAATATAATATCATATATTATACATTATAGATATAATTAGACAATTATGTATGTTGGATAATATTTTAAAGTAATTTTTTGCTGAAAGTTATAAGATTGATCTAATGTAAAATATATCTTTGAGAAATAAGAGGGTATGGTTTCAAGTTCCTCTTATTATATATTGATTTTTATTTTTTTAATTTTAAAATAGGTGTAAGGGTAGAATAAGTATTTTAACAAGTAAACATCAAAAGGGGGTATTCCCTTTATTAATACTAGCGACCACACACAGGCGGTGTCGCGCATGTGTATTCGTATTTCTATTTTCTATTTTAATATGTTATAACAATTGTAGGGTTTTAATTTAATATCTTTTGTAAATTTTTATATTTTGAAATATAAATTATTATATGACATGTTTTGAAATATATTTTGTTAACTTTATACTTTTTGTTTATGATAACATAATAAAAACATGTCAGATCATCAATGGATATGTCAAATATATAATGAATATGAAAAAATAGAAAGATGAGAGTTTGGTAAAGTTATAAGGTTGGTCTATCGGTAAAGTTTATGTTTAGGAAATAAGAGACTATGGGTTCAAGTCCCTTTTATGAAAAATTAGTTTATTTTTTTAATTTTAAAATAAGTGTAAGGGTATAATAGGTATTTTAAAAATTAAACATCAAAAGTGGTATTCCATTTATTAATAGTATTATATGACATGTTTTTTAAATATATTTTCTTAATTTTATACTTTTTGTGATAAAAATATGACAGATCATCAATGAATATGTCAAACATGTAATGAATATGCAAAAATTGAAAGATGAGAGTTTGGTAAAGTTATAAGGTTGATCTATTAGTAAAGTTTATCTTTAGAAAATAAGAGACTATGGGTTCAAGTACCTTTTATGACAAATTAGTTTATTTTTTTAATTTTAAAATAAGTATAAGGGTAGAATAGGTATTTTAAAAAGTAAATATCAAAAGGAGTATTCCCTTTATTAATAGTATAGATGAATAAAAATATATCAATTTAATTTTGTAATTTGAGTTTAGTGTTTTTTTTTTAGAAAAAATAGTAGATTCTAATTAATATGTATTTACACTATAAAAGAATTCTAAATTGAATAACAATTCTTTTTTCATACATAACTTTTAATTATTGACAGTAAAGTCAATAAAATTAATGTAAAGTTTTATACTGTGAGGTATATATACTAATTAAAGTCAAATTAATATTATATTAATATATATTTTTAATAAAAAATATTCATATTTATAGATTTATAATTAATAATTTTTATTGATTATTTTAATAATAAATTATTTAAAATTCAAATTCATGCAATTTATTGAGATATACTTATACACTTATTTATTTATTATATGTAAAAAGAAGGATTATATATAAACATGTTACTTTTCGTGAAATTTTTTCTCCCAAATTCTCTTTTCTTTCTTTTTAATTTTAATTTTTATATATATGTACTTATTTATTTCAATTTATAAGACATTAATATTTTTAATTAAAAATAAAATAAATATTTATTATTATTATTATTATACTTTTAAATTTTCTCTGCTTATTTTTAATTTCTTTTATTTTATCTATCATTATTTAACAAAAAATATAATTTAACGACATTTTTAATATATTTATATTATTTGTCATATTTTATATATTACGTATTTATTTGACATATGTAAAAATTTATTTATTTATTTATTTATTTATTTATTATTATTATTATTATTATTATTATTATTATTATTATATAAAACAATGTAACGTCACTCTCACAAAAAAGAAATTATCTTACATATTTAAATTTATAAAAAAAATTAAAATAATTAAGAAGATCAATATTTATTATTATTATTATTTAAAAATTAAATTACAACAACACCCTTAAAGTTTAATAAAATTATATATGTATTTCTTTTTAAACTATTACTTTCACGTACATGTAATGTTAAAATGTAAAAGTGTATAAATTTGAAAAAAATATTAGTATAATATTTTAAAACATATAAAAGAATGTTAGTATGAAAATAAAAAATAATGAAATTATATGTTTCTTTTTATGGGCAAAAAATATTAAAAAACAAAGTTACATACAAAAGAAGAATGTTACTTAGAAGCAAATATCCAAGAACCGAACTCCCACCCAGAAACAAACATGCATTGATACAATTCTGTCAAAGGCTACATAAACCATCATGGACATTTTTGCAACCAACATTTAACCAATAAATACAATTTCTAAATTAAATTTACATTTATACAGTTACCTTAATTAAGACAAATATGATAGTTTATTTGGTATAATATTTTCTCTAGTGCGTTGTTATAATTTGCTTTTATTATTAATATTACCCTAATATTATAATATTATATATTATATTAAATACCTATCTATCTATTATCTATAAATATATAATTTTGAAGCAATAGTTATTTTTCCTGTGAAGGAGACAAGGAAACGGTAGGTATGTTCACTCTTGAATAAGAAACAGCGAAAAACATACTTATCTCTATCATTTCATGTTGTCATTCCTCCTATTTATACATTTTGTATTAAATAATAACAATCTAGATTTAAAATATATTTTATTATTTTAATATTTAATTTTTATTTTTATTTATTGAGTAGGGATGGAGAACTAATATTCTCTCTCACCTTCTTCTATTGACAACCGTTAATTATACTTTTTTTAAAATAATTGCATAATTACATAATATTAAAATATGTTTTTGTCTTTCAATTATTTTATTTATATTTTAATATTTTTTAAAATTAAAAATACGTTTCTTTATCATATCAATTTATAATATAAATAATATTATTATATACAAAATAATTTATCTTTTTTTTTTGTAATATACTAAATTTGATCTACATGATAACTATTTCTATTTCACGGGTATCATGGTTTTTTACATACAAATCTACTTCATATTTGCTTTTACTCAAAGATTTTCTTTGTACTGTTGTAATCTTACTAATCACAACAAAATATAGTTTAGACTTGTATAAACAATATAGTCACAGTATAAAAATTGATAGCTTAATAAAAATAACTTTAATAAATTAAATGTTTGTTATACTATCTATTTACTTATAAAATCTGCTAAAATAACTAAATCACCCGTGCCAATACCGTGCTACTTATAATTAAAAATTCTAATAGGCCTTTTTATTCTTTGGTTTTCAATTTTATGGAGCCATTATTTTTCAATTTTATATTTTTTTTATTCTTCAACCTATCCTATAAAATAACTAGACCAAAGTAGACAATTTATATATATAATCTATAATATATAAAACAATAAAAAGAATATTTTCATTTGTACTAGAGATGATAAATAAATCTGTTTATAAGTAATTTTCGAACTCACTTTCAATAAGTTGACAAGAAATTCTCAATTTGACCAGGCATGAATATAGATATAGGGAATACCCCTTTGTTTAATCTGGGATGAAGATATACATACATATTAATTAACAAAAACAAATTACAAATATTCATTTATCTTTTAAAAAAAAGTTTGATATTAATTAACAAATTACAAATTTTGCATTTATTAAATAATTTTTAAATTAATATAATTATATTCAAACAATTTATTTTTTATTATAAAATTATTATAATTTTTTCAGATATGGAACAGGTACAACTATACCCGATATCCGACGAGGATGAAAACATAAATCTCATAATGAGTATGGGAGAGAATAAGAATGAGTTTCAAAAACAAGATAAGAATAAGAATGTCATGTATCTCCGTCCCGCCTCTATACTTATTTGTCTCTTTACTTATTTTAATTTTGTTATACCTTTTAAATTCATTTGTTATTTCATTTCAACCTCCAATAGTTTATTAGCGTTGTTTTTAAATCAGATTTTGAATTTGATACAAAAAGTTAAAATACAGTATTTATATTTTATTTGCAAAATTTCTATTAATATAGACATAAAAAAATATGCTAAGAGAATGTCAAACTATTTCTTTTCCCACAATAACATCCTTTCTTATTAGAAAAGTCATTACATTTTCTTTACGTAACAGTAAGACTCTTTTAAAAAGAGTATGACAAATCCATGCATTATAATTGTAATAAGAGATAATATAACCAAAAAATAAAAATGAGAGAATATGTCATATAACATGTTTCTAAGTTAAATATGTAGCCTTAATCATGCAAAATGCGATAAATAAATTAAAGAGAATAACATACAAAATACAAGAGAAATGACTAAAATGAATATGACTCTGTTAAGTTTTTTACAACTAAGTTTCCACCCATACTATGCCAGGAAATGTTAGACTTTAAAGAGACAACATAAAAGAAAGGTGAGTAACATAAAACTAAAATGTTAAGATGTACGTATGTATGACTATACAAGAAAAGAGAATACAGAATTATTTATATATACAAGAAAAGACCTATGTAACACTTCGATTGAAGAATAACACCATCTTTTTTCTCATTTTATTATCGATGTTGCAAAACAGCATCTCTAGTTTCATTTTATATTTCACAAATTTTTAATTTTCAGACAAAAATGCTGCAACAATACAAGCTACAAATTTATACAATTGAACTACACTATGGAAGATAGTTATTGCAATATTCAAAAAACAAAAATATTCCCCAGTAACAAACGGTTAACTCTAAATCAGTTAGTATCCGCCAAAAAATATGGGCGAAAGTTTATGGAAATCCGGAGTAGATTGAATAGAAAATTCCAATGGAATTGCATTACAAAACTGATGATTCAGAAAGTAGACTTCTCATATTTTATAACATCTTTGGTGTTCAAGTCATAGAACTTGCAAATGTTCTCGATGGCATGATGACTGAGACCGTCTTGACCATCTTGTAAACGAATAAGATTCTCTAGCTCTTTTGATGGCCGCAACACCTATATGATTAAACAAAATGAGAAAGGGAGATGTGACTAAACAACAAATTCCACAAAAGATAGTATTATTATAACTACTTCAAGTCTATTTTATGAGAGAGAAAGGAAAACATAACAATATCATCATATGTTGGTTAATAATTGGACTATAACTACATGCTAGAATGTTGTTAACACAATTTAGACAACAAAAAATTGTTCCCTTCGATTTTGATATTGTTTTAGAGTTTAATTACTACACACCATCAACATATAAAAGAGTTGTACAATGATGTTATACACCATCAATATATAAAAATGGTATACAGTCACTCACATTCAATCATAATCTTTCATTTATGGTAATTTTGTTGAATATAATCATTACTACTTTAAAAGTCACATAAATGAAAAATCATGATTGAATGTCAGTATAAAATTTTTTACATTGAAAGTGTATACCAATTAAACTCATACAATAAAGTTAAAACTATAGTGAGACATAATTATTGCCGATGTTTTTTTATGTGCAAATTATGAAACTGTTGTGATAATTATATACGAAGAAAATGCATTGACATGGTTATGAAACTTGTAGCACAATTGTAGTTTGGCACCGACCTCACCCTCACCCTCCCCTGACCCCAAACACCCTACCCTCTCTTTTGAAAGTAAATTGACATGGTTTGCAAATTGCAAATCACAACACTTAAATTCTTCAAAACCTAATACAAGAATATTGTAAATTAACACAACAAATGAATATTCCAAAAGCATAAAAAGGAAAAGTAGGTTTAGTTCATGCATATTTGAAGTATGCAAGGGAGTTATAAGGTTAGCCAATTCAAATCACAGGATTTAAATCTCTCCCATTAACAATGGAGAATGAAAGAGTGAGAAGTCGTAGGATTTAAATCTCTCCCATTAACAAACTAACATTTGTCGATAAAAAAAAATAATTATGAACACACCAATTCAAAGTATAATCAATGCATATATGTAAAATTGTTTTTAACCCAGCCTTGAAATCACTATTGCTTCCCCCCATATCTCAATTAATACTAGAGCAGAATGTATAAATACTTACCCAGCAATCATGTGAATGGCTTTCACTTTTAGAGTCCTTATGCTCAGTATCCTTTTCACCTCGGTAAGTGTTTGAAGTCTTGCTGCCACCTGAGACTAGTTGATACAGCTTCTCACTTCCCTAATTAAAATTAAATAAAACAAAGAGAATTATGCATAATTCAAGATAAGTGGAGTCAAAATCCACGCATTATATAAAGAAACTAATCCAAACCAATGATTACATCAATTTGGGATAACATAAAAACACAACGATAAGAAAAATAAAAAACATGAATGGTGATTGGATTGATGCTAAAATAGAATCCTGGGTCTCAAATAGTGATTCGATTAATGATAAAGAAAGAGAATTCTTGATTCAGTTTTCTCTAACAAATTGACAACTATACAACAATCCATATTACTGTGTTGCAAAGTAGGGTGTTTGGTTTTTGATTTTTTGTTTTTGTTTTGTTTTGTTAGGTTTCAAGCTCACCGCTCATGACAAACCTTGTTTATGTTAATCTTGTGCTTTTTTTTTTACCAGGAAGGCATACCTTACCTTGTGCTTTTCTAAATCTATCAATAAAATTTATTTGGCTTATTAAAAAAAATATGCAACTATTTAAATTTCTCCCAAATTAAATGATGCTGCTGTAATTACAGTACCAGCTCCCTACATTTGAAACATACATAAATGGAGAAATTAAAAAAAAAAAAGTAGTTGAATACATAGTGAGAATAACATATAATTATCTCAATCCTTCAAGATTTTTATGAGTAACCAGTGTCCATTACCAGTTTGACAATTTTACCGATCTTGACAAGAATACAACATCTATAAAACAGGGCATTCTTTTAGATAGAATTAGAAAGTTAAGACAAACATGAACAGAAGAAAGTCCTTGCCTGTGACAGCAAAAGACACATTAACACAAATGACAGAGGAAACGATTAAAAAAAAAGAGATTGCAGGGTCTGTGCAAAAGTTAGCATTAGTTCAACCTGCAGGGCCCTCCAATGAGAATAAGTGCGAAATAAAACCCAGAAGAATGGAACATTAGGCAAAGGCAAAATCTGCAATGTAAAATTATGACATGGTTATCAATTGATCAAAAAGAATAAATTATAAAGAAAAAATATACAGAATTTCATAAAGGAATAATATATTGGTATTTGGTAATTAACATTCACTGAACACATACGTACGCTAAATGCAGAGGTCAATGGAATTAACGAAACTGAACCATAGAAGTAATTCCGGTGGATAATTGCTCCCCTGAAAAGATAAAACTTAAAATTAAATTAAATCACAAGTAGCACATTTCAGGTTAACATAGAAAGTTATTTATTCCAGCGCCACCAATAGAATAAGGGAGGAGCTTGAATTACCTAACAGCAATATGTCTTAGTCTTCGCCTAACAAGTTGAGCGTTCAAACTGCAAATTTATTATAATTGTTATTGTCATATACTTATACAAGCTTGAAAATAGAAAAGCAAAACTATCTGTAATTCTAAATTGTCGTCCTTCTTCATTCACATTACGTTCCTACATATAATTTTCAAATGCAAATTTTATCCCATAGTGTTTAAAGTAAGGAATACAGAAAAGCAAACGAGTGCTGCCAAACAAGTATAACTGCAATATTTAAATGAAAAACGAAGATAAGAACCACCCGGAAAAGCCTCTAAACGGAAAGCATACATATTTGTATCCCTCAGTTAACACTGTTCCATTGTTCAGCTAAGTGTTAAAGAATTGAACAATGTGAAAAAAGCTAAATGAGTAAAGTAAGAGCAGCATGATCAGTTAAACATAGTAAGTCAGTAACCACAAATGAACAACAACAAAAGAGACACCAAGAAGAAGAGTAGAAAATTTCTATAGTAAAATTAAAACTCCAACTAGAAAAAAACAAAATGGCACCAACCTTGACGGGTAAATGATTTCAACACTAGTGATGTCCTTGGTTATGGACTTCAAAAATATCTCAGAGGGCTTAACCCGCGACAAGAGCCACAGCCCCAACCTGCAATTCAAAACCTCGAAATGAAGAACAGACAAAAAATGAACAACTTGACCAATAAACAAGAAAACAAAACAGACCCATGAATCTTCCTCTTGAAGGACCCATCGGGCGCTTTCTCCAAGCCAATCCAAGCAGTATCCATCTAGGACCAACAACAAGTGAAGATTAAAAACAAGATAGCCGGAAAGAGAAAAAGACAAGAAAAGAAGAGAATGGGACCTTGTTGGCGATGTAATCCACAAAGAGCTCAGCTTTGGCGTTAAGGGGTTTGGCAGCAACGTTGACGTTGGCCCATAAGTCCTTGAGGGTTGAAGGGGTTTGAGATGAAGCAGGGGTAGCAGGGAGAGAGTGATCGATGGTTCTGCTGAAGCACCAGTTCCTGCCTCGTATTGGGAAGACGACCAATTTGGCTCTCATGATGCGAGTACCCTTTGTACTAAAACCCTAGAAAAGAGGAATATGGTTGTGAAGATGAAATCTTGAAGGGGAATCGGAATCCAGGGCCGGGTAATAAGAATGTGGGTTGGAGAAAGGAAATAGATTGGTGAAAGGGAAAGAAGAAAGGTGTAAGGCGGCGTGGATTGTGGTCCAAAGAGAGCAACCTAGTCGGAGGAATAGGAATGAACAGTGACAGTGGTTTATGAATGGAACTGAAAATGGAGATCGAAGAAAACCAACAGCTTTTGGATGATATCTGGGGAACAATATAACAGAACAAGTCCAAGGTTTTGTTGCCTTTGGTGTAGGCTGGACTATTAACTGCAATTAATTATATCAACACTTTTCTTCTTTCTTTTTTTTTTTACAGAATATCACAAGACTTCTTTTTCTCTTTCATGTAATATCTCCTTCCTAGTTTCTACTATACAATTATTTAGAGAGAAACACTTATAAATGTTCAGTATAAAAAATTTTATATAACAGAATTGTTAAACTCTTTTATATCAGAAGATATATGTGTTAAGCTATTTATTTATTACATCTCATCTTTCTTTTTTTTTATTCAATTCATGTTTCTGTATAACAAAGATGTTTTAATTTTTGTCTTTAATTTTTTTTATTTCTCTTAATTTTTTAAATGGTTCCTACACTTTTTAATTTTGACAACCTTTATGTCATGACATTAAAATGCCATCACATTTCATGTTATAGAAAAAAATCATATAATCATTTAGTAACTTTGGGATGTAACTTCACCTTTCACTTATTTTATATAGTTGGATTAATCTAATAATTAAAATTATGTCATCTTATATGTATGAAGTTATTCACCAAAACTGTTTAAAATATTCACTCAAAAAAAATGTATAAAGTTATTTCATATATTAAGTTTTCAGATTATGTTGTATTTATGGCAGAGCATGTGATCATGTCATCATTGTTCAGTTTCATGGATGTCCTGACATTAGGGTCTATTTAAAAAAATATTAGTATTAATGATCGAAAAGAAAAGTAGGACGAAAAAAAATCCCTATTTTACGGGGATAAAAATTTATTAAACATATTTTTCTATATTGAGATATGTTTGATTCCGTGGAAAGAGATATAATTAAAAAAAATGTAAATACATGGGTTGTTTAATTTGAGAAAAATGCAAGCAAAAAAATATTGAAATTTCTTCTCTCTTTATTTAATTTATTATGAAAATAATAAATAAAAATAAGATTATAAATAAAAAAACTAAATTAAGCTAACCTATGCTTAGATAAAAAAATTTACAAATACAAAGATTTTGAAATGTTTTTAATTCAAAAGATTTTATTTTTTAAATTTTTTTATTTAAATAAGATAATTCAAATTTAATGAATTTTAATTTTTTAATGTAAGTAAACTACTTCAATTTCTACTAAAAACTCACTTCAATATTAAATAATATTTAATAATTAAAAAATATTGATTAATGATATTTTTAAATCGAAATTTTTTTGCCAACTTTTGCAAAAGTTATTTGTCGATCAAAGTTTTCAAACACTATTGGGCAAAACTTCCCCTAATTATATATTAGGACAGTGTGAAATAACTCACAACATGATAACTGACACACTAGAGGGCAAAACTTCCCCTTATTGTATACCTCTACAATAAGGTGGAATTGAACATAATATGGTGGACTCAAATCAGGTCATTAGCGCACCTCTCATATTACTGGGGAATAGGTCATATTCTCATGGATAACACTTTATAACTCTTCATGTCACACTGGTTAGTTTTAATGTATCTCCCACAATGTTGTAGGATATTTTAAAGTGCTATGGTTGGCTCATCAAAATTCTATATACCTCATACGCACAATTCCAACAAATAAGGTGAGATCAATCATAAGAGTAGGGACCCAAATGTGGTCATCAACGCACTTCTACATGGTATAGGCTACAGTTCTATGTCTAATGTTCTAAAGTTCTACATGTTATATTAGAGTTTCAGAAAAATTTGTCATAAGTATGTGGAATAGGTCACAATATTTTAGCTATAGAAGAGTGAATTTAAGTTTAGTCATCATCACACCTACCATGATACTATAGAGTAAGACAAAATATTATGACTAATACTTTAGTGTTTTGCATGCTGAAAAATAACTTCAACCAACATAAAAAAAAATAAATCTGATCGACATATCCTGAGAAAATATTAACAAAAATTACTCTCGCCAACGTTCACCAAATAACGATGTGGGTCGATGACAACAAAAAATGTTTCAACTACTATAAAAAAATCAACCGGCTTTAATGAAAGAAACTAGATTTAAAGAATTTTAAATTTGTATTTTTTAAAAAAAATTATAATTATACCATTTCAATTAATGAAAATAAGTTATGGTATCTCGTGTTCCAATAACGAAAGAGGTAGGAGGGCTAATTACAAGCGAGAATAAAAACTTTCAATGGCGGGAATGCGATTGAGATTCACCTGTGCTTTGGTTAGTGCAGATCCAATGAAGGTTGGAGCAAATCCAAGGTTCTTTGATGGCTTCAGAGACAATCACCCACCCCCACACCTAAATTAACACTCACTTTATAATCCGATATTGCTTTTCAATTTTACAATTTTCATTGCACTATTTTTATTTTCTTTCAAATAATATTTTGATCTGAAAATTAGTGTATTTTTTATTTTATTTTTTTTAAAAAAAATAATTTGATTATTTGAATTTTTTATTTTTTTTATTTTAATTTATGGTTTCAAACAACAATTTTATTTTTAGTTATTAGTTTCAAACAACAATGTTAATTGATTTTTAAAATTCAAGACTTAACATGTTACTGAGAAATATAAAGCAATAATTTTATATAATATTTTTAAAAAATTAATATCTTATTTATTGAAAATCTTTATAACATGTTACATTTTTTTTTTTAAAAAGCTAAGCATATATTTATTAGGAGAAACAAATTGTTTCTTAAAATACAACCTGATTACAAGGTCATCGGTATGCTAATGGGACATATCATGACATATTCATCTATCTCACACAATCTAGGGTTAGCATACTAATCAGAAAAGACACACCCCCTATTAAAACCAATGGAATATGAAAGTCATCTCCACGATAGTGTCTTTATGAGCATCAAAATGTCAACAGAATCCTTCAGTACGTTATAAAGAACAATCTGATTTCTAGTAATCCAAATTCCCCAACACCCAACCAGCCAGAACACATATCTGGACTTCTTCTTTCGCTTACCAACCACCCATGCTAATGACGAAAGGAACAGTTGATACAAATCCCCCGGAATAGGTCCTCGAATCCCCAGCCATCTAATAATACTGTTCCATACTGATTGAGCCTTGGCACACGTTAGGAATAAATGATTTCTTTCCTCAGTAGCACTGTTGCAAAAGACGCACAGTGTATCCTGGCCTGGGATGTCCACACCTCTCTTCAAGAGATTATCTGTGGTTGGTAATCTATCCAACAATAATCTCCATGAAAAAGCAATCACCTTGGATGGCAGATAATCTTTCCACATTCGTCTCAGATCTTTAGCTTCCACCTCAATTAATCCGGGTGTGGACTGTTGAGAGGGCAAAACCGAATAGACCTCCGCCACTGTGAAACCCCCATCTGTACTAGACGACCAACTTTATCTATCGGACCTATGCTCCACTGTTACCACTGACTGCACCATACTTTGTAAAATAGTAAGTTGGTCCTGTTCCCATACAAATAACTGCCTTCTCCAGACCCATATCCACCCTCCTGAGACTCCCTTTTTGTCGCTAATGGTGGTGCCTTTATCTACCGCTAGTCCATATAACCTGGGAAACTTAAGACTGAGCGGACTATCTCCTAGCCAATTCTGCTCCCAAAAGAAGGTATCGTTGTCGTTCCCTACTATTCTGCTGACATTATTCGCAAACCAGCCTGGTATCCGCACATTCGGTCCGTCTATAGCCCATACATCCCTCCACCACTGTGATGCTGAAGATAGTTTCTCCTGTTTTTGATTGAGATTATATGTCTGGCCGTATCTGCCCTTCAACAAACTTGCCCATATAGCGTTTTTATTTGATAATAGTCTCCACCTCCACTTTGCCAGTAAACTCAGATTGAAATTCCGTAAGCACTTTACCCCCAAACCCCCTCTTCCTTTGGCCGACAGACATTTTCCCAGCTAACCCACGCAATTTTGATCTGCTGATCTGTCCCTCCCCACAAAAATGTGCGCTGAAGTCCTGTCATAACTTTTAAGACTTTTTTGGACACCTTGTAAAACGAGAATAAATACAACGAGAATAAATATCCTGTCATAACTTTTAAGACTTTTTTGGACACCTTGTAAAACGAGAATAAATACAACGAGAATAAATACAGCAGAAGGCTAGACAATACTGAATTTATCATAACTAACCTTCCTGCGAAGGACGTATGTTTTGCCCTCCACACTGCCAATTTTCTCTGGAATTGTTCAATGACTGATAACCACATATCAGTCTTTCTAGGATTCGCACCAACCGGAATTCCCAGAAATTTGAATGGCGGAGATGACACAACACAATTCAAGAGATTACTAACAGCTCTTGTAAATGAATCGTCTACATTTAGCTCAAAGAATTTGCTTTTGCTGTAGTTCACCTTTAGCCCCGAGGTCAACTCAAAACCACGAAGAATCACCTTCAAATACCAAACAGATTGCAAATCAGCCTCCCCCATCATAATCACATCATCTGCATACTGCAATACTGAGAACTTTGCCTCATCAACAATACTGAGCTCTTTGAAGAATACCCCTCTCCCTATAGCTGTTCTGAACAATCCAGTTAAGGCTTCCGCTACCACTAGAAACAAAAACGGAGATAGTGGATCTCCCTGCTTCAAGCCTCTCCCCGGCCTAAATTCCTCCGTAGAGCTCCCATTGACTAATACTGACATGTGACTATTCCTGACAATACTCCTCATCCACTTCCTCCAAGTGCATCCGAACCCCAACCTAGCCAACATATAGTCCAGAAAATCCTAATTTACCGAGTCATACACATTCTGGAAATCCACTTTAAACAAGTAACATGGTTTCCTTTTTCGTTTAGCCTAATCCACAATCTCATTTGCTATCAGTAACCCATCCAGGATGGATCTGTCTGGCAAGAATGCTGACTGACACTTAGAGATTAAATGCCCCATTACTTTCTTCATAAAGATTAAATGCTCCATTACTTTCTTCATTCTCAGAGACATCAATTTAGAAACAATCTTTTGAATGGTAGAGATTAAAGAAATTATTTATAACATGTTACATGAAGTGTGGATAATTGTTACTCACCCGTGTGTAGAGGCTTTACTCAATGCAGATCTCGTGATGGTTTTGGTCTTTGAGAATTGAGAATTGAGAATTGAGAGACGAAAACGAAAACGCATCTGGTAATTGAAATATGAAAGGCTCGATAAAAACGTCAATTTGTGATTATTATAAACCTATTTTCTCTAGTTTAATCTCACAATTTTCAACGCATTTCTTTGGTTATAGTTATTTATAGGTCCACTAGCTTTAAATTTCTTTCTCTAACGTAGTAACGTTTCTTACTTACTAAATGAACTCACTTTTTTTGTCTTCCTTCTCTCAACCGTTATATCAAACAAAGCGTCCAAACGTTATTTCTCTCAAGTCATACTTAATATTCAAATTCGAATTCCACATCATTAATTGTCCCAGTCAATATTTGCACATGATGATTATTTATTTAGATAAAACCAGCATATAATATGTGTATTCACATGAATTATTTAATTGATGCGACATTTTTTTAATTATTTAAGAATCAAAACTAATATATTTAAAAATTACAAGGAAAAAATAAAAACAATTGAGCAACTAAAATAATATTTTATGAATTTTACATACATTAAAAACATATTTTACATACACAAACACAATTTAAAACAAAAACGATGTATTTTAAAATTACATAACCAAAATAATACAAAAAATTCAGGATATATATAATATTTCAAGAAACTTTCAACTGGTTTAGTTGATCAACCATTAAGGAAGACAGAGAAAATTACAAGTTCAATCTTCATCCTAATAAAAAAATAATATTACTAACAATATTAACATTTATTCTATAAAAAAATATTTCAAAAATTTTTTAAAAACCTAAAACATATTTTTTCAATAAAAATATTCATGTTAGAAAGAATAATATATTTAATAAAATAGTAAAGTTGCTTATGGAATACTCATCCTAACTCCTAAGTTTTACTTGTGATCAAACCAAAACAAGCAACTAAATTTACATTAAAATTATAAATTTCTAAATTGTTGCGTCTATGTATTCGTATTTCTATTTTAATATATATAACAATTTTAGAGTTTTAATTTAATATATTTTTCATAACATGATAAATATAAATAATTCACTGTGTCATTTTGTGTAAATAATTTTAATTTAATATATTTTTTTGTTTATATTAATATGATAGAAATATGTCGGATAAGATTTGCAATGAATTTGAGAAAATAGGGAGAGAAAAGAGTTTGAATAAAATTAAACATCTTGTCGTGCATGGGTATTTTCACATTCTTGTGTGCAATAATTTTAGTTTAGTATTTTTTTTTATGTTAACATGATACAAATATGTCAGATCATCAATGTATATGAAAAATTTGCAATGACTTTGAGAAAATGGAGAGAGAAAAGACTTGTCGCGCATGTGTGTTCGTATTTTTGTTAAAAATATTTATGATCGACGGTATATATACATTAATGATGTTTAACGAAAATTGATTTATGCTAATGTAGAGCTTATGAAGATGCATATTTATTAATATGAAAGAAGTAACAAAATGTTTAAAAAAGGTAACATAGCCATCAAATGTGGATACCAACACGCATCTTATAAATGTTTTAAAGTAATTTTGTTCTTAAGGTCATAAGATTGATGTAGTGGTAAAATTTACATTTTGTGAGAGAGGTTGTGGGTTTCAAATTCCTCTGACAAAATAATTTATTTTTTAATTTTCAAATATATAGAAGGGTAAAATAAGTATTTTGAAAAATGAACATCAAAAGAAAAAATTCTCTTTATTAATAGTATAGATAATGTAAAATATAATATTATAAATTATTAATCATACATATAGATTATAAATAGTAGGACAACTAAGTATGTTAGATATAAATATAATAACGGTAAATTTGTTCTTAACATGACAAGGTTGATCTAGTGAAAAAATTTATATTTGGTAAGGGAGAGATTGAGTTTAAGTCACTCATATGTTAAAGTAGTTTATGTTTTAATTTCTAAGTAGATATAAAGGTAGAATAGATATTTTGTAAAGTGAACATCAAAAGAAGTATTCCTTTTATTAACAATATAGATTACAACAACAAATGAAATATATTTAATTTCATTCTAATAAGTTAATTTAAATGTTAATATGGTTTGATAATTTTTTTTTTGTGATTTAAAAAATACACACTTTATTATTATCATAAAAATATTTGACAGATATAAAATAAATATTTTTTTATCATAAATAATTTATATTAGGAATATTATTATTATATAATACTCGATTTTAAAAATTAAAAATATATTTTATCTTTCTCATTTTGTTGCATATGCAATATTTCCTATTATATTTCACCTTCTTTCTTCCATTTTCTTTTCTGTTTTATATTAAAAATAATTTAAATTGAAAATAAAAAAATATATTATTAGATTCTTGAAATTTATGCATTTTTATGGTCATATCTAGGCATAAGTTTTCTTTTTTCAAAAATTATGAAAATTAAAAAATATTTAAACGTCAGTTTAGATAACTTCTCATTAAATACATGTAAATAATTAATTGTATGATATTTAAAGTAAAATATCAAATTTTTTGTGTAAGTCAAAGCATTTTATAAATAATAAACTGAAAACACAATGTATTTCTTCCACAAAATAACAGTCAAAGAGAAGTATTTATGTGATACAAAACAAGTCAAATCATGCTCTTGCTACATAAACATAAGGGTTTATTACCTACCCAGCATAAGAATGTGAAACTAACTTAAAATTACAACATCACTCCCACAAATACAGTTGTATAACTTGAATTATGCCTTGAATATCCCTCGCTTTTGCTATAAAGATTATAGCGTTCTTTGTCTTCCATAATTGTCAAACCCCTATAAACCACACCATAAACCATGCATGTTTATGTCAACTAGTATACCAATGATGAAATGGGGCACGTAAAGAACATCCGATGACCTGTCTCCTCTATAGTACTACAAAAACCACATAAATACTCCCTTAACATATGATGCTACGTCTAGGTAAGTTGTACCCAGTAGGTAACCTATATGCATCCAACTTCCATACCAAAAATTGTATCTTGGTCGGCACTTCTTTTACCCACAACACCTTGAAGAAAGGATGAGATTGGTAACTACCTCTCAACACCTTGTATGCCAAGGCCATTGAGTATTGAATAAAATTGTCCGCTTCCCACGCTCACCTATTAGGAACTCCATCTCGCACCACAAATTTATAATTTTCTGATGAATCATTTGTCATTCCCTCATCCCAGGAAAATAGTTGGCGCCACCACACCTACTTCCATTCTCCCCTCACATCTCTCATATCCGCGACTAAAACTAAAGGATTTACCACTAGACAAAACAACTGCTAATAGGTATCACATAAACTCTAATCGCCTAACCATCTATCTTTTCGAAACAACACTTCCTTTCCATCTCCTATACAATGCCTAACCTTTCTTGACCACCAATCCTCTAGCCCCTTCTCACCTTTCTCAATGGAATTTAGAATCGGCCATCACCTAAAGCATTGGTCACCTCTCTCCACCCAATTCTATCAAGATAGCTTTGAGAAGGCTAACCCACCAACTATTTGGTTCGAATCTCACTTGCCATTTCCATTTCCTCAATAACGTTAAGTTTAACGCATGTATATCTTTCAACTCCAAACCAACCTCATCCTTGGTTCTATATATCCTCTCTCAAGACACCTAATAAACTTTCTTTCTACCCTCAGAACCACCCCATAAAGTTTTGAAAAGAGAGAGTGAAGATGAGAAAATAATACCTTTTGCAACCTTGAAGAAGGAAATGAAGTAAATTGGCAGTGCAGACAGTATAGATTTAAGTACAACCAGCTAAAGATAGGTATTTACTTTCCCAGGACACTAATATCTTTTTCACTATCTGCATCAATGGCAACCACGTATTCAAGTGTGACAGATTAACACAAATAGAGAGCTCCAAATAATTAAAAGGAAATAACTTCGACTTACAATTCAGAAGCACTAAAGCTCTTCCTAACTAGACATCACTGATATTAATCTCAATCAATTGGCTCTCATGAAAATTTACTTTTAGCCTCGAGACTAGCTCGAAATTTTGCAATATCGCCTTCATCATCTTCACAGACCTTCAATCCTTCTTAGTCAACAACAGAGTATCATTTGCAAATTGCAAATGAAATATACTAGGTCTACCTCTTCTTATATCAAATTCATTCCATAGACCCTTTGCCACTGCCACCTGAATCATCTGACTTAACCCATTGGTTGCGATAAGGTAAAGGAAATGGGACAACAAATCACCTTGCTTGAAACTCCCTAACACAACAAACTCCTCGAGTAGGGATACCATTGAGTAGTACTAACACTCTTTCTTATGACACATACTCCTTTATCGACTTTATCCATTTGCTTCCAAACCTCATAGCCCTTTTCAAAGTTCACAGTCAAGCATACTAAACCCTTTTTTACTATTCTTTGCGTCATTCACCAACTCATTCACAATAAGATCACTATCAAAGATATGTTTGAGTCTCCGATATAATTGGATTAACACTCATCTTAAACATCTTGCCAACACCTTTGGTAGCACTTTGTACATGTACCTAATGAGGAAAATTGGGTAATAATCTCCAATCTTTAGAGGGTTCTACTTGTTAGGGACCAACGCAATGAAAGAAATGTTTAACCCTTTTACTAGCTTCCCATTTTCATGAAACTTATTAGAAAAAGCCAAGAAGGCATCCTATAACATGATACTCACAGTCCCACACAACTTCCTTGATCTCTTTCGCACTGAATGACCATTCTATTCCTCGTATGGACCATTCATCTAACTATTGAAAAGAATCTCATCTAACCTCAACTGAGTCTTGTTACTCTCATGAAAATGTTTTTCAAGATACTACTTAACTTTCTCCTTCAGACACCCAACCTCCAACACTTTTTGGCATCAAAATTGAGACTCAATGTTTCGTTGAATTGTCTACATTTCATAACAACCTTATGGAAGAACTTAGTATTTGCATATCTTTCTCGCAACCATTTAACTCGAGCTTTTTGAATCCTTAGAGTATATTGTCTTCCCACCAACTTCTTTAAATTTGCCAACTTACACATCTATTCTTGATTCTCTTCCTGTACTAATCTCCTTTTTTTTCAATAAATCCAATTCATGCAACCCTTTTCTTTTCGCTTGGATTTCTTGCTCAATATCCCTAAGGACCTTGTTCTAATCTTTTAACTGCACCTTTAACATTTTCAGTTTCATATTTAAAATATATGTTTTCCTACATTCAACTCTCAACGGACATCTTCGGCCATTAATTCTCCACAAAAGGTTTGAACTTTCTATCGTCAAACTAGTAGTTGAGAGCCTGAAAAGATTTTGGTCCCCAATTCATCTCCCTCACTGATAACATTATTGGGCAATGATCTAATACTCCCCTAGGTAATCCCCATTGTTCCACATTCCCCCATACCTCCAACCATTCTTCTGTTACTAGAAATATGTCCAACCTACTCATTGTATTCCCATTATTCTTATACCAAGTGTATTTCCTCCCATTCATTGGTAAATCCACTAGGCTTTCGTCCTCCAAGAACTCAGCAAACAACAACATTTCCTCTTCTCTATCATGCGTCTTCACCCTTGACACTTAGCCTCACTGAATATAGAATTAAAATCGCTTATAATACACTACTCATTCCTCCTTTCACCGACTAATATTAGACCAACACTTCCTTTTTTCCCCTCCAGATCATAAGGTGCTTATACATTAGCGATAATGATAAATTCCTCCTTACCCATCCACCTCCCAACTATCCCCATAAAAAAAGTCCCTACAAACTTCTCCTTAATAGAAAACTTCCATTTATCCTACATTATTAGTAAACCCCTACACTATCAAGTGACAACTTAAATGGCCACCCAACTTCCTTGGAGCCCTAAAGTAAAAGATCAATTAAATATTAAAATGAAAGATGATACGTGATTTATTACAAAAATAATAGAATGAAAGATGAAGAAGAAAATGAAAAATATGAGAAAATTTAAAATTATACTGATGCATAGTTAATGAAAGGGAAAATATGTGAGGAAAAATATTTTTATTTTTTAAAATTGAGTATTAAAAAGACTAAAATATCTTTTATATAATTATTTAAAATTAAAAATGTTCATTTTCAAGTCATAAATATTTCAGCGTAGTTTGCTAACAACGGAACAAACTCTCATGCATGTGTGTTAACATTCCTCGAAACACATACATACACACGTTTATTAAACTAAAATTAATTTAGAAAGATGTTAATAAACAATTATTTTTTTTCTTGCACCCCTCACTATCTCTTATCTTGTGTTTATTATCATCAAATTTTTAATTTTTTCCTATACTCTCTTGCCAACCTTAATTTTTCAATAATTATTCTCTCTTTTCTCATCTCTCATCAATGTAAATTATAATTATGTATAATAATAATTTAATAAATTTTTTACATAATTTATAAATTATAATTTATTATCATATAATTTATATTTTATAAAAAATTAAAATAAATTTTGTAAATATTAAAATGTTACAAATTGATGATGCCAAAAGTGACAAATAATGTAAATACAAAAGCAAGAAAGCAAAAAGAACAAAACTACATTGACAGAGATTTAAGAGATTCAAGTTTAATTGTAAGAAAGAAAAATAAATTAACTCTTTTATTGTATAAAAGAATCTCTACGAATTTGTATAAACTTAGTTTGGCAAGATATGTTTTTATTAGTTCAAAAACTTTGAACTGGTAATCGATTACCAGGATATGTAATTGATTACCAGAGAGCTTGTTTATTCAAATTCTAAATTCAAAAGTGACAATGGCACAATTTAAATCATGTAATCGATTACCATTTTATGTAATTGATTACCAGAAAGCTGTTATCACAAAATTTCGAAAAGTCACAACCTTTCACGAAAAGGCACAATTTTTTGAATTGTGTAATCGATTACCAGTATATGTAATCGATTACCAGTGGTTATTACGAAAAGTTTGAAAAGTCACAACCTTTCATGAAAGAACACATCCCTTTGGTTTTAATACTATAAATAAGTGATTTTATTCTGTTTCAAATAACGAATTTTTCCAATCTTTTACAGAAAATAAACCCTTGCTCAAACACTTGCAAATTCGGAAAGAGTTCTTATAGGATCTTTAAATTGTATCATTTACTCTTTAAGAGAGTTTCTTATTCTTCTTCTTCTGATTACTCACTGATTGTATTCAAGAGAGTTCTTGAAGTGAGAAAAGGAATCTCAAACACAGGGAGAGGGCTCCCAAGGTGATTGATGATTCGTTCATTTGTAAAGTGATTTACAAAGTTAGTAAACGCTCGAGTGGGGTTACTTGAGGACTGGATGTAGGCAAGTGGATTGGCCGAACCAGTATAAAAAAGGTTTGCATATTTCTCTTCCCTATACTCCTATCTATTTATTCTGTTTGCATTTTCAAATACTTCACTTTCATTTTTAAATATTCTAATATATAATCAAAAAGAAAGAAAACTAAATTTAAATTTTGATATACTTAATTAACCCCCCCTCTTAAGTAAACTGAGGTCACTTGTCTAACAAGTGGTATCAGAGCAGGTAATCTTGAATAAGGCTTAAAAGCCTCAAGAATCAAATGGCCTCAAATTTTCTCTTTCCTGAAGGCAACTCGATAAATAGACCTCCTATCTTTAATGGAGAGGGCTACCATTATTGGAAGACCCGAATGCAAATTTTTATAGAGGCAATAGATTCAAATATATGGGATGCTATTGAATTTGGTGCATTCATCCCTACAATGCAAGTAGAAAATAAAATTGTAGAAAAACCTAGAGAACAATGGAATGAAGATGATAGAAGAAGAGTTCAATATAATTTAAAAGCCAAAAATATAATCACTTCTGCACTAGGAATTTATGAATATTTTAGGGTGTCAAATTGTAAGACTGCAAAAGAAATGTGAGATATATTAGAAGTAACACATGAAGGTACTAATGATGTCAAAAGATCTAGAATAAACTCTCTCACTCATGAATATGAACTTTTTAGGATGAATCAAAATGAAAATATACAGGACATGCAAAAAAGATTTTCACACATATAATTAATCATCTTGCATCTTTAGGAAAAGTTTTTCCAAATGAAGATCTTATCAATAAGGTTCTAAGATGTTTAAGCAGGTAGTGGCAACCAAAAGTAACAGCAATTGCAGAATCCAAAGATCTCTCGACAATGTCTCTTGCCACATTATTTGGAAAACTTCAAGAACATGAACTGGAATTGATGAGACTCAATCAACATGAAGAAAATGATAAAAAGAAGAAAAGCATTGCAATCAAAACCTCCTCATCCACCCATGAAGAAAAAGACAAGGAAAATTCAAATGATGATCTAGATGATGATGAAGGCTTTAGTCTTTTTGTGAAAAGGTTTAACAAGTTTCTAAGAAATGAAGGAAAGAAAACAACATTCAATACAAGGAAGAAAGGGGAAAACTCAACTTCCACCCCAAGATGTTATGAATGCAACCAACCAGGACATCTAAGACTAGACTATCTCCTATCTACAAAGAAAAATTAGAGAAATCTAATAAAACAACATTCAAGGAAAACAAAGGAAAGAAGACATATATCACTTGGGAGGAAAATGACACTGATTCATCAAATGACTCCGACAATAAAATTGTGAATCTTGGTCTCATGGCCGGAGACTATGATAACGAAGAAGAGGTAACCTCCTCTAACCTTGAAACTTCCTTTTCATTTGATGAACTTCAAGAAACATTTAATGATTTGCATAAAGAATCATTAAAACTTGCAAAACTAGTATCATTTTCTAAGAAAACAATTTCAAACTTAGAGGCAAAAATTTTAAAATTAAATAAAGAATTAGAGAATCTTAGATCTGAAGTTAACACACTAGAATTAAATTCAAAACAACCAATTGAAAGCAATATAGAAAATAAATCTCATTCATGTGCATCATGCATTAAATATAAAGAAGAAATTGTTAATCTAAAAATCACACTTGCTAAATTCACTTCGGGCAAGAACAATTTAGATATTTTATTAGGAAAACAAATATGTATCTTTGATAAAGCAGGAATAGGATATAATCCTTTAAAACAATAGAAAATGTATTAAAATTTCTTTGTATCCACTCAAGCAACTACTTCTCCATTTTTTACATGCTTTTATTGTTGCAAGAAAGGACCTAGTGCATCAACATGCCATTTTAGGAAAAACAAAAATTACAATAGCTACATGATATGGGTTGCAAAAGGATCCTCAATTAAAACTAACCCACAAGGACCCAAGAAAATTTGGGTACCAAAATCATGTAATCTATTTTGTGTTTAAAGGAATCTTTGAAAAAAAAAAACGGGTACATTAATAGTGGTTGCTCAAAACATATGACGGGAGATACTTCAAAGTTTCTCATCTTGAATCCCAAGAGCAATGGACGTGTAACTTATGGAGACAACAACAAAGGTAAAATTCTAGGGGTCGGAAAAATCGGTACGAATCTCTCTACCTCAATAGATAATGTTTTGCTTGTTGATGGACTTAAACACAACTTACTTAGCGCAAGTCAATTATGTGACAAAGGTTTCCTAGTATTCTTTGATTTACATAAATGTGTTATTGAAAGTAAAAATGATAAGAAAATTACTTATGAAGGAAAAAGGATTAACA
Source organism: Psophocarpus tetragonolobus (assembly GCA_037954015.1). Taxonomy (NCBI): domain Eukaryota; kingdom Viridiplantae; phylum Streptophyta; class Magnoliopsida; order Fabales; family Fabaceae; genus Psophocarpus; species Psophocarpus tetragonolobus. The sequence goes on along the minus strand of CM075693.1, from coordinate 52,275,699 downwards.
ATGTATATATGATAAATCTAGATAAAATGACAAATCATACTCGATGTCTCATAAGTAAAGAAGATGAATCTTTGTTGTGCTATAGAAGAATTGCTCATATAAACATAGAACATCTAAATAGACTAATTTCAAAAGATTTAGTAATAGGATTACCTAAAATCAAATTTGAAAAAAAAACAACTTTGTACACATGGATCTTTTTGGTCCTTTGAGAACTATGAGTTTTGGAGGTAGTTATTATGCCCTTGTAATCGTAGATGATTACTCTAGATTCATTTAGACATTATTCCTTCCTCATAAAAATGATGTCTTTCATGCATTTAAGAAATTTGCTAAAATTGTTCAAAATAAAAAGGAACTCAAAATTACTTCAATTAGGAATGACCACGAAAGAGAATTTGAAAATAAAAACTTTGAATTATTCTGTAATGAAAATGGAATTGATCATAATTTTTCTACACCAAGAACTCCTCAACAAAATAGAGTAATAGAAAGGAAAAATAGATCATTAGAAGAATTAGCAAGAACCATGCTTAATGACATAAAACTTCCAAAATACTTTTAGGCTAAAGCCGTCAATATTGCATGTTATACAATGAATAGAGCCCTTATAAGACCTTTTTTTAAAGAAAACACCTTATGAACTTTACAATGTAAGAAAATCAAATATTTTCCATCTTCACATATTTGGATATAAATGCTTCAGATAACTTAGGAAAATTTGATGCTAAATCAGATGAAGGAATATTTCTGTTGTTTTTTATGAATCTAACAATCTTTTGTCAAGAAAGGATATGCTTAATGATGTAATAGAAACTCTACAAGATACACACATTCATGAAGAAGGTCATAAAAGTAAGAAAGAAGAAAGCAGTACAGATTCCATACATCAAATGAATCAAACCAGTTTGGATATTCCAAAGGAGTGGATAACCTTAAAGAACCATCCTCTTGATAATATCATTGGAGATATTTCAAAAGGGGTAATTACTAGATACTCTTTTAAAGATGTATGCAATAACATGGCTTTTGTATCTATAATTGAACCTAAAAACATAAATGAAGCCTTAATTGATGAAAATTGGATCATCGCTATGCAAGAAGAATTAAATCAGTTTGAAAGAAGCCAAGTATGGGAACTAGTTGCTAAACCTAAGGACTATCAAACAATTGGAAATAAATGGGTATTTAGAAATAAATTAGATGGATGTAATCGATTACATGGTCACATAATCGATTACCTGCCGACTTTACACAAACTGGTAAATTATTCGTCTTTAATCCTTGCTAATTTTAGACATTAAACCTTGCTTATTATTCACTTATATTAACTTATTAGTCTCTACATTATTTCTTTATTTCTACCTTTCTTTCATTATTTTTTATGTTGCCAAAGGGGGAAAGACCTATAAGGTAAGGAAATTAAATTAGAATATTATTGTTTTTTACAACTGCAATTATTTCATGCTTTATTTTAAGAAAACTGTTTATAAAGAATACAATATTCATAAAGTCAATAAATATTAAATTAAGGGGGAGTGATCGATAAATATATATATTTCATTGTCCTTCTTTCCCTTAAAAATGGTTGTCATCATAAAAAAATGGGAGAATGTAAATGTTAAAATGTTACAGATTTTGATGATACCAAAAGTGACAAAGAATGTAGATATAAAAGCAAGAAAGCAAAAAGAACAAAACTACATTGACAGAGATTCAAGTTTAATGTTAAGCTAGAAAAATAAATTAACTCTTTTATTGTATAAAAGAATCTCTATGAATTTGTATAAACTTAGTTTGGCAAGATATGTTTTTATCAGTTCAAAAACTTTGAACTAGTAATCAATTACCAGGATATATAATCGATTACCAGAGAACTTGTTTATTCAAATTCTGAATTCAAAAGTGACAACGACACAATTTTTAAATATGTAATCGATTACCATTTTTATGTAATCGATTACCAGAAAGCTGTTATCACAAAATTTTGAAAAGTCACAACCTTTCACGAAAAGACACAATTTTTTGAATTGTGTAATCGATTACCAATATATGTAATTGATTACTAGTGGCTGTTACGAAAAGTTTGAAAAGTCACAACCTTTCATGAAAGAACACATCTCTTTGGTTTTAATACTATAAATAAGTGACTTTTCTTCTGTTTCAAATAACGAATTTTTCCAATCTTTTACAGAAAACAAACTATTGCCCAAACACTTGCAAATTCCGAAAGAGTTCTTATAGGATCTTTAAATTGTATCATTTACTCTTTAAGAGAGTTTCTTATTCTTCTTCTTCTTCTGATTACTCACTGATTGTATTCAAGAGAGTTCTTGAAGTGAGAAAAGAAATCTCAAACACAGGGAGAGGGCTTCCAAGGTGATTGAGGATTCGTTCATTTGTAAAGTGATTTACAAAGTTAGTAAAAGCTCAAGTGTGGTTACTTGAGGACTGGACGTAGGCAAGTGGATTGGCCGAACCAGTATAAAAAGAGTTTGCATATTTCTCTTCCCTGTACTCATATCTATTTATTTTGTTTGCATTTTCAAATACTTCACTTTTATTTTTAAATATTCTAATATATAATCAAAGAGAAAGAAAACTAAGTTTAAATTTTGATATACTTAATTCATGCCCTCCCTCTTAAGTAAACTGAGGTCACTTGTCCAACAAAGGAAAGAAGGCATATATCACTTGGGAGGAAAACAACATTCAAGGAAAACAAAGGAAAGAAGGCACATATAATAATTTAATAAATTTTTTACATACTTTATAAATTATAATTTATGTTCATATAATTTATATTTTATAAAAATTAAAATAAATTTTATGTTTTCATTGATTTTTTATTTGAAAATAAACTAATAATTTTATTTTAAGTTAGCTTCTTACTTTTTTCAATAATTATTCTCTCTTTTCTCATCTCTCATCAATGTAAATTATAATTATATATAATAATAATTTATAATTTTTTTTGCATATTTTATAAATTATAATTTATGTCATATGATTTATATTTTATAAAAATTTAAAACGAATGTTATATTTTCATTGATTTTTTATTTGAAAATGAACTAATAATTTTAATTTAACTTAGCTTATTATACGAAAGTTATGTTTAAAAGAAATTGTAAAGTTAAATTACATAAAATTTTACAAATTGCATTTATTTAGTGTGGTTTAATATGTATAATTTCTGTTCAACATAAATTAGTTTATATTTTCATTAGAAAATTAATTTATGAATTAGATTTAAATGAACTAGTCTAACACCTTGACAAATTAGTTAATAAAAATGGTGATATGATTAATTTACATTCCATTTTATATTAAAATGTTAATAAGTTAATTTATATTTAATATATAATAATTTACATTGAATTAAATTATGTTAAATATTCATAATTTATTATCATTTGAATATACTTAACTTATTAGTTTATATATGTTAAATGCATATTAACTTATTATAATTTTCATATAGAATATAAGGTGTTCTCATACACACCTGAAGTCTCATATTACTTAGGAATCGAAGTCAATGGTCATTTATAAACAATTTTTCTCCTTAATCCCATTGAGGTGTCTTTTAAGGATAAAAACATGGTGAAACCACAACCTTCAAAGTAACGATCCTAATGATATCCTAGATTGACGATAGGAAAAGAAAGTAAGGAAACTCATGTTTTTTAAATGAAGAATGAGTGAGTGTGAAAAGGTTTGCAAGATTAATGTCATTGAGAGGGGATACAAAAGAAAAATAAGATGATGAGTCTCAATAATTTTAAGGATTTTAAAAAATAATACAAATGTTTACAAATTTAATATAACTATTTAAATTAACGGTTTCTTAGTAGATATAAATTAATAATTAATTATTAATAAAATTTTACATTTTCGAATATTTATATGTTTATTCTAAAGTAAAGAATACTCGCATTTCTTTTATAAAACTATAAGTATAGAATTTAAATTTAACTTAATTTAAATATGCAGTTCAATCGAATTGAACTGATTAAAAATGAAAACACGGTTGGCTAGGGTGACAAATCCGGCGTCATTCATAATAAGCATACACTACTCTCAAATTTTAATTATAAAAGAGAAAAGTTTATAGATTGATTTAGTCAATGTAAATGGCAGATTAATAAATGAATGCACACATCATTATGTGCCAAGGCAAAAATGAATACACCAAGTCCTTAGTTATCTTCTTCACCATACTTCAAGGATACACCAAAAGAACCTGATAGCCAAGTTTTGAAGAACTGCTCGCCCGGTCTCACTAGCCCAAATCAAAACATTAGTAATTCAAGATTGTTCACAATGACCAAAATAAACATCTAATTAACAAGCCATGACCCCAAATTGAAGGTTAGAACAAGAGCCCAATTTTCCATCATTTTATTGTTTTAAAATTGTGCATATCAAGCATTAGGCTAAAACTAAAAAACAAAGTACATTCAATACACGGCTACTTGCGACATAGTTATGAAAAGCAACTGTTTTTTCTTTTCTTTTCTTTTTTTATTTTGAAATGTCATTTTGGTGAATTAAAAAAAAATCATTTTGATAATGTATCACTTGAAAGAGGATAAGAATTTAGATGTAAAAAAAACACTTACTATAATTTAAATTCAAAATTGATAGTTTGAAATAATTAAATTCTAATATTTAAATATTTATGACTTATGAATTTATTTCAGAAATTTATTTTTAAACTTTAGTTTAGTTGTTATTTTAAATATTAATTTTTTATGTTCATAATGTTATTAATTATAAATTTTGAAATATAAAATTATGTTAAGTATATTCTTTTTTTTACTTATAAAAAAATTATTTTTATTTTTTTAACATAGACAGATTCAACCAGCATAACTAATAATAATTTCGTCCCACCATTAAACCATCATGCCATTACTTTTACCTTCAGCTTACGAGTGATTATTGGTTAGCAATTGTGTCTGATCATTATTGTATCAAGTTCCATTTACAATGAGAAAAGAGCAATATTTGTTGAAGAAATGCCACAATTGCTTTGGGGCAAATTATGGATCACTCTCTACATAATACAAATACAAATTATGACAAAAGAATATGTATAACAAGCAAAACTTATCCATAACATCACTAATTCTACTATCTTACATGACTACTCACATCGATAAATCTCAATCATGACTCAAGAAAACACGTGCTGGTGCCGAGAAAACCATTTTTGTTGTCATTCATTTTCCGCTACAATATTTGGTTCCTCACCTTGGCAAAGATACTCATCACACATGGATGCTGATCCCCAGTCCTTTCTCAGTCGCAAGATGTCTTCAGTGAAAGTGGAACCAGGGGCTCCAATGAACACGCTTGACATGGCACATATAGTCTTGTCCAACATAGCTTCCACCTTCCACACCAAAATATTCATAATGCACATCAGCAAAAGAAATTAAGAGAGTGGTCAAAACACACGTACAGGATTAGAGCAAGTTGTAGAGAGAGGAAAGAACCATGCACTTAGAAGTTTTCATAGAAATTTTTATTATAAGCCTCGGCATAATTTTTCTGTTATTGCACTAAATTAACTGAAACTATGGTCCAGTATTCCTAATCAGAGGCCAATACCACTTCACTGCAGGACATCTGAAACCAGCAAAATTGAATACCATAGTGCCTAAAGTTTTTTAACCTTCATTTTTCTTAGAGCAAAATGTTGACGACTAGAATGACTGAATGAGAGTAACTAGATTTCAGCTGCCACACTTTTCAAAGGTTGTCTCAGAACTTTGTATAATCTCAAATTCAATGGGAGAAAAAAAAGGTGAGAATTTTTCCAGATGTAGCACACATGCAAACAAAAAAGCAAGATAAATTACAGGCTTGTTAACAGCTTTATTTATATATTGGAAACAAACCAGAAGACCGAATATGGAAGGTGTATTGAGGTCAGTAACAGTGATGGCTAACATTTAAAACCACATAAGAGTAGAATGAAACACTGTCATCTTACCTGTAAATCTCCCTCCATACCATGCCTGTATAACAGAGCATCCCATTTTTCTGCTGAGTTTCGAGCTGGACGTATTACAAGAGGAACAGGCCTGCCATTCAGCACAACCAGTGACTGAAGCAAACCAGTTTCACTCTGTGCTGCATCTGTAGAAAGATAAACCATAGGTGCATCAGCCCTCTCAACCACCCTCAAGATGCACTCTGCAGCTTGAGGAATGGGGTAAAAGCAACTTGGCTTCTTAGCATTACTGTAAACATGAAGATGGATTGTCAGAAACAACATGATGGAAGAAGAAATAAGTATGAACAAATCCGATATCACAGAATACACAGATGTATTTGGCATTGAGTTATGAAAAATGCAATTAGCAATTGACTTGTCACAAAAGAACCAGATTGCACAGGCAAACTTTACACAGCTTACATACTTACATATAATACTCGTCATTAATTTACACATACTGCCACGAGTGTCATCCAATTAAAAATTTCCATATATGGTAGTTTTATTAAATTCTATGTTAACAACCTTAAAAGTCATGCTCATCACATCCCCGAATGGTTAATACATTTTACTCTAAATAAATGAGCATGCAAAAAAAGTAAACTCTGACTTTATAGGGATTATGAAAGATTAGAATACGAAAAGAAAGGAAGAAAGAAAGGAAGTGTATACCAGAATTTCAAAAAACCGTGTCTCCGAAAGTGCAATGCAACGAAATTCCGTCCCAGGAATGTCTGAATAAACCGCTGAGCAGTGAGCAATATAAGGCGATTAGGTTCAATGAGAGTTTTGCAGTGGTGAGCAATAGGGCCACCCGGTTGCATCACCCATTGTCGCTCCACTTCAGCATAGAACACATCACCAATGGCCATAACAGCATCATCATAGCTAAACTTACCCAGCACATCCTGAACCGTCTTCTTATTGGGATTCCGGGTATCCTCATCCCACACAGGCTGGGGTTTACTCATCGTCAAACCCAAGGAACCCAACTTCTTCAACCGTTCATCATCCAAATAACAAGGCTGAGGCTGCGAAAAGTAACACAAGAACTTATCAATGTGCATATGCCCCTTCTTCAAATTGGAAAACTCCTCAAAAGAAATAACCACTTTCTTCCCCAAGCACTTGTTAATGCGATCAATGTCCACAACTCTATCGTACTGGTAATCCACTTTGGAACTAGGAATAACCAAAACCCTATTTAGCAAGGCAGCGAAAAACATGTGTTTCTCCAAACAAATCAAATGGTTGGACATTTGGCCAGAAACACATATAGCGAGTAAGAATTTACCATCCTTAGGGTTCCACTCAATGGTTTTTCTCTGCGACAAATTGTGATCGACCGTTCTACACCTATCGTAAACGATGCCGTTTGAATCGTCAACTAAGTTGTTCCCAGTGGAATGCGGACTGAGAAGAATCTGCTGGATCTGGCGGTTGAGGGAAATCTGGTTAAACAAGGCGGAATTGAGATCCCCCAATTGGGTCGGATCCGAAGTGTTGGATCGGTTCCAGGCGGCTAAAAGCGATACCTGCTGTTGGCGTAAGAGACTAATGGCGCGCAATTCGGATTCCTTTATTCGATCGTTGAGGGAATCGAACTTGAAGGAAGAGGTGGAGAAGATGCTGCCGAAGTCGGTGACGGAGAAGAAGAAGAAGATGACGACGAAGACAACGAGGATTGCGATAATGTACTTCTTCTGGAGCCGCAAATTCAGGCGGCGGAAGCGGGAGGAGAGATCTTCCACGTGGAATGCGGCGGCGGGAGGGGACGGCGGCTTGCGGTGGTTCTGGTCGACGAGGTTGCGGTGGTCGTCCTCCTCCTCCTCGTCGGAGGAGGAGGAGTCAATGCGGATTGGTTTGTTGTTGGCCACGGCTCCTCCGTGAGGGATGAATGGGTTGTGTCGGTTGCGTGAGTGGCAGTGCGATTATAATTGATAAACAATAAAACATGTGCGTACGAGTGAGTAAGTGAGTGAGAAGGAGATGCCCAAGCCAACACAGAAGGATCTGTGTGGGCCCCACTTGACGTTTCAACTAGTGGCTGTTGGATTGGCCCAACTACTCAACTCGTAAACTATTATGGGCTATCTTGTACTTGTACAATTACAATTGACCCATACTTCTAATTATTGGGTGTTAGTTCCTCCACCCACCAAATTAGCTTTTGCACTCGTCTTTAATCTTACAGGAACTAAAATCACCAATTATCATTATTCTAATTTATCGGATTATAGCACGGGATTTACACGAAAAAAAATATACATAATAAAATAAAAAGAGAGATAAATAAAAAACTATGTCAATTCAACATGTGACTTTAGTTTATAGTTATTATTATACTATGATTAATAAGGTATAATTACTATTTATATTTTTTTAGGCTCACTTACATAAGTTGACATTTCTCCTGAGTTAGAAGAATTTTCCTAAGTTGTCCTATTTTTTTTAAGTGGTAATTACATGTACATTTTCTAAGGTTTAGTATAATCATGTATGCACCTCATTCTTTTTTATAGATTACACAAATTCTTCTTATTTTTACACATTCCTCTTTTTTGAACTACACTCATTTTGTTTATTTTTACATTATTATATTTTATTTCGTGTGAATATGATGTCTTGATATGAATTTCAAGTTTTGTAATAGTACAACAACGAAGATGAGAGAAATGTCAGCTATAAAATTTGAAAAATATAGGCAATGCAAATGTAATAATTTATAAAACTTAGACGTATGTGTGTAATATCATACAAAAATTGGAAAATACATGTATAATAAATTTATGTATGATATTACACCGTTTTAAAAAGAGATATATAACTGTAATGAGTACGCAAAAGTAAGGGCGTCTATCTAATTAAAAAAAAGAAAGAAAAAATACATATGTAATTATATAAATCTTAAGGAGAAATTTGCAATTATTTCTTTTTTAATTTAAGATATTTTGACCCTTATTTTTTTAAATGTCTTTTTTTTTTCCTGGTAGGAAATAAAACACTGGGGGCATTTCAAATGTCTTATTTATTAAGTCAGAAGTGTTCACCACTATAAATTAATATTAATATTGATTATCACATGTAAAATGATCAATAGTCATGTTAAATTGGAAGTGTTGTAAGTTATAAATATGGTAGTAAACATTAGTAGTCATGTGGTGTTAAAAATTAACCATTAACGCTTTCATTTATTAATCAACAATGTTTTCAATTTTTAATGTTTAACTGTTACATAAAATATTATTACTGATATTGATAATTAATTACAAGATGATTTTTAATGTTCAATACTTTTAATTTAATAGATGAGACGTAAATTATTGATTTTTTTTAAATCAAAGAAATAAAATGTTTCTCACTTTAAAATAGGAGACAAATTTAAGAATGCAATAAAATAGAAGATAAAAAAAATAAAATTAACCCCTTTTTAATTTCATCAACTAGTCATGTTACCAAATTATTTCCTTATTTGTACTGTTGTACATGGTGTAAATTTGGGACTGGCCACCCCAATTCACACCCTCCCCATTTTGTTTTCCTTAATAGGTTAGAACTTCATAATTAGGGTTTTCCACTCCCCATTGCTTTTTTTTTTTTTTTTACTTTTTAGATGACATGATGTTTTGTTTTGTTGTTACAAAATGCACATTTTTATATATCTATAATATATATATATATATATATATATATATATATATATATATAAAAATAAAAGAAAAAAGAGTTGTTAAAATTACCTACTTGCGCTTTTTTCTTGTGGCATGTGTTCTTTTCTTTTCTTTTAATGTTTTTGTTTTCTTTTTCTGTTTTTCATTTTAAAATTAGGCTTCTTCTTTATTTTTTTCTCTTTTAAGTTTTTTATTTCTATTTCTGTTTTATTTATTTATTATATTTATTTAGTATATTATTTTTTTATATTTTATATTTTAATTTTATATTTTTTTTCATTTTAGTTTTTTATTTTTAATTTTTATTAATATCTTTTTATTTTTTATTTTTTATTTTTATTTTTTATTTTATAATTTTCAATTTTATTATTTTATCTATTTATTTTTTATTTTATGTTATATTATTTTTTATTATCTTTCTTTGTTATTTTATTCTTTTTATATTTTATATTTCAATATTATTATATTTTGATATTTAATATAAGAAAATTAATTTATTAAATATATTTTAATATTTATAAACTGTAATATTATTTATAAAACAATTTATATTTAATTAATATTTTGTCAAATACTATTAGGGGAAAAGATGTTTTCCATTATCTACATACACAAAATTTTCCTATACTAATTGTAATATACATCATAAATGGAATTAGTTTATAATCCAATGAGTTGCGATATGATAATATCTGACCTGAGAAAAAATATAATAAATATATAAAATATAATTTGTTAAATAATTTTAAAAATATAATAAATATATAAAATATAATTTGTTAAATAATTTTCTTATAAAAATAGTCTTATGATATTTACTTGATTTGATATCATTGTGACCCATAGTTTTCTCTGTGAGTATTTAATAATATTTTATTTTATTTAGGTTTGTTTTTTATGATTTTTGTTCTTTCATATTTATATCTTAATTAATTTTTTATTATATATTTTCATTTATTCTTTATATTTGTATATATTTTATATTTCCATGTTTAATATGTTAAGAATTAGTTTATTAAGTATATTTTAGTATTACACAAAATAAATTTAAGTTACTCTAACAAAAATATATTAAATTAAATTTAGGGTAAAATATGTTTTATTTATAAATCATAATATCATTTATAAGAAAAAATATATTTGATTAATTTTGTGTCTATTAGTGAAAAAGATGTTCCCCATTATCTATGTGTGCAAATTTTTCGTATGTTAGTTGTAATACTTATACATGATAAATGAAACTATTCTATAATCTAATGGGTTGAAACATGATCACTCTAACCTAAGAAAAAATATAATAAATATATAAAATATAATTTATTAAATAAATTTTTATGAAAAATAGTCTTAAATTATTTACTTCAATTCGATATCATTGTGATTGATAAATTTTTTGGTGATTATTTAATAGCATTCTATTTACAAAAGCATCTTAAATTAAATTTGTTCCAATTTATTTAGGTTTGTTTTTTCAGGATAATAATTCTTTATTCTTCAAAAGGTTATGAAAATAAAAAATATCGTAAGATGATAATGACATTTTCATGAAAGGTAGCTCACAATAGGATACATTCAAAGGTGGAATTGGTAAAGGGGAATATTCACTTGTCTTTTGGTGATGTCTGTCTAGTCTGCTACTTCCGTTCGGAATCAGTAAGTTTAACTATCAGGTCTACATGAAATATTATAGATGGTTAGGTTACACTTTTGTTTTTCCTTTAGAGTGTCAATCTAGCTTCTGACAACATTTGTGTGTGTCTAAATATAATGGAAAATTAACCAATAATCTCCTTAGTATAATCCGTTAGCATCACTGAAGGGAATATGATTTACTATGAATGTTGTAGTGTTTAAGAGAGAGTCATTTAAATGTAGAAGAAGTGTGACAATTATCAATGAAAGGTCTCAAGTATGGATTAAAGGGTTCTGTAATGCTTCCTTCGTGTCATTCTTTAAATGGTCTACTCAACTGATGTTATGCTTTGATAGGATCCACAATAAGATTGCTTAGATGTTCACTAGGCAAGAGTTTGTATTTGATTGGGGCTCTTATTATTATTGAATAAATTTTTTCTTTTTAAAAAAACGGTTTGTGTTTTATATCTTTTGTGCTTTCATATTTATATCTTAATTATTTTGTTACTTTATATTTTTATTTGTTCTTTTATATTTATATATTTTATATTTCTATATTTAATATGTTAAAAAATAATTTACTAATTATGTTTTAAGATTACATAAAATAAATTCAAATTACTCTAACAAAATCATCTTAAATTAAATTTAGGTTAAAATATGTTTTAGGTCCTAAAATTTTTTAAATATTAAATACATTCTCCGAAGATTTTTCTTATTTATTTGGTCTCTCTAATTTTGAAATAGATTACTTTGGTTCTCACAGTGTTTTAAATAGCACTTTCTAGAGAGATAAAAAATTATTTAGATAACATTTGAAATAACAAAAGTGATATATTTAAAAAATAAAGACACCATAATAATCTAAAAAAATTAGAGGATATATTTAATATATTGAAATTTTTATAGAACTTAAAACATATTTTATTCTTAAATTTACTTTAATTTATTTTAAATATATAATATTATAATAAACAGTGCTTGAGTAATATTTACTTATTAATTTATTAATATTTTTCAAATATTGTTAGTGAGAGAAATTATATTTAATTCTAGTCATTTTTTTAACCAAGAACAATCATGCATTATGAGTGAAATGAGTATTTGATTCAATGAGTTGAGAAACATATCCTAATCTCTCATCCAAGAAAAAAATAATATAAAATATAATAAATACGAGAACAAAATTTATTAAACATTTTTTATCAAAAAATAGTCTTAAATTTCTTACTCAACAATATAATAAGTTATAATTTTTTAATAAAAGAAAATAAAAATATCAGTCAAGGACATAATAAAATCAAAGAGTTCACTATATAAATTTATTATTCCCTTTTGTTCTATTTATGTGACTAAAAAAAAAAGAGGTGTTTTATTTTTTTATAAGATTATTACTTTTAATTGTTACTTTTAGACTTATAATACACCTAATCAAGTGAAAGATATTAGTGACAAATATATTGAAAATTACCTTTTTGCCCTTCTTCTATTTTCAAAAGTGTCCATTTTTAATGTTTTGTAGAAAATGTGGGAGGGAGAAGTTATGTTGGGTTTAGAAAAAAATTGATATATTAACAATTAGGGGTGTTCACATTTTAGGTTGCTTTGGGTTTAGACAAACCCAAGACTCAACACAATCATAATTCATAGGTTGAGTTGAGTTGGGTTTTCACTTTTTTTCATTAAACCTAATCTAAACCAACCCGTCATTGAACGAGTTGGATTGTGTTGAATTAATTGAGTCATTGTTTTAAAAATTGTTTTTTTAAAGAATAAATTGAATGTATAGAATTTTTTAATATATTTTAGGTTTTTTTAAGAAAAATACAATATATCCTTGTTGTAACATAAAAATAAACAATAAACTATTAACTCTCAAAATGTGTGAAAAATCATTTCCTAAAAGTCGTAACATACATATTTATAACTAGAGATTACTATATTAGTAGGATTATTGTTGTCTTCACTCTTCTGATTAAGTTACATCTCAGTACAAATTATTTTGTTTGAATTTTGTTGGTGCTTAAAATACTTTTACTCAATCATTACAGAACAAGAATTCATTAGTCTAAAGCTTAAAAATTCACGTGTTTAGTCTATGACACAACAACTTTTTACAGTAATAACATGTTCAAGATATATCAATGTTGTAACTTCATAAATATGCTTAGTCAATCAATAATAATTTCATAAACTATTATAAATTTAACTATTAAAAATATTTTTCATTTTAAAATCATAAATAATAATAATAATATAATATAGTTACTAGGTTGAATTGAGTGTCGGATTCAACTCACTGAGCTCATCATCTAACCTATAGGGAATTGAGTTTCACTCAATTTAAAAAAAAACTCAATCCAATAACTTTGGGTCACAAAATAAATGAACTCAATGAACACTCCTATTAACAACTAACATTTCATTTATATATAAAAAAATGTCGCTTTCAATACTTTGTAGTCTTTTTCCTTTTTTAATTTCTTTTTTTTTTTCAATTTTTTTCTTCTTACTTTTTTGTTTTTTCGCTTGTTATGTGTTTCCTTATCTTTTAATTTCTTAATTTTTTTTATTTTAATATTCTTATCTTTCTTAATTTATCTTTTTATGTATTTGTGGTTTTTTTATTTTTCTAATTTCCTTTTATTTTCAATTTTTATTTCTTATTACTTTTTTCTTTTTATCTTTTTATGTATTTTTTTTTTCATTTTTTAATATCTTAGTTTATTTTTTATTTTTTTATTTTAATATTCTTATATTTAATATGTTATTTATTTTTCCTTGAATTTATTTTTATTTTCTTTTTATGTTTTTATTTATAATTTTAATTTATTAAATAAATTTTAATATTCATAAAATATTTTAAAATTTTATATATATTAAATATGCAAAAAATCAGTTTATTAAATATTTTTTACATCATAATTGTAAATTTATTTATCTTATCCTTTTTCTAATTTATTTTTCATTTCCTTTTTTTCAATTTTTTTTCTTCTTTATTTTTTATTTTTATATTTAATTTATTTTAATTTTCAACTTAATTATTTTCTCATTTATTTTTATTTTTATGTTACTTTATTATTCTTATAATTGTATATTTAACATGTTATTTATTTTCTTTCCGTTTAAATTTTAATAAATAAGCTTGTATAATATATTTTAATATTTTACAATATAATTTTAAATTTTATTCTTTATTGTTTTTCATTTTTAATTTTATTTTCTTATTTCTTAATTTATTCATTATTTTTGTATTTATTTTTTTTTATTATTTTAAAATATTATTATATTTTATTTATGACATGTTAAAAATAATTATTAATATATTTAGCATGTGATAAATTATTTTAAATTAATTAAAAAAATATTTAATTAATTTCTTAGAAAATTCATCTCTATTTCTTTACATTTTATTTTTCTTATTTTTTATTTTATTGTAATTTTTTTATTAAATATTTTTATTTATATATTTTTTTTATTTTTCCATTTCCTTTTTTATGTTATTTGATTTATTGTATGTTATTATTATTTTATTTCTCTAGACATATAAAATTACTTATACATGCCATTTTTTCTATTTTTGACGTGTCTTTCTTTTTTTGTCTTTCTAATATTTTCTTCCATTATTAATTTATTTTTTCTTTTATTTTAAGAAATATAGTATCACTTACAAGAGAATATAGTATAAATATAATATCATTCACGATAAAATATTAAGCATGCTAAAAATACATGTTTAAATTTATATTAGTTTTGTCATTTAACCTCTTTTTAATTTTAATTGAAGTTTATTATTTAAATAAATATATATTTGCTACGACTAAAATTAGTATGTGCAAACACATGTGTATATATGATTTTCCACTGCCGACTTATGTTACACAACTCGCCATTATAATTTTGCCCGTAAAAGTTTGCTTCACGTTTATAATTTATTCTATTAGCTGAATTTTATTTTGTTTTTTGTAAAATTGACATTTCGAAAATCGACTAAGAGTTATATATTATGAATGTATTTAGGAAAATAAAAATTCAAATTATATATGCATGAAATTCTTACAGAAAAAATAAGTAACAACAGGTAAAAATAATTACATACTAGATAAAATAATCTTCAACTTCTATTAATTATGTAACAAACAATTTTGCCTCAATACCAATAAAATCTATTCTGATATTCATGCTAATTAATAAAGTCTAATTTTACTTTTTACTTATATATGATTTTGGTATAGATTAATGAATTTTGTTTTTAATTTCTAATAAATTTATTATTACTTTTTTGTCCCTAATAACTTTTTTATTTTATTTTTTATATCTAAAATAATATCTATTTAAAATTTTTGACAAGTGTTTCTTTTTATCCTTTGTTGTCTTTTTAAGTTTTATTTTATTTTTTAGTTTATTTTTATATTATTTGTTTTAATAATTTTCTATCTTTATCGGCTTAGTTTTTAAATTTTTTAAAGATTTTTATATCTTAATTTTTTATTTTTATAGTGTTTATTTTTATTTATTATCTTATTTATTTAATGTTAATTTTTAGTTTATTTGTTTATTTTAAATTTATATATATATATATATATATTAATATTTTTTATAATTTTATTTTATTTTAAATTTATATATATATATATATATTAATATTTTTTATAATTTTATTTTAATATTTATTTTTGAGTATTATCTATTTTTATTCTTTCTATATTATTATTTTATGTTTTATATAAATCTTAATTATTTTATATTTTATAATTTTAAAAAACTCAGAAATTTATATCAGTTTGAAGGTTTATAAAGTGCTACTAGATTAATTGTTTCAAAATTAAAAAATTATGTGATTAAAACTAGAATGATGTCTTCAAATAAAAATGGAACCTCGTCTATATGTTAATAATGTTAATGTCTCAATCACACTCTCCCATGGCCTTTTAAACTCAATATAATGTAATTTCCAATTATTATTTCATGTGTTATGACTATTAATAAGTCACATGGTTAATCATTAGCAAATGCGGATTGTATTTACCTAAATCAGTCTTTAGTCATGCTCTATTATATGTAGCAATTTTAAGAGTATAAAACAAATATGGTTTAAATATTTTGATTCATGGTAAGGACAAAAAACCACTAAAAACAATTACAAATATAGTTTTCAAAAGAATATTCCAAAATCTACACCAGTTATGTATAAAATAAAACCAAATTCTTTAATATATTATAAATTTTTAAATTTCTGAATACTTAAATAATCTAATGTTACAATTTTTAAGATTTTAAACTCCAATTTCTAACAATATTCAAAATCTACTAACTATGATGTTGTTATTTTTTCAGGTTTGTAATATTTTATTCAAATATTTTTTTATTTGACTTTGTTAGTATGTGAGTAAATGAAATGAATTGTCTTTCAATTTTAAAATACCAAACTTTGACTATTTATTTTGAATCTTATTTACTGTACGTTTTATTTATTTAAATTTATCTAATTATTATTCTATTTTATAATTTTATATAATATTTTACTTATATAATCTATAAATGATTAAATTACTTAATTATTAAAATATTTTATTATAATACTATGTATAATCTAACAACCTTGCATATGCACGAGTGCAAAACTAGTAAAATTATGAAAAGATATTTAAATTATATAAAAATAATTGTATGATACGCCCTTCCTTCTAAATTATGCATTAAATTTAAAAATAATTGTCTTAAAATGTCGCATTTAACTTTTAAGATAATATTAATTAATTTTTATTAATACTTATATTAGTTTTATTTTAATTTTTAATGTAATATTAAGAATATTTTGTTACTAGATAACCATGAGTCTTAGCATAACTTCTTTTATGTGAATATTAACTTTTAGTCTTAAATACTCATTTTGCCATGAATGATGTTAAAGATATTGCTTTTCTATTTCTTAACTGAGGCAAAATGTTTCAATGTTTGAAAATTACACAATTCGTGTCAAACCATTGAATAAGACATAATGATCGTTAGTCATTAAATGTGGACGGTCATATGTGGAGATTGTAATATCTCATGTATAAGATAATAAGACAGACTTAAATGTGTGCTTTGGTAGTATGTGACATAATGTTGAAAAAGTTATATTTCAATGTATTTCTTTATTGTGGAATGTATAAAACTTTGTGTGATTTTGCTTTATTTTCACTGGCACACACATAGAGGAGTAGATATTCTTTCCACAATGGTAAGTGCAAGATATTTTTTTTTCATTATAACCATTTTTTTTACATCTAATGTTTAGAATCAATTACCCATTATGACCCTTAAATGTTAAGAAAATAAAACATGCACAAGTACTCACACAAACAACATGCACAAGCACTCTCACACATGCCACGCAACACACACATGTGGTCACCCTCCTCCACACACACTCACCCTCTCACATCCACCCACACACTGAGTTGCACATGCACAACACACGTGCACACACACAACACACGTGCACACCAGAGGAGAGGATATTCTTACTACACTAGTTTAATTCTAATTTATATATAAAAATAAATATTGAAGATAAATAGTATAAAATGTAAATGAAGATAAAATTGAAGGCAATTTTGTAACACCCTTCGTATTCTTACTACAATAGTTCGGTGACCCAATAACTCAATCTGACACAATCTAACTTAAAGTGATTGAGTTTAACTTTTTTTAGATTGGTGAAACTCAACTCAACTCGATTAAACTCAATCCTCAATAGGTTGGATGACGGGTTCAGTGAGTTGAACCCGATAACCAACCCAAACCAACCGATAATAATATTATATTATTATTAATAATTATTATTTTAAATTAAAAAAATATATTTAATAGTTTAATTTATAACTCCTGAGCCGAGTCTGTCACATACTAAGGGAAACACTTTGCACTACAAGAGCACACCCCCATTCCAACTACCTAATGTTTATTGGTAGATAAAAAACAAATAATGAGCTCTCCGCTAATAATTTAAACACTTCTGAAAATTGATTTTTCATACTATCAAAGTCAATAGTTTATTGTTTATTTTTATATTATAACAATGATATATTCTATTTTTAAAAAAAATATATATATAAAAAAGTTTTAAACATTCAATTTATTCTTTAATTTTTTTTAAATAATGACTCAATTAACCTAACTAAACTCGTTCAATGACGGGTTGGGTTGGATTGAGTTTAACGAGAAAAAAACAAAAGCCTAACCCAACCCACCCAACCGGATGTTGTGATTATGTTGACATAAACCCAACCCAACCGTGAATACCCTTATAGATATTGTGTCTACTGCTAAATAATTGTGTTATTCTTTTTGGAAAGCCAAAATAACTGTGTTACTCACTACACTTTGACAAAAAAATATTAATTATTAAATTTTATGATTATAAAACGTTATTTTTTTAATGAAAAGTGCATAATTAGTAAAATTTTTATTTAAAATGTTGATTATGTAAAATTAAGATATTTTTATATTCAATTAATTCTATAAACATATATTTATTTTTATATTTTATAGTAAGTAAAAAACATTTTTAAAATTTTTTTCTGTATAATAGGAAAATTTTAAAAAATATCCACAAGTATACCCATAGATATATAAAAACTTATGCTATTTTTAAAACGAGTAACTAACAAGAAATTAAATAAATAGCAAGCGTAAATTTTTTGTTAAGTCAGGTGGTGATGACCACTGCCCATACTTAACCGAACCACAAAACTAATAATATTTAAAAAGCCTTTAGATTAATTTAAAAGGTAAGTTTTTTATACACCTTTCATAAAATTTTAGAACATTAATAAGTCACACTTCCCTTTCTATAGTCACAGGGTAAATGCATATCTTCAATTATTTGTGAATTGTGGTATATTAATTTTAAATTAATAGAATTTGGTATATAATTTAATGAAAATGGTAGGTGCCTTCGCAGTGGCTGCTACGGAGACATCCATGCATAAGCTTCGGGATTAAAATACAATTGAATCATATGTACTATTCTTCCAAGTATTAATGAGATACAAGTCAATTAGATTTCCCTTACAAGTATCACAATAATAATTAACAAAACTTATATCAGCATCCTATTAATCATGTATGGAAAATATTGATGACTTCTAGAAGAAAAAATAAGTATGGAAAAAGTTGTGTATTTTTTAGTTTATGTTACGGAAAAATAAATCATGTAAGTCTATAATATAAAATCAAGAATTTTATACCTGCAGTTGTGACTTCACGGCAACCATGTTAATTCAAAATGAAAAATTGATATGGACCTCGTAAATTTTGAATTTTCTCTTTCATTAAAAACCCATGATTTGGACGTCAATTAAGGTTCCCTTTGGAATGATTTTTGGTTTTTAATTTTAAAATTTTTAAAAACAAAAATTAGTTTTAGTTTTAAATTTTTAAAATTTTAAAAATATTGTTTTTGTTTTTAAATTTAAAACATTAATTTCAAATTTAACTAAAACACTAGTTGAAGATAGCGATTGTTGAAGGTGATGGTCGATCATTGGCGATCGCTAGTCAGAGGTGTGGTTGGTAATCGCCAGTCGGAGGTAGCTGCCAGTGATTGTTGGTCGGAGGTGACGGACGGTGAGCGCCAATCGGAGGTGGCGGCCGGTGAGCGCCGGTCGGAGGTAGCGATCGGTTATCGCCGGTCGGCGATGGCGGCCGGTGATCGCCGGTCGGCGATGGTGGCCGGTGATCGCCAGTTGGCGATGGCGGCCGATGATTGTTGGTCGTAGGTGACCGTCGGTGACTGTCGATCGGAGGTGGCGGCCAGTGATCGCCGGTCGGAGGTGGCATTCGTTGACCATTGGTCGGAGGTGGTGACCGGTGATCATCGGTCGAAGGTGGCGGCCGATGATCATTGGTCGAAGGTGGCGGCCGATGATCATTGGTTGGAGATGGCGGCTGGTGACCGCCGATCGGAGATGACGGCTGGTGACCGCCGATCGGAAGTAGCGGCCGGTGATCGTCGGTCTGAGATCGGAGGTGGCGGTTGGTGACCGCCAGTTGAAGGTGGCCGTCGGTGACAGCTGGTTGAAGGTGGCGATCAGTGACTGTCAATGGGTGACAACCAGTGACTGCTAGTCGGAGGTAGGGGTTGGTGACCGCCAATCAAAGGTGATGACCGCCAATCAAAGGTTGGTGACCGCCAACCAGAAATCTAAAAACCAAATTTTATTGTTTTTAAAATTGAGTGAAAACTATTTTGAAAATAAGTAAAAAACCAAAATAAAACCATTTTTGCCAAACAAGTTTATGTTTTCAAAATATATTTCAAAACAAAAAATCAGAAACTTAGAACCACCCCGAACTTGGCCTAATATGGTTTATTTCTCGATATTAACTTCATTTAATAGTTGGTAAAACTCTCAAACAAGATTTGCATTAAAATTTTTCAAGACTTGCAAACTTATATACTTAAAATAAATTCACCAACTAACCTATTGTTAACATAAGAATTAGATCTTAAATAATCGATCCGACTTTTTTTGTTTCTTTATTTTTTTTTGGGGGGATGGGAGGGGGGTGGTTCTTCTAAAACACAGCACTTAAGAATCGTATCTGAGGGAAATAATATTTTTATTTAAAAAGTGGGAAATACTTTTAATAATGTAATATTTAATTAACTAATCATAAAAAATATACTATTATACGTAATTAGAAGAAATAAAACAACAAATAGAACAGGTAATTTCAGTTTTACAGAATGCGAGAATGAATCTTTACGCTCCAATTAAGAAAAACTGAAAGCATTGTATATGTTTAACCCAGAAAAAGGCCATTATTGGAATGGGTCTGTGACAGCTTATATACACATACCTACCTCCAAGGTTTCGCCAAAACTTCACCAAGAAATTATTCTATTTTCGCAAACTTTGATTTGCATCCCAGTTAATTAAAGGAATTGGAAGAAATGAAATAATACGAAAAAATTTTAGTGGTAATTGTGACAGTCAATTTATATTTCCAAGTTCTTGGTAGAAGTTTCCTCTTAACATACTTTTAAATTAATTGCCTCACTCTCTTTTCTATTGACTTTCTCGTAACAACTTTGGTGATTGTTTTTTCTAGTACAACCGGATATAGAGTAATATTGCATAAGCAAAATTATAGTGGTTAAGTCTTTTGACTTTTTGAGTACTTTTTCTATTCTTCCAAACCAAGCACGCCATATATGCAACTTGAAGAAAAAAAAAATGAAAAAAATCAAAGCATGACATAAAATGTTTTAAAGTATAAATCCTTAATATAAACGGCATATATTCACATAATATTCTACATATAACTACAAAATTTTGAATATTAATACAACATTTTTAATTAAGTAGAAAATCTTAAGACCTTATGTAATTTTGATCATATGGTAACAAATCTCCCAGTCAGATTTCTATGAAATTGTTAGCAGCCCATTCCGTGCATAAAGAACAAAAATTATAACAATGACTCATTTTAGGAAATTCCAAGTTTTTGGTCACTTATAGTCACACATGATAATACCATAGACCAAATCACCAAGTTGGAATATTCTTGATATATTTGAAAAAAAACCAGCTGGGGTCTGTAAGGTTACTTATCATATAAAGGGAAAGGCCAATTTGAATCCTACCTCCCATGCGGTTTCTCTGAACTCAATCAACAAGAAGCAACATGGCCACCATTCTCACCCTCTTCACAGCCATTGCTTTTGTAGTTCAATCATTTCATAAGTACATGATCCAGAGCCTGCGCAAACTGTGTAATCATTATGGATATGCTGCTGCAGTGGAGGAAAATGAAGAGCAACAAAGTGAATATTGTTCAGTGTGTCTAAGTCAAATTTGTAAAGGGGAAAAGGCTAGGTCTCTTCCAGTGTGCAACCACATATATCATGCTGATTGTATCGGTGCTTGGTTGAAGAACCATACCACATGCCCTCTTTGTAGGAACAAAATCACTGACCATATCCCCCCAGAACATAGACATATGAAGAGCTTAGGAGAATCTTTGTTCAATCTCGTGCAGTGTTTCTCTGATCTATTGGTAGTTATTCTCTGCATGATGCTTCCATCCAGTATCACTGAGGGTTTCCTTTTGATCCATTGATACTTCTGTCTGTTCACATGATACTAGTGTTGTAGGTAACTATGTAATATGCATAATAGTAAGTCAGGATTTATGCCATTCATACAATTGCTAATATTGAGTTCTTGCTTGTTTGGGTCAGGGAAATATGTAACCGTGCCTAATTACTATTCTTCCATTACAGATTCTAGTTTGTACGGAAGTTTGTTACAATCAATTTGGAACATCAAGATATATGCACTTATGCATTCCTATTTTGGTTAATGATAGATGCAAATTTGCAATTCTTGTTCCTTCTGTAGAAATTGATCTGTTATAACTACATTTCTTATTAGGAGCACCCTCACATCATTCTGTCTCATGAAATCTACACTGTGAGAAGTCATTTTCATGCTCATGGGCATTGAACTTGATCTTTATCCTCTGTAATCTACCTAGAAAATTTTGTGGGTGTGCTGGTGTGGAAATGTTTTTTTTTTTTTTGTTATCAGCAAAAAGTTTATTTTATTATCACTCATTCACATACAAAGGTGCAAGAAGTGAACACGTTCTCCCTAGGCTAACATAACAATTAGGAGCAAGGATGGAGCTCCATTTGGATTCAAGTAAAAAATCCTCAGATTGGAGAAACAACTGGACCAATTTTGTATTGGGTAATGGCGGCTCAAAGATTAGACTCAACTTGTCAAAGTTTAGGCCTCATGGAAAACTATCAAGAATTAAAAGCGGCAGCCTCAGGAATCTTCCTCTCTTCTAACCAGAGGAGAAAGGATTAGTATAAAAGACACTCAAGGCATTACAATACTAGAAAAAGGCTTTCGAGAAAGGAAAAAAAAAAAAAAAAACATCTGCAAGAATTTTTTATGATTTTTTGTGCAAAAATAAGAATGTTACTACCTTTCCACCAAAAGCTCTAAGATATTAGGTTGTGATGATTTTCGTTTATATATTACTTAATTTTTCAAATCTTACATAAATATTTACTTTAACTCACACTTATATTCTTACAAGAAATTTGTTTATAGTTGTGAAAAAATTCATGATACTTTTTTTTTAGCATGCATCCCATATCCACATTGCTGTGGTTTAAAATTAATTTATTTTATTATTTATTAACGATGTAAATTTAAATCAGAATAAGAGCATAACAAAACACTTTTTTTAATTTATTTTATATATTTTGATAAATACAGGGGTTCACTAAACAAAATACTTACTAATTAAGTTTGATAGTTTATAGAAGAGAACAACATAAATAAATATGAAAAATACATCACATTAATTATATATGAATAGTTTTGTAATAAAAAAAAGAGTTATATCTGTTTTGAAAGTTTTAAAATTAATCTAACCTAAAAAATTACATGGTTTGGAGCATTATTTATTTTGCAGCAATTTAAAATTAACATAACCTGAAAATCTATCTTTTAAAACTATATGGCTTACATGAAAGCATGGAGTTCAGCTAATGATCCATAAAGAGTTTAAAACACTTACTGAGTAATTATAGAAAGGAAATAGAATATTTATATTTGAAATAAAAATTACAAAATCAAAATTAATTACAGAAATATTTAAAGGTATAAAATAGATATTTAGTCCTTTTTACACTTTGTCAACAATTTGTAACTGGAAATCTTATATAAAAAAGAAGAAATCACTCATAAAATTATAAAAGACTTTAATGGGCAAGATCATGAGGAACAAAAAAAATAATTCAAGCTTCATAGTTTACAAAGTTATAATAAACACACATATCAATTTAAAGGACTAAAACTAATGAAGATCAGAGATATCCTTCAATCCAACTAACCCATCGTTCTCCAAACCTGAAACGCCTAAGCATATAAAACAAGAAGGGTTAACTTACTGAATCCTATGTCTTTTCGAAATCTTTTTTAAACATCAAGAGGGGTTTCTTATGTTGTTTTGCCGCTTGAATAACTTCATTTACTATCACTATACTATCAAGTAAATATCTTGTTTTTATCAATGTTGTTTGCGTATAGCAATAATACTTGGCAACACCTTTTGAAATCTATGAGCTAACACCTTTGTAATAATTTTATAGATTACCCCAAGTAGAGAAATAAGTCTATGATCCCCTAATCCGCATGGACCATCCTTCTTAGGAATGAGAGAAAGAAAGGAAACATTTGAGTTCTGAGTAAGTTTCCCAAATTGGTGGAAATCCACAAGAACTCTAAATATCACCCTTTAGCGACTCCCAAAAATGGTTCACAAACTTCATATTAAACCTATCTGGACTCGGCGCTTTCGAACCATCATAATCCCAAATGACATTCCTAATTTCTTCCTCATAAAATACTCTTTCTAGCTCCAAGCTCTAGGCTTCGGAAATCATATTAAACTCCATTGCATCTACTCTGACCCCACCACCCCCGGAATTGGAACCTTTTATAAAAAAATGTTTTAATTTACTTATATAATTATAATGAAATTCAAATGTTTTTTATATTATATTTATTTTAATAATAAATTAGGGGTAAAAGAGACACTTTGTATCCACTGTTAACAAAATTAGGGAATAAGAAGGACATACTCAAAACAAATTATAAATTAA
Source organism: Psophocarpus tetragonolobus (assembly GCA_037954015.1). NCBI lineage: Eukaryota > Viridiplantae > Streptophyta > Magnoliopsida > Fabales > Fabaceae > Psophocarpus > Psophocarpus tetragonolobus. The sequence continues at coordinate 52,250,705 of CM075693.1, read as the reverse complement.
AAACATAAAAAGTTTAAATTATTCAATGAAATTTAATTTTAATCATTATTTTAAATATATATTTTGAGAATAATTTTTTATCATTATTTTTAATCTTTAAATAGATCATTATTAAAAAAATTAAAGATAAAATTAAAAACTAAAAATGGATAAAAAATAAAATTTCTTTATATATGTTATAGATAATATATATATATAAATAAATAAATAAATAAAAGAGACATATAAATTGAATCAATCTTTTAATGTATAATTCTTCTTTACCTATCAAATTAAATTAAAAATGCAATTATATAAACTCAATTAATAAAATAATGCACCTTTCAGAAAATAAGTGAAGTTATAAAACATTTTATTACAACTTATTTTCATTTTTAATAAGAAAAATGATAAATTAGTCACTTTTGTAAATATTTTAAAATCTTATAAACAATAAATTATTTTTATTTTTAATGAAAAAGTTATAAATTAGTTGACTTTCTTCGTAAATATTTTAAAAATTGTAGAAATGATAAGTTATGCTTATTAAAAATGTATTTTGAAACTCGACTTTTTACGTACAATAATGTGTTATTCTTGACTTATACTGTTTTTAAGGAATAATAATAACATGTGCTATTCTTAACTTTATATTTATAAAAAAATTAATCAAATTTTAACTGTTTTTTAACTGTTAATCTATTTTTATTTTTAATGAATGAGAAAATTTAAAAGAACTCCCATTAATGTGACATGTGGGTAATTGGCAACTTCAATTTTTGAGCAATCCGTCTTCAATCTATAAGATAAATTATTAGACCATCACCTATGCATGTTTTTTGGGTATGAAAAGTTGTCTGCGTGCAAAGAAATTTACATAGAGAGTTCAAAAATATTTTTTTTTCTTTATATAAGAATTTATTTATTAACATTAAAAAACATTTTTATTTGCCACTACCAACCATAAAATCATATTACAAAATATAAAAAAAAATAATTTTGTTTACCATTACAGTTTATATATGCATTTTTTAAGAGTATGTATTTTTAAAGAGAGATATAATATTTATGATCACAAAAAAGACTATATTTTATTAACAATAACTGTATCATTTGATTAAGAATTTTTGTTTTTGAAAGGCAATTTGATTCAGAATTTAATTATATTTAAAAGTTTTTATCCTCTCTAAGAAAGAAATATATAAGATAATCCTTTCCGTATAAATTCAACGTGTTGTCCAGTGAGTTAGATTCTGCCAAAAAAAAAAAAAAAACTATAATTCTACAACTTATAAAATTAATTTCGCTTTGCGCTCAGTGAAAAAGTTAAAATTATACCATCAATTGTGCTTTGCGCTCAGTGAAAAAGTTAAAATTATACCATCAATTGTCATGATGAGAAAGATGAATGATTTTGTCTAAGTATATATATCTTTTACTCTTTTTATTGTTTAAGCCAATTCAAGCCCCAAATCATGGGCAAAAAATCGCGTTTAAGTAGCTATAATTGCAGGTATATTGGTACTCATCTCACCTCTTGTCTCGATCCATAAAAAGCAAATTCAAATTCTAAAAATCAAACTTAAAGTTTAATTCCACATTATTTTAATGTGAGGTTAATGTCTTTACAAGCAGGATTCGTAAACATTTTTTATTAGAGAAATTGGATATTGGATAATACATTGATAATATAGAGTATTTTACACAATTATTTAATTACTTTCTCATTTATAACAAGTTAATTAATTTGATGATTTTTATAATAAACGTATTAAAAATCATACAAAATGAATTACGATAAAATGATAATATAAAATCATTTTACATTATTAGTCTTTAAACTAAAAAATAATAATTTATAACTTTTTATAAAAATTATAAAATTTTACAAAATACATAATTATAAAAAAATATGCATTAGCTTATGTTAGTTTTTTCTATTATAATTGAATCGGGTATAACCATCCATGAGTTATTTCAGTTGGCTACAGCTTATGCCATGTAGAAACTTTTATTCACTCTTTGTACAATCATCTAAAATTTAGGTGATCATTAATGCAATTTCAGTTTTTCAACAATGAAGGAATATATGTTGGGGGTGTCTTCCACTAACTCAATGGTGGCTGAGTCCTCACATTTGATGTTAAGAATAAACTATCTTTGTTGATTTCTGCACAGGCTCCAATTTCGGTGTCCATGGATGTTCCTAAATATGTATTAGGGAGTCTGAAGGAGGTTGCATTATGTGGTTGTGTCAAAGCAGGGTGTTCATGTTGGTGTCTTGTGGATAATTTTTTAGACCGACAATCATACTCCACCATAAAAAATATATTCACTTGGAATTAAACCACTCAGAGAATTTTCTTTTACCACACACTTTGCATCAATACCAACCAATGTCCATGTACATTCACCGTACACCTCGCATCAATGTTAGTCCATGCCCTATGCATTTGTGGATCTACTAGTAGTGACTCATCCTTTTCTATGCCTAACACCTTGCATCAATATCAATCAATGCCAATATACAATCACATACACCTTGCATCAATGTTAGTGAATGCCTTTGTACAACTATGGATCCTCAAGTAATGACTCATTCTTTTCCATGGCAACACAAATATGCCATAAGGATACACAACCTTGATTTGTATCTGCCACAAGCTTAAATTGATCCTTCCATCAAACTTCTCTATGTCACATCTAACAACACATGCAAAAGACATTGCACTAACAAAGGATGATTCTCCAACAACTAGAAATTTCTATTTTCTAATGTGGAAGATCAATCTAGCCTAAAACAACAGAGCATACTAAAAATATCCTATTGAACCACATACTCTGATATAACTGTTGGGTAAAAGAAGATATCATTACCCTTAAGAATTATCCTTTTAAATATAGAAGTTAGATAAAATAAATAACATAAAAATATAGCATGAAAATCCCAAAATCAGAGAAAAAACCATGATCGTTGTCTAATGACAACCAAAGAATAATACTATGTGAAAATTTTTATAATGCATAGACTACTCTCTTTGGCCCTCATTACATCAACACTCTCCAAACCAAATAACTTAACTAAAACTCACAACACTCTAAAATAAGAGCAAGTGTCCTTGACTAGTGTACTTTGATGCCATGGACTCAAGTCCATTATATGACATAATTCACCCACTTCTTTGTTCATCCTAAGTGATGTAGGACCTCCTCCAACTTACCTTGAACAATGTGGGACTCCCAAAATTATTATTTTCGTCAACTCCAACCATATTCACCATGATTAAAATGGAAACATTTTTGTTTTCATTACCACACCAGTAATTGATAACTGCCTAATTTACCTATTTTTGCATATGTAAAATAGAACAATCATCATAATTCTTTCTAATTTAAGGCTTGTTTTCCTCTTATTTCACTTAAAATTAGATTTATTTTGAAATTTAGGTTTAGATTTTAGTTTATGCATATTTTGTGTTATTTTCTCTATTTTTAGCTGTTTTCAGTCAGGTTTTGGAAAAGACTAAAGAAGTGAAGAAAAATAAGAAAATTTGGTATGTGTCTGTCATGAGCGCACAACAGCCAAAGCAATGAATGCCTAACGTTCATCATTTGGAGTACCTGCGTTTGCAATCGAGCACCCAACTATCAAGTTCGTCGCCACCCAGAGCCCGTGAGTCTAAGTGTCTGCGCCTACAAGCCGAGCGCCCATATGCCTAATGCTAAGACTACTTAGCCCTTAAGGAGTATTATGGTGTCCAACGACCACTTTTTGTCGCTAGGTGCCCATGGTTCAAATCATAAAAATAAAAGAGCGAGTTTCAGTCAGTTTAGAGGTTTCATGCTCTCTCTTGACCCAGGGTTACACATTTGCTAACTTAAGCCATGTTCAGATCATCTTCATTTATCCTTCAGCCGATCCACCCCTATGGTTAGCTATGTTTTGTATTTATTTGGGTTTTGTTATAGCTTGATCTAAACTCTTGTGTATGTTTATACTTTTAATCTAAGTTTATTTTTCATTGTTAGTGTTCTTCTTTACCCTGCTCTTTATTTCTAAAATATTTTGTAGGTTTACTTGTTGAATGAGCCTAAGAGGGGATTTTGACTTGTAAAGTAAGAAGAACTCTTAATGGGTGTTATTACTCGAGAGAGAGTAATACCCATCGGCCATCTTGAGCTCCTTTTCTTAATGCGAGTTGCTTGACTTTAGATTATGCATGAGAGTGATAGTTTAATACTCAAATAGCTCAATTTCTTGCTTGCGATAGATTGAGGTTAAGGATACTTTTATGAGTGATGGAAACATGAGGAGTAAATGAAGGTTTTAAGTCCATTTATGCACTTGAGGGATGATTTAGTGAGTCAAACCCAACTGAATAACATACGTGTAACAGTTGTGTTTTTATTTATTTTATGTATTTACTTTATGTTTGGTAGTTTAATTTATTTTTATCTATTCGTTCATACAAGTAGGAAGTAGTGACATTTCTGAGTATCAACAAGTCCATGTGGATCAACCTGATATATTTATCAATTACTACACGACATGTGCACTTGCTATGAGTATCGTAGAAGACTTTTTGAAGCATCATCAAGTTTTTTATGCATTTGTTGGGGACTTGCGCTTGAAACTCAGGAATTTCATTCTTTTTGCTTGGAAATTTTTGTTAAGATAGTTACTAACCCATTTTATTTTCATTTTTTAGTAGATTTAGTTTTTATTTTTCTTGTTCACAATAGTTGCTACTAACTATTTTCTAGTGCTCTATGTGTTATCAGTTTTCAGGTGAGTAAAAAGAAACTACAAAGATGGAATGACAAACTAGTTGGCGTATGTTCCAGGAAAATCTCACCAATCCAAATTTTTTCAACATGGATGAAGGCACAAGCTTTGATGTCCAACAATGGGAGGAGAGATCTGTTAAAATGCAAAGGGAGAGAAAGAAGGCAACATAAAGGTTGGAGTTGCGTGCCAA